>JAPKLX010000028.1:3021363-3114517 GCA_026898415.1 Leonotis leonurus | reverse complement strand
GTCTCCATGGCTCTTCTAGAGGGTGCGGCTGAGTGAGAGAGAGAGAGGGGGGAAGAAGGAGGGAGTACTTTTTTGTCCATTCACTTGTAATTTGGGGCTCTACAATAATACGTTTTTTTGATGGTTTTTTTGCCCAACATTTGGTCATAATGGACCGGCCCGTCTTTTTCCCTAAATTATACTTTATGGCCCAAACTTTAGGAATGTGTTCAGTTTATAGCCTCAACTTTACGTAATGCTTAAAATGACCTCTACTTTTGTACAATGTTTAATTTCCGACCTAAATTTTATATAATGCTTAAATTTACTTGAACTTTGAATTATGTTATATAAATTCTAGCATGTGACCTAATATTCATTAATGATCTAATATAGCAAATATATTTAATTTACAATGATAAATTTTAATAATACTGTTTAATTTGTGTAGCAAATAAATTTAATTATTGAACAAATAGGCTAAATTTAAATCATACAAATTATTGCATATGATATACTAGCAATTACAATTATAATTAGTACTTTAAGCAAACTAGCATGCGTGTCTCGTGCAATGCATTGGAAATAAAATAATTATAACTTGTTTGATTTATATAAAATATTTTTTTTTATCATGTTCCATGTAATTATATTTATTTATTTTAGTTTTTTGTTATTGTAATTCATGTGCATTCGAAACGTTGAAATATTTTTATCTTTACGTTACTTAGTATTTGGCTTAATGAGTTCTTTAATAATGTATTACAGATGTCTTGCCGTGATTAGAACTGTCAAAATTTTCAAATCGGACTTTCTACGATTTTGAAACCCGTCCAAACTTACCAAATTTTTTTTGAACCTATACAAAATATAAGACTCAATTCGGCATATATTGATTTTACTCGTCCATGCAATAATTTTTTTTAATTTAATAAATTTTTTTACATTAAATATTTTTAATCATATCAAATATTGGAAAAATAATATTTAATTTTAATTATTTAATGTTATATTTTAATATTTTTAATTATAAAAAACTCAAAATTTTTAAAGATTTTTAATATTCTATTTACAAAATAATCATTAAAAATGAATTTTAATTGATGTTTATGTTGTGCATGTATATAGATGGGTTGACTGTTTTAATCCCGGTATTCGATTGTCTCGTAAAACTTGTAGATGGATTTTTCTCATATATGAATTTAGTGCACATATATATATATTTTCATTTAAAGTGTCATAACTTGTTAAAATATAAATTTTGTAAATCTATAAATTAGTGAAATAAAAAATATAATTTTATAAATGGAATTTAAAAAAATATTTATTGATAATTTATAGAAAATAAATTAAAAAAACATAATTATAAATAAAGTTTGGGACAAAAACTGAACAACACCAAAATGTAAAAGTCATTTTAAGCATTTTGTAAAGTTGAAGCCACAAAATTGAACATATTTCCAAAGTTTGAGCCATAAAGTATAATTTACCCAAAAAGTATTTATAGATGAAATTATGTATTAAAATTTAAAAAAAGGAAAAATCAAAAAAGAAAAATAGGAAATGGTGGGAGCTCAGGCAAAACCGGCGCAGTCTTCGGAGGCCAGAGGTTGCCTCTCTGTCCAGAGTCTTACCGTCTGAGGCTGTCCTCCGCAACGGGGAACTCACGACACAGCCTCTGAAGTGCCCCTGCCTGCCCCTCCCGAGCCTCACCCGCTGTAGGTGCTCTAAACAGTTGAATTACACACAATAAGTTCTTATAATATAATTTTAAATTTTTAAGTTTCCTAATAATTATTTATGATATATTAAAATTAAAGAAAATAAAAAAAAAATAAAATAACAGGACAAACCACTGATCAGTTGCCCATTCGATTTTAAGGAATGTTTTTATAATGGTTGTCAAATAATTTGATTCTGACATAGATATTTCAGGCTGGAGGCTTTCATTTTATATTATTCTCTTGTCCAAAGATAAAATAATTACTAATCTTTCTCTATCCTTTTCTTTTTCCTGTGTATATCAAGCAAGCAAGATTATGGGTATCACGGTACCGTATACTTTAATAAAATTATTATACTTATATTTTATCTTTATTTTCGGTATAGAAAATTTCATATTGTTATTTTACCATACTTTTCGGTATACATTAGTTCAATATATCTTACATTCAGTATGACTTTTTTATATGTCTGTACCTTACCTTATTTTCGGTATACATTATCTTACTTCGGTATACCTTTCTTTCATGGTATACTAAAAATTTATTTATTTAAAATATGTACATACATAAAACATAATGAACGACACTTTAAATAACATCCAACATATAAAAAAAAAAGACTAAGTCTTATTTTTATAATAATATAATTTTTTAAATTAATCATTAATATCAGATAATTAAATATTAACTAATTAGATTAGGAGTATTATATAACTAATAAGTTTAAATATTTGAATCATAACATTACTAATTTGGTCATATATGTATGATATATTATACTCCCTCCGTCCACCAATGTTCTTCTCATTTTGACCCGGCACGGGTTTTAATAAAATGCGTAGACTTTGGTTGGTAAAGGGTAAAGTGATGATAAAGTGTAGTGAATGAAGAATGAGACCCACAAAAAATTAGATGATGTGTAATGTATTGTGAGTGGATAATGAGACCTACATTAAAGTATAGTGAGCGGAGAAAGAGTTGCCAAAAATAGAAAGAAAAGTGGGAAGAAACTTGGTGGACGAACTAAAATGACAAAGTGAGAAGAAACTTGGTGGACGGAGAGGGTAATAAATTAAATATATTTTCATTAATTATATATTAAAACTTATATTATGAAAGTGTATCAACCTAACTCTAGACAATAAATGTGTGGAAGCTAAAGCAATATGAAGAAGAACACGAGGTCTAAGAAGAATATATTGCGGTACAGTATATTACGGTATATCTCGGTATTTGAAAAATTTATACCTTTACCTTATCAAAAAATCCGTTACGGTATCATACTTTACCAAAAATTTCGATATACCTTATATTCGGTATTTTTCGGTACAGTATACCGTTTTTTCGGTATATTTTGATAGCCCTATGCAAGACTCATGATAATTAATTGATTTAATGTTGGAATTATTTTTCCTTTGTGACATGTGAATGTATTTAAAACTCATATTTAATTTTAATCTTTATTATTTAATTTTCTATATAATTATTTTAAAATTTATTACGAGTAGAATACAAAACAAAAAGTAAAAAAAATAAAGAATTGTCTTTTTCCAGTACTTAAAATGACACGAGGCCTATTTGCTTTTCATTTGGGCCATACCAATAATTGATTCCATTGTTATTTTATACTCCATTTATCTATAAAAATTTGCACAAGTATATTGATACAAGTTTTAATAATTGATATTAAAATATGTGATTTTTTAAATTGAATTATATTAAAATTAAATTAAATAATTGCATCGTCACGAGACTCAAATTTGAGACCAATTAAGTTTTAATATTATGTGTTGTTTATTACATTTTTAAACGTTTCAAAATGAAATTAAATGCAATCATTTAGTAGATGAGTATCTATCAAATGTGTTTATATAAATGATACGAGTACAATTTTTGGCTATATAATTTGTTTTTCTTCTATTCACCTGAATCTTAAACTAAAATATATTCTTAAAAGTCGATATCTTCATTTTTCTATAAGCATTTTCTTAACAAATATATAGGCGAAAAGGAGACTCGTGTTCCGGAATTTGATTAAATGTTTTTACGATTACAATTTAGAAATTAAATTTGTTAGTCCCGAGATGAGTAATCTGGTATATGGGGAGGGGGAATAATATGCCAATTTCAAATTTTCAGTTTAAGACAAGGTTTTTAGGGAGTAATCCAATACTGAGTGGAGGTAACTTCAGTAAGTGAATAAATTTAGATATGAGTCCTTCAGTCTACAACAAGTGTTGGACTGATAGACTAATATTTTAAGTATAACAGTGCGGAAGTGATGGTTTTAAATAGTTACTTGTTTATCAGAAATCTTAATTTTAAGTTTCAATTTTCGCTTAATCAATATTCAGTTTATGCAATAAGGGTCAGTAGAGAGATAATGAATATTGAAAGCAAGTAATGAAGACAGAGTTTGGTTTGCGTGGTTCAAAAATAAAAACTCACCGTCCACAATTCTCGAAGTGACCCAAGAGTTTCCAACTAAATGAAATTGTCTTACAGTAATCAACCTTGAAGATTTGATTTACAGCTTGAATCAGATCACTTCTAGCAAATAACACTATGGTTAAGCTAGAGTTATTCTTCGGTTACAAGTTGAATCGATAAGAACACAATAAGGATTACAAATAGAGCTTGAGTATCCTAAGATTGAAAGCTTGAGAGCGATTTAAACATTGATGGTGAGAGTGTTTGAATGCTTAGTAACCAATCGTCTTGATACGTTTGAAGTATTGAGATATTTATAGAACTCTCTTAAAATACTAGCAATTGAAAAAAGAGGAGTCCGAAGTTTGAATTTCTTTCCGTTGGAGTCGTCGTCATTTTTACCATTTTTGGTGCATGCAACTTGGATTCTTTAGGGTGGGCTTTTGGGGAACATACTTCAGAATTGACTCTTTATTGAGTGTGTGATTAACAGAACTTCAGTATTGTTCTTGAATCTTTAGTTTGAAGTTCTTCAGTTTTGATGTAACTCTAAACTGAACTGCTTAACATATAAGTTCTTAAAACAAAGACTTAGACCATATTTCAGTTTTGGACTTAAATCATCTTTTATGGGAGGTTTTGAAATATGACTAAAAACTCTTACAAATATTTCTGAACATAATTGTAATTAGAATGTTAGTTTATGATTTTGAAAATTGAGAATCAAAATCGAATTATTTGTCACGATAGTTTACGATTTAAGATTGAACTATGTAAAGCGTGTGGTTCTGTTTACATTTCCGAAATTGTCGTTTATAATGTCAAAGTGTCTAAAAACATCATTATTAATATATTTGCAAATTTTAAAATACTAATTATTTTGATTACGTATATTACTATATAAATCATCATTTAACTTTTTTTTGAATATTATTCAATTTATTAATTTTAAAATATAGTGATTAAAAAATAAAAATAAAATAGAATTACAAAATAAGACTTAGAGCTTCAACATCATCATTAATAGTGATCAAATCAATTCATTATTTTAAATTTTGGCTTGTTCTGTCATTCTATGGAACCAAAATGTTGTATTGGTAATAAAATTCAAAATTTTATTTTATTTACTTTTATTATCAATGTATTCTGAAGTTTTAATATATTCTTATAAATTATAAAATTACTCTTTTATAATTTATAATATAATAAATAAATTAAATTAGATAAAAATTAGGGTTATAGTTCCGAATCGCTAGTTATAGTTCCAAATCACCAGTTCACGATTTCAAAATTTAGAAAATGTAACCAAATCGTCTTCTACATGGTTATAGTTCAAAATTTAACTGTCAAATACGATTACAATTTCTAAATCTAATGATTACGGTTCATTTCCGACGGTTGTTGTTCGATTCCAGCAATTCCAGTTCTTTCAAACACCTTTAGATTTGAGCTAAATTATCATTGTTGATAACTTTGTCGGTGTTGATCCGATAAGAACACAAAATTATCATGTCGGGTTCAGCTTATCCAAGTAAATGTAATTTGTCAGATATTTTTTTCAAAATATTTTATATTTTCTTTAAATAAAAAAACAAATATAATTTATAAATTCAAAATTTGTGCATTTATTATTATTTTATTATAATTTTTTTTAAAAATATGTCATTTTCTCGCATAAATTTAATTTTTTATTATGTCGATAACGTGTCGTATCAACACGAAAGCTATCGTGTTTGTGTCGAGTTCATGTCATGTTCGGGTTTAAGCTTAACATGTCGAGCTCATGTTCAGATTCAACAGAACCTTAATAGGTTGGGTTCAAATTTGATTTTAATAGGTTAGGTTGTTATCAGGTCAACTCGATAACGACCTGACCTGTACAATTTGACGGGGCTAAAAGAAAAGAAAGATGTCTTTTTTGTACTCTATCCCTTAATTTTCTCTTTTGTCCTTACAAAATATCAGATCAAATAGAATGTGTAGAAGGGATATAATGAAATTCTTTGATTGACTCTTTCCACAAAATAGATGAAAGATCCATTTTACCTATTTATTTGGCTGATGAGGCCAAAAAATAATAAGAATTAATTATTAATTTATATTATAACAAATAAAAATTCAATAAATATTATAAATTAAATAAATAAAAGACACCTTCTTTTATTATTTTTTTATTCGAAACGCCTGTGAACATCAACCAAAGTGTAACCAAACTACACTGTATAGTCTATACTCAGTAGTCAATACATGTTAAATGAAACTATTTAATTAAGAGGTAGGCTAAATAACAATTTGATGAATGGAAGAAACATTATTTGTTTGAGACCTTGAAAACGATTGATTATATTAATAGGTTAGCTAGGTTGATTATATTAATCAATAAATATTTTTCTAACTTTTAGTAAGTTTTCCAAATAGGTTATGAAAATTGGTAGGTAGATATTATAATCCAAAATAACATAATTAAGTTTGAAAAATAATGGCATCAAATGTAGTGGGTGTATGATATAGTAATAGGAGGACTGGGCCCAAATGTTTGTTGAATGACAGCCATATCACAGTTCAACAAAAATAGCCTGCTATTATTATGATGGATAACATGCATGTGGATGTCCTCTATGTTCTCTCCTCCATCATTTTCCACACCAGCTGTTATTCTAATTGCTATTTTATAATCTCATAATAATCTCATATCATCAAATGGAGTATATAAGAATAATGTGCAATGTGGAAGTTGTTTTTCTTTTTAATCAGGAGATATAATCACTCATTTGAGTGATTAAGAGGTATAAAATGAGATAAAAAGAATTATGAATAAAAGGAGAGATGTTTAAAAGTGATTATCATATCAATTAAACCAAACGACTTCTAAAAAATTAAAAGCATGCTAGCTTGCTTGTGGACCAATTCACATGTACCCTGCACATTCTTACTATAATATTATCACTATTTATGTATGAGATTATTATATGATATTGGTTCTATGTATGTTAACAATAATTAAATATAAGTTATCATTTTAAAGTTTTGTAGAGTATGAATGGTATGAATATCGAGTATCTGCAATAAGTTGCTATTAACACGAAACATTACGTTTTAGGAAGAATGTGAGGCAAAAGCCGATAGGTCCCATTGTTCCCCTAAAGAAACGCCACAAACGAATGATTGTACAACAAACTAAACAATGTTGAAGGCAATCGGCAAATGTGTAAATCCACACCTCTATCTATTTATTACATGATGTAATGAGTCGGCCAATTTGTGTGTCAAAAAGAAAATTCATATTATAAAAGTATGTTTTATACAATAATTAATAAAAAAAAAACTAAGGAGTTGATTGGTATAGTGGGGAATGGAATAAGAAGGGAATTCATGAATGGTGTGTGGAATGGAACGAAGGTAGGAATGGAATGACAAAATATGTTTGATTTCTATGCTTGATATGTGCAAGAAATACGGATGAAATGAAATCGTCAAAAAATTTTCATATTTTTATTATAATAATATTTATATTAAAATTTACTTTTTATTTTTTACGGATTTAATTTTAAATATAAAAACTATTCTTTTTTAAAAAACTTCACTTTATGCGCACAAGCATAAGACGTATGTGGGCATATATAACACAATTCCACACTCACATACAATATATACACATATGCACACTTCGACACTTATGTCAAATACGCACATATCAATCGTTCACTCATCATAATCGTCCTTCATTGGACCACTAACACACAAAATATCATTTTTCCAACATTTTTTATAGTTTTTTATGAGTGTGTATGTTACAGTGTTTGTAATAGATTATGTGTGTTCACGATATAATAGTCGGACTATAGGAGAATTTACGTAATTTATGCATTTAATTTTATGTTGCAAAAAATCGATTAAAAATAAATATTAATAAGAAAAAGTGAAGAAATAGAGAGATAAAAAATAGAGATAATGAAAATTAAAAATTAAAAGTTAAATTTATTAATGAATAAATTTGTCAAATTAATAATTAATATATATATATATATATAAATAAATATTGTCAAAATAATAAAAATATGAGAGGTAGAAATGACTAATACCATAGGTTAGATGATAAATGATCATCTAACCATTCCTTTATGGAGTTAAATGATGATTCCAAATAGAATGATGATTCTTAATTATATATCTAAACAAACATATGAATGGAATGAAAGTTCCATTCAATTCTTCATTCTCATGTACCAATCAGAAGATAAATATTTCTATTTATATAGAAACTACATTGTGAAAATTCACAAACAAATTATAAGTGGATGAATATTTATATTAATCATAACAACTACTCCACAACCAATAACTATATATAAAATTAAGTTAAATATTACTCATTCCGTCTCGATAGATTAGAAGCATTTGCTTTTGGATCGGAAACCAATATTTGCTTTATTTTTGCTTTTGATAACTACACATACTTTTAAGTTGTAAAAGTTACCAAAAAAGGAAATACGTCTAATTTAGCGAGACGTCCCAAAAAAAAATACTTCTAATCTAATGGAACAGACATTTTAACAAAAATACAATTAGAATCCAAACAGTATAAAAACAGCTACACACACAAAAGATGGATTCAAGACTACAATCTGAGTAGTGATGAACTACTACCCTGACTAGAATAGATATTAAAGTATTTAAATATTATTATTATAACAGAATAAAATTAATTGAGAAAATAAGAAACATAACGTAAAGTTGACATAAATTTACGTGGTTCATCAATTAATTGCATCCACAAATAAAGAGGAGAACAAATTTTATTACATCCACGTGGTTCACCAATTAATTGACTCAACCTACCGATTACAAATTACAAATATCAAAGATCATATATATAGTACTAAAAAGTTGCATCAAATTTGACTTGAGCTCAATACATATACTAAAATTCTATTCTAGATATAGCAACTTAAGAAATTTAAGTTATAATCTTCGATTCAATTCCAATGTAAGATGGAAATTAAGACTTGGTACAATAATAATATTATGATTAATTAGTTGAGATATTTAAAAAGAAGCACGTGAGATACGATCGAGGCAATTAACTTGAGCGGACATTGTTTTCCACCCATTGAAAATAAATATATATAGAAAATTACATAAAAAATACTCCTCCCTCTTAATATTCATGACCTTTTTTTTCTATTTTGGAACGTCCCAATATAGTTGGTCCCTTTTCAAAGCTGATAAAAAGTTAGTAAGGGCTCTTTATTTTAATATTGAGTTTGTAAGTGTTTATTAGTTTGTGTGTCACAAATAAGGGGGCCAACACTACAAAAAATGGATTATATAACAACATAATAGTGGCGGAAAATTTTTCTATTTCTAAATTTTTAGGGATTAACAACGGAATTGTTATAAAATTGTTGTTAAATTTTAGTAACGAAATTAATGACAAAATTATCCGTTATTAAAAATTTAGTAACGAAATTTTCTGTTACAATTTTGTTACTAATATTGAAGAGACCATTCTATAAACGGAAATTCTATTACAATTCTGTTGTTATATATTATGACGAAATATATTTGGTTGTTAAATTTTTTAGCAACTAATAATATTACTACGAATAAATCCGTTACTAAAATTTTTAGTAACAAAATTTCTTGGTTTAATAATGAAAAATTTTCGTTGCTAAAATAATTTTTTTTAGTGTAAAAATACGGGACAGATAGAATAAGAATATAGTATATTAGTATGTCTGACGTTATCCATTATGTAATGAGAGTAGATAATAGCAGTATAGTTTAACTCCCAATGGTTTTATAATGGCATCTTCTAGATAACTGTTCACCATTAATATATAGGAATATATACCAAATCTATTAATTAATTAGAGAAAAGAAGAAAATTAATGAATGCGTATAATACATATCTCTGCCTCTCTTTTTTGGACACAATTGAGTTATAGTTAGGCGGCATAATCCAATAACTAAAATACTTTGGTCAACGGTTTTATTATCTTCATTCTATTTGGAGAAATAACATTTTTGTTTTTATTGATTTGAATGCTCAATATATTTATATACTTTTTGCAATGACGAAAGGCTTGCACACCAAATATAGTTATAGGAGAATTGCTTCGTATTTTCCAATGTATTGGGGAGGATATCAGTTTCCACGTGTCTTTTCCGATTCTTTTGTGGCTATACCGGGGATTGAAAAGCATAATGGGGAAATAAATTATTAAATTTATCAACTAAATAATTTATTAATTAAAATTTTCAACTAATATTCATTTATAATCTATATATCTATATATTAACTAATACTCCCTCCGTCCCATTCAAGATAACTTATTTTACCATTTTTGTCCGTCCCAATAAGGTGACTCATTTCTTTTTATAATAATTTTTTTAGGAGAAATATATATTGAGTAAGTAAAAAGAATGAGACTTTATTGGCGTGCATGCCCAAAATAAATGGGTCATCTTGAGTGAGACGGAGAGAGTACAATATAATTTTAAAAATCGATTATCACGTACGTATAGGCCCAAATCGATTTGAGTTGAATTGAAAATTCATATAATAAATACAATTTTTAAAATCGATTCTTGTGTTCGGCCCCGAATTGAGTTGAGTTGAAAATTCATATAATAAATATAACTTTAAAAATCGATTCTCGTGTTCGAGCCCGAATTGAGTTGAGTTGAAATTTCATATAATACATTCAACTTTAAAAAACGGTTCTCGTGTTAGGACCCGAAACGAGTTGAGTTGAGTGAAAAATTCATATAATGAATACAACTTCAAAAAATGGTTCCAGGCCGGTTCTGCTACAATTGGTTCTGGTTCTAAGCGTGTTTGGAACCAGAATCGGAACCGCAACCACAATTTTAAAACTAATGGTTCTTCCAACGGTTCCAGATCAGTCTGAGTATTACCCACCCATTGACATTCCTATGTAAAGCCAATTAAATTTAGTTAATATTTTGTTAGTTATGTTGGTTTAAAACAATTAACTAGACTTTTATATTAATAACTATTACAAATACATTTTAAACTTATTTTCTTATTAATTTCATGGTTCTATCTAACATTCTTAAATTAAAACATAAAGTGATTTTTTTTACCAATAAAATTTATATTTTATGAGTATTCATGTAACACTTATATTTTGCAAATAGATGATTCGTCAATTATCAATGTGTTCTCACCAACACATTCAATACAAGATAAGTCCTTCATCTAACATTATTTGCAACTAGATAATTTTTCAAGTAATACTTATTTCTAATGATTTGTCAAATCATCACAATAAAATAAAGTATTGCATTCTTTAGTTATATTTCTACTTTATTATAAAGTAAATTCTACACAATATGAGTTTTCGTATAACAACTATTTGCATCAAAATGATTATTTATGTAACACTTATTTGCAAAGATAGGTCAAACCATATCATTTTGAAATAAAAAAAATATATATAGTTAAATCATTATTATATGCTTCTTTTGGTTACCTTTTGTTAGATAATGAAAAATTTAAAATAAATTATTACCTATTGTTTGTTTTATGTTTAATTTTGAGATAAAGTATTGAATTATTTTTAATAATTGTAAATTATAACATCAAACATCAATCTTAGTGATAAAATTATTTTGACTCTACTTGCGATATACATTTGATACTTATTTATTATAATTTGTTGTGCGCTATTTTGATTTTACTATCGAGATGATCATTTTTCATATATAATATTGATTATATGCAATGATTTATCACTAAATATTTTAATCATACCAACGAGATAATCTTTTATATAATGTTTGTTTGCAGTTAATTGTTGTAATAGATCACTTAACATAAAATATTAATCTATTTAATTGCTATTTTTTAATAATAAATCTATTTGACCACGCATATAGGTTGATCCATCATGTAACTTAATTGTAATGATTTGAAAATAGTTATTTTAATGAAATCAACTAGATAATCATTCATGTAATACTAATTAATTTAAATGAATTCGAACCAACTATATAATCATTTATATAATATTTATTCGCAATGATCTTTTGAGTACTATATAACTCCACCACGAGATGATTCATCATTATTTATAATGATTGGCTTAAAATTATTACAAAATTTATTGTATTAATTTATTAATATATATATATATATATAATTTCAAAAAATTATAAATTAATTTTAAAATTTATATTTATAATTATAATGTAAAAAAGTTTCCGGTCAATTTTCGACGGGTTACTTATATATATTATATATATTATATAGCTCCATATCATTATCCGAGATTATTGGTTTGTATTTACATGAAATGCACAACTTATATATTCTTAATATTGAGATTTAATATGTGTTAATTAAGTTAAAACAAATTTAATTGTCCATATTAGCCACCTACCATCGTTATTCATAAATATGTTGGATGGAGCACCGAAAAATTCATGGACATATATAATTGAAATGTGTAGCTTTTAATTACGATCTCCCAAATGTTTATTATAATCAAACATCTTAACTTCATGCCACGTACCAATATAGTATAACATTACATTATTATTTCCAAAATTTGAAAAACCATGTGTGCTTCTATAGGATCAGCTGCATTATGTAATTACTCTACTTACACAAGAGATGCATACGAATACTCCCTCCGTCCATTAAACATGACACATTGTATATTTAAATAAATATATTATTAATATAAATGAATATATTATTAATAAGATGTGTCATAACTAATCGGACGAAATATTATTTAATTAAAGAATATCAGTAACTGATCAAGAAATTTTGAATTTGGAAACGTTTGAAATAATAATAATAATAAATAATAACAGTAATAAATTTGGAATTTAACCTAAAGTGCTGGGAACTCGGGATCCAACCATACATTACCAGTACAATTAATATTCAACCAGAAAAATACCATTAAAATACTAAGTGCTCAATTCTTAATTCAAACTAATAAAAAATTGAATATAGAGAGAAAAGTCAACATACAAATTAACACCATTACATACTGAGCTGCGCCTATAAATACTCTCCAAATCCTTCTTCAACTTATAAACACTATCACACTCCACCAAGAGATAAAAAGCCAAGTTCGAAGAAAAAAACAAATCCTTCAAACCCTAATTCATATCTCAGAAAAAAAAAAAGAACAAGTGAGAAATGGTGTGCTTCTGCTTCCTGGTAGACCAGACTCGTAAGGTGAGGCAGCACAAACCCGCCGCCGGAATATGCTCGCGGTGCGGCGGAGGTGCCAGCGTGGCGGACATGAAAACCGCCACCAGATTCTGCCACGTGCCCTTCTACTGGAAGACGTGGAGGGCTATTATCTGCACTTTCTGCGGCTCCATTCTCAAGTCATATCGCTAATTTTGAGTAGCGTCGCCGCCGTAGGGGAGGAGGAGCTAGGGTGTTCCATTTTTTTATTTTTTACTATTATTTAACTACTATTTATTTTTTGGGTTAGTTAATGCTGGTTTCTATTAAGTTTTCTTTTCTCTCCCTATTTTTTACTATTTTTAATTTTAATTTTTGGTTTTATGCTTTAATTTTCTTTTGGGAAAGATTTGGATGATGTTCTAACCTCATTTGTTTTTTGTATAAAGTGGAAGCTAGAAATTATTGTATATTTATTTATTTATGTATCTACTGAGGGTTTTTCTTTTCTATTTCTATTCATCATGCAGATCTAGTTCAACAATATTTGTTGATTTGTTCTGAGTTCCCTAAAGAAAAAAAATATATATAATTGTTCTGTGTGTGTCTGATATTTGTAGCTAAATATATTTGCGATACATGCCCTTTTTTAGTTTTCTTTTTGGGGGTATAATGATCATCAAAATTCTAAAGAAATTATATCGTTTTTCTAATTATACTATGAATAAATTTGATCTCTTCGTTTATTCATGGAAATCAGTTGAATATTGCAGAATAATATGCACAACTACAACTGGGAGTTTTCTAAAATGTTGCTGTTTCCAACAAATTAAAAATACTGTACTAATTATTTCATAATAAAGTAGCGACAAGAAATACGAAAAAGACAAGAAAACTGATACTAATTGATAAATTTAAACAATTTTGTTGTAAAGTTGAGATACTTAATTTCGAAACAGTGTACTAGTAAACATAGGGTCAAAACTCGAATAAGTGAATGATGCATTAACTATATATAGTATTTCATAGCAAGATATGGTGAAACTCAATCCTGATTATATATATTTTCCCTCATTATATATCTAATATATTTTATTACTTTAATATATCTTATAAATAATTTAAATATTGAATCCTAATTGTATCACATGTTTTATATTAAATAACACTGAGACAATGACTTCACCTATTTTAAATAAGACCTAGTGAAGCCTAAATAATTAGTATCCCAATTAATTAATCGACTACGGCATAAACTGCTTTTACAAAACGGTTAATTAAATACATTCTATATATATTCATTGTACAATAGACTGAGTGCTCATATTTATTTATATCCAGTTATAATAAATTGCTATACTATATAAACTAGTTCTTTCTCTTAACATAACCTAAAACGTAGTACTATGAATATGTAATTTATCTACCACGACTTGATTGAAATTTTATCTAAATATAGGGAAAAAAATATTTAACTTGTCAAATTGTGAGGAAGTAAGAATTTAGTGCGAAGAAAGACGAGTAGGTGAGGTGCAAAAATAATAATTAAATGCATGAGATATGAATGCGCCAACTAAGGCTAGCTGAAGTAAACATAAAATTGATGGGTTCAACCAATTCAGGCCAAATCAAACATCAACGTAAGTTTAAATAACTAATATTTTTGAGTTTTTATTCATTCATAAAATAATTAAATTTCCCTTGTTAAATATTGAGCTCACATGTGAACCGATACCTTGTAAACAATTATATTTTTTTAAAAATCATGGGAATATCAATGGGTCGACAAAAATGATCATTCGCCCGCGGTGGATATGAGTTAATACGTTTGTAAATGGTGTGACATGTGAACTGATACCTTGTACAACAATAATGTCTATGTGCACACTATGTTGCATGTGCCCATTGCGGACGGTGGAACGGTCATCAATCTACAAATTTTCTAACCCTAATTAAACTTACAAAATTAATTAAACTATATGAAATTATGAAACGTTTAATCGAGGATCATGATCTTATATAAGCCTATTTTTACTATTTGAACTTATTATATTAATATTTTGAAAATTTGCATTCTACTTAAATTAATAATTCACTGCGAATACACACACAACAGACACCTTGTTTTTGACCTATGCGTTAATAATTGCATTCTACTTAAATTAATAATTGCATTTTACCATGAGTTAATACGTTTATATTAATACCTTGAAAAAAGTAGGGCATGCATATGTTTGTTATTAAATATTGGGTCAGAAAACAACAAAGCATCGATGGTGAAGGCATCGATCAAGTTGAGCAAGAATAGCTAGCTAGCTGTAGTATTGTAATTTTAATTTTAATTTAATTTGTATGAATTGAATGAAAAATGCAAGCTGTATACATTTATTGCAACGGTTGCCATGTGAAAGATGGAAACTTAACCATCTATCTTTTCACCTCTTTACATTTTGGGGAATAAATAATATTTGCTTTAATATTTTTGTAAAATGAAATTAATAGTAGATGCATGAGAGTTGCCAGCAGCATGAAAACATCCTTCCACATTAAGTTTTGATGGTTGTGGTTGGTTCCCTGCATTTATATTTTCTTGTGTTGACTGGAAATTTAATATATATGAAGTTATGGGTCGCCATTTTAGGGTTTAATTCTTTTTCGTACGATTACTACTTTTTGATTTATGAAAACATACATTAATGTTGTGTAGTGTTTACCAGCTTCACCCCGCCTACCTAATGCACGGAAAAATACAAAAGTAGTCAAGAGAATTCCAAGTGGCCTGTGACAAATTTTTAATCAAAATATGTATATATTTTTTAAATAAATTGTTTTGTTCTCTTGATTTCATGTGTGTTTCAATGTTGATGACGTGTATATATATGATTTATAAATGATCACCTATTAAAACTGGAAAGAATACAATTTTTTAACATATATACCAAAAAAACCTTAATCGTCATACCATTGTTTAATGGGACAAATGGATTATGTAGTATTCACAACGTTGTTATTATACATATATATCGATCTATAAATAATGTAATATTCAACAACGTATCTTGTTAGTCACAATTTCGACAATTTGCCTACCATATCACTAAAAATAATACTTCTAATGAGATTAAAAATTATGTTATCAAAATCTTTAAGAATCTAATATTTTCTTTTCTTAGGATGGGTTTTTCTTAAGAGAGAAATTTATTCTTTAAAAACAAGACAACCTTATTGATCCAATCAGGTTGATCAAGGTGAGTATTTTGAAAAGCAACTTTCTCTTCTTATAATAGAAAGATTGAATACAAATTGGTGGTGATCTCAATACATAAACGCTAACATCATTTTGTCATAATACATCACTTGGCACTAGACTGAAAGTCAAAGAGATAGTATTATAGAAAGTGTTACGTTCAGTTGCCCATAACTATTTCCTCAGGAGAAAAAGAAGCATATTCCTCTATGAGCTCCTCTCATTATCTCTCTTTTTTTCTTCTCCCGAGCCGACTAGCCTGTAAGCAAAAACTCTGTACCGGAAAGTTCATCTCCTACTACCTAAATTGTCTGAGTTATTGCCTTGTTAAATAATGGACATCGTGTGAATCGGTCTCAACCACAATTATTTGATCTGTAGAGAAACAATACGCTCAATCAGCACTGAATTAGAACAAAAAATCCAATCTATATGACATTGGTGAGTGCACTAAGATGAGGAACCTAGCTATATCTTTTTATACTTATATAATGGATCGATAAATCAATATTGAAATTTTGTGCAAAACCAAATTCGAATGGTATAAAAGAGAAAACTACATTAATCTTGAAGTCTCAAAGTCGAAGTTAATTAGGAAGAAATATATATAATGCAAAGAGATCGCTTCAAAATTTTCTCCATCCACCACTATATAGGGAGAGATTTCTTTTGCATGTTTGGGCAACATTTTAAATGTGATAGATGTTGTTGATATAAAGTGGAAGTATATAAATACTCCTTAATATTTTCTGTACTATATTAACAAACTCAAATATAAGCAAAAGTAGACAATACATATATGTGTGTGTGTGAATAGAATAGGATTTTGCATAATCTTATTGAGCCTATACATGTGCTATTTTTTTTCTCTAAATTTGTCAATAAACACTGCTAAGCTAAGTGAGAAAATTTGTATTCAGATCCAATTTTGTCAATAAACACAGCCAAGTTAGGGAAGTTGGTGTTATATCAAATTTGATTAAAGCCACGTGGGTAGGCCAATTCTTGGTTTGTGAATATAGTAGCTAAATTAATAATCATAACTTTTACATTAAGATAGCGTTTATTTTGAATAATACAATAGATTGGTAAAATTAATTTAAACTAATTCTTATGTTTACTTTTATAGATAAATGATAATGATGAATTATTTAATTTTAAACTAATTTAATAATTTTATTTTTTAAATATTCAATTACATGTTTTATTAATCACTCAAAATAATTTCCGTCAAATACTCATTCATATATTTTATTATTGATGAGTCCTCGCTAGTTAGAAGGATTTTTTTTTTCTTATTTTGTGTGAAAGTTAATGTAACTTTTATTGTGTTGGCATTTGAACGTATTTGAAGTTATTAAAGTTTTATATATACAAGTCTCAAAAAGGTATACAGGGTAGTTGATAATGATATTATTATTAAACTAAGCACAACAAATTAAAATACCAATGTACGTTAAATATTAAATTGTCTACTCTAGATTTAAATGAAAAAATTAGATAAACAATAGGATATAAAGAAAATGAAAGTGATTATGGACGAACCCACTGGTTGAACCTTATGTACCACTTTATTAGGTTGAGATGAATGTGGATAATTATTATTAGTGTAAATAGTGTTACTGTTACACTAATGCCCCATGTGTAAATAGTATTGGGCCCTGAATTTTATTTCGGACCCATTAAATAAGATATTTTGTCTACCAAACATTAGATGAAGGTATATTATTAATATTATCTACCTTTTATCTCATGTACAAAACATTAAAGCCCACTATTGGCCATAAACATAAGCCCATTTGGGCCATTTTAGCCCATAATAGTAGCTTCTTTTCTTATTTCAGAGTATTGTTGAAATTTTGCATTGACGAATTATCTACAATGTTACTGCAAATTTAACTTTAAAATGAGTTTCTAAGTATTTTTATTCCTTCAAATTGATAAATTTCTACAGTAGAAAAAATTCAAAACACTCTATTGTGTTTATTGCATATAAGTCTTTTTAAATTTTTGAAAATTAATATTTGATTACATAATAATAAAAGAAAAGGATGCAAATAATAAGATTATTTAATTAATTATTCAATTAAATTTGAATTTTGCAGGCGTGGACCTATTATAAGAAATCTTTTTCAAATTAATTTTATAAAAAATGAATTAAAATTTTAGTACTTAACATATAATTATCATACAAAATAAAGGATTATAAATAAGTGTAAGAGATATTGCTTTATTTTTTGTATTTTCATACTTAATTTTACTTACAGGATTTTTTTTTTATTTTAATTATTCATATAAAGCCTAATATAAAGAGACAAAAAAGAAGATTTAGGAAAATGAGGGACAAATTTAATAAAAATACATAATTTGTAATACATAATTAAAATTTTAAAATAACAATAATTATATGAAAAGTACTCCCTCCTTCTCAGTAAGTATGACACAAATTATATTCAAATGAGTACATTAAAATAATAAATTGTGTGAAACTTATTAAAGGATGACAATTATGTAGATAGCTAAAGATCTCAATTGTGATGTTGATTTTGAACTTCAAAATTTGGATGAATATACTTGTTGGGAAATATTTATAAAGGTTTTGATTCAAATTCTAAAACCTTCCCTAAAAGATGTATTAAATCCAAAAGTGAAATCTAGTCCTTAGTCTTATTTTAGAACTCATATGTTAAGCAGTTTAATTTTGCAGGTACAATCTGAAAAACTCAAGACTAAAATATAAAGATCAGTGTTGAAGTTTTTAACAACTCAGTCTACGACCAATACTGAATGATCATTCTACTGAAGTCCAATCCTTAAGTATTGAAGTTGAAGAAATGTTGAAGTATGAAGACAACGTCATATGAAATTCTACACTAAAGAATTCATTCACTGGAAGCTTACCACTGAGGGGCACACTACTTCTCAAGGTATTTCCACTTATGGAAAAGATCTCAGTAGGTGAAGCAAATCTTGTCGCAGACACCAAAAATGGTAAAAAGGACGACGACTCCAACGGGAAGAATTTCAAATACTATAGAAGAAGCTCTCTCACAACGGATATATTCTTGAGAGTGTCCTATAAATACACCGCTTCTTCAAACGCTTCAAATACCGGTTACCAAGTTTTCTTACGCATTCAATCTCTCAACTCTCACAAGCTTTCAATCGCTCTCAAATTTCAGATTCTAGAACACTCAAGCTCTGTTTGATATTTCATAGTGTGTTCTTAAGTAGTGTGTTCGACCAAAAACGTATCTCAAGTCAATTAAACTGAAGTTGTAATACGTGTTAGCCGACCCGAATGTCGAATCTCGTGGAAGACTATGCAGGGCTTACTTAGTATACAAACACTTGAACGAAGTAAAACTAGTTCCTAACACTCTAAATTGGATTGATGAGACAATAATTATCTAACTAATAAAAAGCAATAAACGAGGTACACAAATGAATTAAAGCCTAGGGTAAAGACCATCTACAATCTACACTTAATGCTCATTCAATCAACCTCGTGCTTTTAATAAGATTCTCCTAAGTTGATTAGATAATCATTTGCGTGTTCTTAAAGCTAACCGGCGATCCTCACTCACGTGCCCAAATCACACTTAAAAGAATGTCAAATTCAAAACACGATTTCCCTTTTTACGATTCCGATTATAAGGTTTGGTTTTTCAATCAAGAAAAGAGATGTAGAGTAATTCATCAATTAGTTCCACATCTAGAGTATACATGTTGATCAAGCACATAAACTCTTAAGCACAGATTAAACAACCAATCAAAGATCGAATCAAAGCATCAAGTAATAGATTGAGATAATCAGAACCCTAGAGAAGATCTAGTCAACCATAAGTAGAGAAGAATCCATAGAAAGGTAAAAGATGATGAACTTACTAAGGATCTTCACAAACTAAGTCGGAAAGTACTCCAATCCACTTGAATTACCAAGAACTAACTACTAAAGCAATAAAAATGTGTTTCTAAGAGTAAATTATTCGAGTACAATGTCTTCTTTTTCAAAATGACACCCAAATTGGATTAAAAATCCGCCTGCAACTGCCAACCAGCGGCATCTGGGAAGCCAGCGGTCGCTGGCCTTGACCCTCTGTCGCGCCTCATGTCTGCAGGGCCAGCGGCCGCTGGGCCCTGCTCTCTGAAGTCTTCTGCAGCTGCACCCCAGCAGGCGCTGGGGTGCTAGCGGGCGCTGGCTCCTCCTTTTGCTTCTTCGCCTTGATCTTTCTTCTCGTGCATTCCTCGGTTCTTCCCGCTCCGCTCGGCTTTGCATAGGTGACACACAAGACACCGCTTCTAACTCAATATTTCTCTCGTTTCTTCATCTTACATCAAAAGTATAAAAACATACGACCGACGTAAAAACGAACAAGAAAAGACACGCAAGTAACAATCTAAACACTAGACTCGACAAAACAACAACCAAAAATACGTAACAAAAACATACTGAACATAGCAATTTATTTGTAACTAAAGAATAGATCTAGCTTAGACTTAATCTTTAGCTGGAAGTGATCAGAATCAATTGTTCATCAAACCTCATAAGGTTGATCACTGTAAGACACTCCATTTAGTTGGAAAACCCTCGACTCACATCGAGACTCGTGGACGTAGGAGTTTTTATTTCCGAACCACGCAAACCAAACTCTGTGTATTTGCTATTTACTTTCAGTTTTCATTATTCTCTAACGCTATATTGCATAAACTAAATATTGATTAAGTGCAAACTTGAACTTTAACATTAAGATTTCTGATAAACGAGTAAGCTTTTAAACCACCACTTTCGCACTACAACACTTAAGATATTAGTCCATCAGTCAAACACTAAGTGTAAACTGAATGATTGTTATCTGAAGTTATAATCTAGACTGAAGCTACCTCCCTTCAGATTTGAGCTCTCACTGAAAATTATGTTAATCCGAAAAGGTTTTAAACGGATGTATTCCCCTCATACACTAGAATACTTGTTTCGGGACCAATAATACTAATTTCAAAAATTGAAAATAATAATATTTTCAATTATTTAAAATTTACGTAGAAATTTGTGTGTTAATGTAATTTGTTTTATCAATTATGTAACTTAGTTATATTTATTTATTTTTAAATAATAATTAAATTCATAAATAGATTATTAATTAGAACAATGAACCAAAACTATAAAAGTTTATTTTGCAAGATATATGAAGAATACTATTATATAAACAATATTCTTTTAAATTTGAGTTTATGAGTTTAGCGATGAAATATTACGACAAATTAGTATAAATTTGGACATGACTTAAATATAGTAACAATGGGTTGCCATTGCACATTTTTTGCTAAGAAAATGCATTTACACGTTCTACTTATATTAATTTTATTAATTTTTTCTTAAACTTATATCAGATTAGGGGTGTACGGTACGGTATATATTATTAAAATTGTCATAGCTTATACCTTATATTTATTTTTGATATGAAAAATTTCATACCGTTACTTTACCATACTTTTCAGTTACCTTATTTTCGGTATGACATTTTTACATACCTATACCTTATCTTATTTTCGATATACCTTTCTTTCACGGTATATCAAAACTTATTTATTTTCGATATACCTTACCTTATTTTGGTATACCTTTTTTCACGGTATACCAAAACTTATTTATAATGAAAACACCTTAAACAAAGTCTAACATATACAAAAAAATATAAGTATCATCTATATATTATTAATACCACTATGATTCTAATCTTATGTGACACTCTCAAATCACTCTATTATATTTATCTAAATTCTCATAATATTGAAATTAAAAAATCATATTAGTTATATATAATATTATATATATATATATATATTCTTAATTCTACGTATGCATATAATATTTATGTTATATCTTTATTTCTATATATATTATATATTGTATTATATACTACTCCATAATTAAGTCAATCTAATATCATATATATATTGATCATGAGGAATCATGCATGAATTTACTTAATTTTGTAATTTAACAACTCTAATTTTTTTTCTTTTTTTGGTGGGTTGAATTTTTAGGGTTTAGGGATATATAGTTGGGTTGATCATATGTGAGAATAATTAAAAAATAAATTAAATATTTGTTCATTAATAATATTTTCAATAAATAATATATAATCTTTTTATTTATTTATATATCATAGATTATATATTATTTCAAATATAATGACAATTTATAAATTATATAAAAATAAGAGTACACATTATTTAAAAGTATTTTTAAATATATATAATTTATTACATACGAGGATTATAACATACTTTTAATTATTTTATTATTCGAACAATCAATATATATTTTAATATAGATAATAAAAATACAAGAATCATTTTTTTCATTAAAATAATAATATATAAATATAAAATAGTATATAACCTTCTTATTTATTTATATATTTTATATATTAAATTATATATTATTTCATATTTAAGTATCATTTTCATTAATATAAAAAATATTTAATGGTATATAAATTTCGATACCTATTTGAGAATTCAATCGTATTTATAATTTTTTGGTCGTGTATCATTATTAGATAATGAAATTGAGTTTCATTATTATCAACGTATTAAGTTATTTATTAGTGAGTAAATATTTTAAATCTATTTTATTATACTTTGCAAGTATTTCCTTTTATCTTTAATTTAAAAAATTAACATTTCTAAATCTATATCTATATTAAAACAAAAACAAGGACAAAACCTTTTCCCACCTAAACTGTAATTAATGTTTTTAATAATAGAATTATATATTAAATAATATTTATTAAAATTATGACATATCTTTATGATTTACCGTTACATATCTTAATTAGGTTAGTTATATAAAGTTAAATACATAATCATGTATACAATTTATACTATTAACACAATTTTAATTAATGGTAAGCGGTAATATCTCCCTTTTATTTTTATTTTTTCAAACTTTCACGAGTTTGTGTTTCACGGTTAATAGGTAAATTTATAAAATTATTTTTATAATAATTAAGGGTAAGCGGTAGTATCCCTCTTTTATAAATAAATCTACTAGAAATGTATAGCAGTGGTTGCATATAAGAACCTCTCAAATATAGCCGATACATTTTTCTATTACATACTTATTTTTATGCTTTATTTTCTCATTTTTCATCTAATTTGTTAGATCATATAAAAAAAATATAATTCTTAATTATCAATATTATTATTGTTATATTAATATCGTGTTTCATCTAACTATTTATTTAATAAATATTTTATAATTTTTTATTTCTTGTTTTTTTGCAGGAAGATCAAATTCATGTTACGATCGAAAAGAATGTGATATCCAAGTTTCAACTCATTTTTGGGAAGACAATGTGTATGCAGTTAAAAAAAATTGGTGGTTGAGAACAATGTCAGATCATTACCATCTCAAATTTTTAACTTCTATCAGTATTACTTCAATTCTGAAATAATCTTTTCTGTCAACCTTTTAATTTCAAGACTTTTCACGAAATCTATTATATTTATGATGTCATTGATAGCTTGCTATTTGGTAATATATAAATAATTATTGAATATATATATGTGTGTGTGTATTTACTTTAATGCAATGTAACATTTGTCAATATGCGTTTTAATTTATATCTGGATGTTATTGTAGTAGTTCAACATAGAAAAGTTAGAACTCTTCTTTGCAATGATGAGAAGGAGAAAAATTTGGCAGAGATCACTCTACTATGATAATAAAAATATTTGTTATTGATTAGTAACACAATAAATGAATTTTGTTGAAAAGATCGAGAAGTTTTTTTAATTGCAACACAATCGTCGGATTATAAAAATAATTATTAACTTATCACATGAATTATTATCACGTTATCTATAAAATATATATATTTCTCGTGCATCGCACGAGGACAATACTAGTCTTAATTATATGTCATACTAATTAAAGATATCTATACTTATGTATTTTTTGTTCGAGCAAAGTATTGAATTCAATTAATGAGAATTTGGATAATTTTTTATAGTTAGGTCATCAATTTAAATAATTCCATATTAGCGAGTAGATATTTTAAATCAATTTTATTATACTTTGCAAGTATATATTTTCTTTTATCTTTAATTTAAAAAATTAACATTCTTAAATCCTAATTATAGGACATACTAATTAAAGACATCTATATGTATGTATTCAGGAGCCTATTGTCGTCTAGCTTCTAATGTCAACGCAACAAATCTGAAACAAAATCCCCTGCTGGTCTGTTGCAACCTCTACCTATTCCCTCGACGGTATGGGAGGATATAAGTTTGGATTTCATTAGCGGGCTACCTCGATCTGGGGGCGTTGACTGTGTGCTAGTGGTGGTGGATCGATTCTCTAAATATGGCCATTTTATATCCTTGCGTCATCCATTCACTGCCAAGTCAGTTGCAGAGATTTTTGTTAAGGAGGTGGTACGTCCCCACGGTATTCCTCGTTCGATCGTTTCAGATCGAGACCCCATTTTTCTCAGCTCGTTTTGGCGGGAGTTGTTCCGAAGCTCTGGCACCACTTTACGCATGAGCTCAGCATATCATCCCGAGACATACGGACAAACGGAAGTGTTGAATCGTTGTCTTGAAACGTATCTGCGTTGTTTTTCTTCAGAGCAACCAAAGTTCTGGAGTAAGTGGCTCTCTTGGGCTGAATTTTGCTATAATACTGGGTTCCACACCGCGGCAGGTACCACTCCTTTTGAAGTTGTTTACGGCAAGCCACCGCCCCGTATCGTGAATTTCTTGCCAGGAGAGATACGCGTACAGGCCTTGGCTGAGTCTCTTCGTTCCCGGGACGAGATTTTGGCACACTTGCGATTTCATTTGGAAAGAGCACAACAGCGCATGGTTCGAGAGGCCAACAAACATCGTCGGGATGTGGAGTTCACTGTAGGAGACTTGGTGTTTCTTAAGTTCAGGCCCTACCGGCAGTCCACTTTATTTGCGGCTCGGAATCGAAAGTTGGCACCACGTTTCTTTGGGCCGTTTGAGATTGAGGCTCGCATTGGTGCTGTGGCGTACCGTCTCAAGCTTCCTCCAAATTCTCGGGTGCATTCGGTTTTTCATGTGTCATTATTGAAGAAGGTTGTGGGTGATGTGTTGGTTATTCCCTCTTTAACAGATGATTTATTGTCCGTTGATCCACCCTATGAGCCAGAGGCAGTGTTGCAGCGTCGTTCTGTGTTTCGGGATGGCGTTTCGGTTGATCAAGTGTTGGTGAAATGGCGTGGCTTTGGCAACGAGGAGACGACGTGGTTGGATGTGTCTGATGTGCGCGGTCAATTTCCTACTTTCAGCCTTGAGGACAAGGCTGTTTCTGCGGGGGAGGCAATTGATATTGAGAGTCGGAAGCCTGCGTGGAGAGTTTATACGCATGGGGCGCGTAATGTGGTTAATTATTAGTTTGGGAGTTCAGTATTTTCTTAATTCTTATTTAAGTCAGTATTGGGCTTAAGCGCATGGGCTGTGTTCCTGCATGGGCTTTTAGGGTTTATGTTAGGGTTTTCTTATTTAAGTCAGAGGAGTATTTTCTGGAGAGGGGGAGATTAATATTGTTAGGGACAGCCTCGCTGTAGTGGCCTCGTGAGAGGAGTTCTTCATATTGTTCAAGAGTATTTTTAATTCAATCATCTTACCTCTATCAATCTGGTGCGGTGAGCGTGGAATCAAAAGATGGTAGTGTCAACCCGCAGTGCAGAATCTCGTCTGGATCAGATAGAGAAGGTGGTTGAAGAGTTGAGCGGTGCGCTTCACATATTGGAAGCAAAACAAGATGCAGCGGCATCGGATCAGAAAGTGCTACTGACCAAGATGGACGCCATATTGGCAAAGCTCTCAATCGATGGGACGTTCAAGGGTGACTCCGGCGACACGAGCCATAACTCGACGCCAGAGGGAGGGGACAACACCCCACCGTCAGCGACACCCATGCAGAAGATGGATTTGCCCAGTTTTGATGGCCCCGACGCTCGAGCATGGCTGGCGCGAGCTGAGCAATATTTTCTGGTTCATGAGACACCAGAAAATCAAAAGTTGAAACTTGCTATGATCGCGATGGCAGGCCCAGCGATGTCATGGTATCAGTTGTTGAGGAGGCGAATCCCTCAAATTGATTGGCCGACATTCACAGAAGAATTGTTGATCCGTTTTGGCGACGAATCAATTCTGAATATCTACGAGTCTTTAGCCTCGGTCAAGCAAACGGGCTCATTGGAGGATTACATAGCAGCCTTCGAAAATCGAGTTTCCCAGATTCCAGATTTCTCGGATATCCACTATAGGGGATTTTTCCTGAGCGGACTGAAGAGAGAATTGCGTGCACAGATACAAGATACAATCATCAAGGATTATTCAGCGGCCATACAAACGGCTCGGAAATTGGATCATGCTACACCGTTAGCTCCGACTTCTTCGCGTCCAATTTCGACTTCGAGTCACTTCTCCCGACCAGTATACAGCCCGCGCCCGACCCAGAGCGCGACAGCCAGACCATACGCACCAACAAATGTTTCATCGATTGGCTCACCGGCTTCTTTTACTCCGAAAAACCCGCGAAACTTTCGGCAGATGTCGGAGACTGAATACCAGAAACACCGTGCAACTGGCACATGTTTTCGGTGCGGGCAGAGATATAGCCCAACGCATCGTTGTCCCCCCAGAACTTTGAATGTCTTGATTGGAGAGGAATCGGACGAACCTCTCGATGAGTCCCCTGGGATCGAGGACCCAACGCCGGAGGTAGAGGCAGCTGAATCACCAGATATGCAACTATCTGTACTTACCACTTTTGATTTTGACGGCCCGCAAACAATGAAATTGGTGGGTGAGGTCGAAGGTCGCCGACTAGTGTTGATGGTCGATAGTGGAGCCACCCACTGCTTCATCTCGGAGAGAACAGTGAAGGAGCTGAATTGGCCGGTGCAAAAGGCATCCACATTTTCTGTTGTTTTGGGTGACGGCTCACGAGTAAATGCTAGCGGTATCTGTAAGGATTTTCCCCTTGTTTTGAATTCTGAACTATATCCTATATCGTGTTATGTTTTCCCTTTGAGCAGCGTGGATATTATATTGGGAGTATCTTGGCTCGCCACCTTAGGCGAGGTTAAGGCTAATTGGGCTAAAATGTCGTTGCAATTCACCTTGCATGGACGACAACAAAAACTCTTGGGGGATCCTTCATTATCCCGCCGAGTCTGTGAGCGGCGACAACTGCAGTCTTTGGAAGAAGGGGACAGGTGTTGGTGGTTGTGGTCGATGTCGGGGGGATCAGTATTGGACCAATTCGGAATATCGGATGGCCTCTCAGATGCAAAGAGGGAAGGTCTATCAGCTATCATTTCATCATTTCCAACAGTCTCCAGGCAACCGACCGGACTCCCACCGTCACGGGCACAAGACCACTGTATTGAGTTGCAGCCTGGCACACAACCCGTATCAGTACGCCCGTACAGATATAATCACATTCAAAAAGATGAGATGGAGCGCTTAGTCGCAGAGATGCTTGCTGCCGGAATTATACAGCCTAGTAACAGCCCTTATTCTAGCCCGGTGTTGTTAGTTCGAAAGAAAGATGGATCGTGGAGTTTCTGTGTGGACTATCGAGAACTTAATAAACTCACAGTAGCTGATAAGTACCCGATTCCTGTTATTCAAGAGCTATTGGATGAGTTACACGGGGCACAATGGTTTTCTAAATTGGATCTTCGAGCCGGGTACCAGCAGATTCGGGTAGCTAGGGAGGACATTCCCAAGACAGCATTCCGGACGCATTCGGGTCATTATGAATTCTTGGTGACGCCGTTCGGTCTCACCAACGCACCAGCCACTTTTCAAGGATTGATGAACGATATATTTCGACCACACCTTCGAAAATTTATCTTGGTGTTCTTTGACGACATCCTCGTCTATAGTCAGACATGGGCAGATCACTTGCAACATCTTGAGGTGGTATTTCACATTTTAAAATCTCATGAGCTGGTGATTAATCCTAAGAAGTGCGTGTTGGGCAGACAGGAGGTGGAATATCTGGGGCATGTAGTGTCGAGTACAGGAGTTCGGATGGACCCCGCAAAGATTTATGCTGTACTTCAGTGGCCAACGCTTACCACGGCTCGTGGGTTACGTGGATTTTTGGGTTTAACGGGGTATTACCGCCGGTTTATTCCTAACTACGGCAAGATTGCCGCCCCACTGACAGAATTACTTAAAAAGGAAGCTCAAACTCGATGGTGTTGGACCCCTGAAGCAGCTATAGCATTTACTAAGCTCAAACAAGCGCTCACGTCAGCCCCTGTACTCAATGCGCCTGATTTCTCCAAGGAGTTTGTTGTAGAGTGTGACGCATCGAGGCGAGGAATCGGAGCGGTGCTTATGCAGAACAGTCGGTCGATCGCTTACTTCAGTAAAGGTTTAAAGGGAGGGTCATTGTCAAAATCTGCCTATGAGAAAGAGTTGATGGCTTTGGTCTTAGCAGTTCAACATTGGCGACCGTATCTCCTTGGTCTTCGTTTCACGGTGAGGACAGACCAAAGATCCTTGCGCCATCTTCTTTCTCAAGCTCTCACCACACCGGCTCAACAAAATTGGGCAGCGAAGTTGAATTCAATTAATGAGAACTTGGATAATTTTTTATAGTTAGCCCATGAATTTGCACATTTTCATAATTAGGCCATGAATGTATACATAGTTAGCCCATGAACTTCGATAATCCACAATTCCATAGTTAGGTCATGAATTTGAATAATTTTTTACATTCGATAACAAACAAAAATCGTGAGAACTTTTAAATTAATATTATATGACAATAACTACTCATTGACGTAAATGTATACATTATAATTACTAATAAATAATTTAAATAAATTTTCTACGCCCAATAAAATTCATATATATATAAAATTTTTGAAGCAAGCACGAGTATATATATATATATATATATATATATATATTGAACTTTTAATAAGATTATAAATGTGTATATGCATACAAATAAATGAGATCATATCATTTGAGTTTATTTTTATTAATATAAAAATTATATATTTAATGAGTATATTTTGATACCTACAAATTAATGATTTGATTTTCGATACTTATGTATTAACTTTTCTAAGGGTGGGTAGATATTTTACATGTATTTAATGATACTTTACAAGTATTAAAGAGTTCATATTATTTGAATTTTTTTAATATATATAATTTATGGATAAAAGTTTAAATACTCACTTTAATAAATACAAGATACAATAATATTTATTTAAAAATAAAATATAAAATTGCCCATTTAGATGAGCACATGAGAAAATTATTCATGTGTTCATGTATTTTATTTCATAGAATAATCTATGTTACATGACCACATAAGAAAATGTATGCATTGTACTTACAAATAAATAATTTTAAATAATTTGTCCACTCACAATAAAACTATATTTTTAATTTTTGAAGCAAACACTAGTATATATATTTAATTTTTAATCATATTACAAATGTATATATGCATATAAATAAATGAGTTCATATAATCTGAGTTTATTTTCATACGAGTTTGGACATGAATGAGTAATTAAAGGATAATGATGTGTAACAAGACATTTATCGACTCTGAGATGAATACGCATACATAAAAATCAAATAATTTGGTTATATTTTATAAATATTAAATATAATTTATTTTCATTAGTAATATTTATTTATAATATATATTTTATATATTCAAATTTATAACACATATTATTAGAGCTATCAAAGTGTCCGGGGCCGGACCAGCTGGGTCCAGCCCATCAGGCTAGTGTCATATTAGTGCGGACTACTGAAATCCAAGCCCATACCCGCCCATTACGGGCCAACGGGCCAAATCGGCCCATGAATTAAAATTTTATTTTTATAAATTTAAAATATAATGTGAATCAATTATATTTTTTAAAATTATAAAATAAATAAAAAGATGTCATCAAGATATAAATCTAATATATTATTATATTTAATGTAGGTTTGTTATTTTATTTCAGTAATCTAATATATTATTATATTTAATGTAGGTTTGTTATTTTATTTCAGTAGGATTATTAATTAGAGTACAAAAATACTTTTGTAATAAAATCAAATAAAAATATTATCATAAATAAATGTTAATTAAATTATAAAATATTAAAAATATAATCATTATGAGAACAATGTATACTAAATATTGAAAAAAATATTAAAATAATAATAAAAGTATAACGGGCCAAATTAGCCCAAAGTCCATCGCGCTTTTTTGGCCCAAAGCCCATATACCTGCCGGGCCAATGGGCCGGGCTAGTTCGGCCCGAAATTTTTTGGGCTTCTATATTTTGAGCCCAACCTGGCCCTACTTGTGGGTGGTCCGGGTAAGCCCATCGGGCCGGGCCTTTTCGGGCCAATTTTGATAGCTCTACTTATTATTACACGGGCATCAGACGAGAACCAATTGGTTGGACATAATTACATGAATTTGAATTGACTATATCATGTATATAGATGAACAAATTCAAATAATTAACATTATTTTTTTATAGATTGAGACATAAATGAGTTGTTTAAGAGATGATAATTAGATGTGTTCACAATTATAATTATAGCTCTAATAGTAACAGAACTATCAGTTCACATTTCCATTATTTTGAAATTGTAACCGTGATTAATATGGTTCCAATTATGAACTTCGAATTTTTTCAAAAACGCATTTAAAATATATTTGAAAAAAAAATAATAAATCATGAGTACAAGCCTACTAATAGACGAGTTTATGATGATTTAATATTTATGACAGATATAAATTTATGAAGTTGTAAAATTATTTTATAATTAATTTTATGACGTTTGTAAGTTTATCATCAGCAAGTCTACATAATTAAATGACATTTACTATATACGTTTAATATATGAACAAGTAGTTTATATATCTATAATATCAAGTAATAATAAACGAAATGAATGTTAAATAATTTATAAAATATTTAATCCCATCGAAATTCGACGGGTAACAACCTTGTGTTTTAATAGCATAATTTTCGAAATAAACCACTAATATCATATAATCATTTGCAAAAATGTTAACTAACTATATTATTGTATTTTAATATAGCTAATTATATTTAAATATATGAGTTATAAATAATTTGACCATTTGTGTATATTATATTATAAAAAATAATACTCCCTCCGTCCGCGAAAGTGTTTAACGTATTTCATTTTCGATCCGTCCGCGAAAGTGTTTAACACTTCAACCTTTTCTTTTATAGTAAATATTCTATACTCACAATCTAATTAAAAATTATAAATCATGTAAGACTCAAACTCTTCTAACTCTATTTTTCTACACACATCTCAATTAATTATTATTATTATAAGTGAGAGTCAAACTCCACTCACTACATTCATTACACACTTCACTCATTACACTCATTACACACTCCACACAAAGTCAACTCATTTTCTTAAAACATGTGTCATGTCAAACCGTTAAACACTTTCGTTGACGGACGGAGTATTTTTTATTGATTATATATTATAACTTATAGTATTATATTTAGTAACAAGCATACGTAATAATATGATCATATACAAACTTATGTTATTAAAGCATACTTTTTTATTATAAGTATGTTTATGTTATTGTAATTAATTATATGATTATTTAGATTGGTATGCTCGTTTTATAAAATCATTTAGTATATCGTGTAATTATATCATAATTATTTAGTTATGTAACAAAAATATATATATAATATTTTATCATTATCACTTAAAATAATTATAAGTTATTGTTCAATCTTTTTAATTATCAATAAACTCACGTGTTTTGTAGTTTGTAATTAATATTTATTAATTATAATTCATGATTTATGAATAAATAATTTTATTATAATTCAAATCGAATATATGTACACATACTATTATAAATATATGTATATCTATCTATCTATATATATAGCATAATAACGGTATATATCAATTTTTTCGGCATATAATGCGGTACGGTATATGACGGTATACCTCGTTATTTTAAAAAATCATACATTTGTCTTACCGAAAAGTTTGGTACAATATGATACCTTATCAAAAATTCTATTATGTCTTATATTCAGTATTTTTTGGTACAGTAAGTATGATATACTATTTTTTCGGTAAATTTTAACAGCCCTACGTCACATACATGAATTAAAACAGCTTTATGACTTTTAATTTATTTTTTTTATAAATTGATTTAACATTTTAAATAAGAGAGCTTTCGCATTTAAATTAACATAAAAAGAAATATACAAATATTTTCTAGAGAATAAATTAAGTTGCATAACTTATTCAGTTACTTTTGATTTTATTATAAAATTTCAAAAGGATACCTTTCTCCAACTAAACCATGACTTCCGCAGTGATTTTCGTAAACCCCATATATAAAAACCATGAATCTTTTCACCTCAAAATTCCCAAATTTTCCAGCTCAACATGGTGGGTTTCATGCAGAATCAGCCCATTGAGGGGGCAAAAGCAGAGGAGGTGGAAAACATCTTCACAGACCAATATTCATCGGATCTTAAGAAAACAAACTACCTCTTCCTTCCGGAGCTAGACAAATTTTCCTCTTCTTTTTTTGAATCATATCTCGATTTTGAGTCCCTCAACGGTTGGTTCATGGAATGGTGCGGCCCGAATATGACTGATTTGGGAGGAAATCCGCTTGATGTCGAATTGCTCAGAGGCGAATTACGTGATATTGGGAAGGAATTCGAAGTTTTTGGTGATGCGTTTGGCGGAAAAGATGAAACCTTGGAGGGTTTGAATGGAAAGGCGGATCCGTTCTGGGGGTTGGGGCTTGAAGATGGAGAAAATGGTGCCGTGGATAAGTGTATTGAAGAAGGTAGTGAGAGAATGAACGTGGAAGGGGTTGTGGGAAGTGAGAGAAAGTTAGGGGATTTAGGGAGTTTGATTGAGGAGCAGCTTGGGAAAGTGAGCTTAGATGGGGCAGCAAATGTGTCTGCTCCGATTGCTTTGGTGAATTGTGAGAGTAATGGTGAAGTTAGTGTTGATGATTATTCCGATAGTGTGAAATTGGCTGTTGCTATTTGTGATAATACCGGTGGTAGTGATGAGGTGGTAGTTAATAAGAGGGATAGTAAGGTTGAGAAGAATGTGGAGGAGAGTGGGAGTGATGAGGAGTCTGAGGAGGAGGGCTCTTTGAGTTCATCATCCTCATCGTCGTCTTCTTCTTTGTCCTCTAGTAGTGATGACGAGGATAAGGTTGAAAAGAAAGGCAAGAAGGAGGAGGGCAGTGGTAAAGAAGAGTCTGAGGTCGAAGATGGTGAGATTTTCTTATCTGAATTAGAAGTGATGGTTGGCTGGAGTGATGCTGCGGATGAAGATGGTGGTGGTGGTGGTGAACCGATCAAATCAAAGAATGAGCTTAAGGTTTGCCATCGTGGTTGATTTTTTTCCAGATATATGTAGATTATGAAGGCACGAATTCCATCTAAAAATAGGAGCTTGCTTATATGCATCATTGTTTATCCCAAAAATGATGCTATAGTGTAGTGTTGCATGACTTACGAAATATTGAGTCTTGTGTTGGAGAGGATTAATGAAATATTATAATGCATTATCTTTATTATTTTTTTGGAAATAACAATGGAAGAGGATTAACATGATTACAAGAATTAAGAAAATGATGTAAAAAGGGGATTAATTGGGTAATGAAGGTAGCGATGAACAAGCTCAAAAAATGAAGAAATAGTTGCTTGATCCCTTCTTTCTTTTATGAAATACCTTCAATTCATGCAACAAAAATGTTGAAATTAGATTTTCACATAATAATTTGCTCTTGTGTAAGAGAAAGGGAGGGAGTGACAGTTTTGAAGCTTTGACTGAGATCTAAGTTTGCATGTAACATTGGAGTCAAGCGTGCACAATCGTCTTTATCTGTGTTATAATTTTATTTCCAATATTCATGATTCTTCAAGAAATGTGTGTTCGTTGTCATCTTAGGATGCATTGATTTGCCTAATTTTGTCGATCTCACTGCGAACTTTCTATGCTCGTACTTGCTCTCCAATGCAGAAATGATGATTTTGTTAAACTGTTTGTTACTTTCTACTATGCAGGATCTCCCTCCAGTTCCTTCTGTGAATGTGACCTTGGAGCCGCATCACGAAACCCTTCCCCTTGGAACAATTTTGTCGGTATAGGCCTTTTCTATGTTGCTACTGATTACTATATTTGGCACTCCTTTTAATGATTTCTTGGTTCGGTGCTTATGGTTTTGAGTAGTATTGTTAATATTTGAATAGATCATTGGCTCCCAAGTAGTTGTGGAAGGAGTTGAGAAACACAATCCTCTCACTGAAGGTTCAATTCTTTGGATTAGTGAAAGTAGGTCGCCACTGGGAATCATCGATGAAATATTTGGGCCCGTTAAGAACCCTTTCTACATCGTAAGGTACAACTCCGAGAGTGAAGTCCCCTCCAGAATCCAACAAGGCTCATCGATCTCATTTGTTGCAGAGTTTGCAGATCATGTACTCAACGAAAAGAACCTTTACCAGAAAGGGTACGATGCATCTAATGAGAACGACGAGGAGTTATCCGAAGATGCTGAATTTTCAGATGATGAGAAAGAGGCCGAGTACAGGAGAATGATGAAAATGAAGAAAAGGGGAACGAACGACTCTAAACTTGCAAACAAGCAAAAGGAGAAACGGCAGCAGAAGAATCAGAAGGGGAACTGGAACAATAACAGCAATACTACAGCACAGAAGCTACCTGTTATTGCAGAAGAGCAACACTTTGTTCCTCACGTTGGAACATCATTGAACCTAGAAAATCACATGGGCCTGCCGGGGTGCCCTAGGCAGGGATTCGATGGTGGTCAAGCCCCCCTTCCTCCGTTTCCACATAGGCCTCAAGCACCAACCTTTACTGCTCCTAATGAAAATTGGAACAATGGGTTTCCACAATATCAGCAGCAAAATATGAACCTTCTTTCTGGCCTGCCACCAAATGCGATGCTGTGGATGCAGCAAACTCTACCTTACCGATACCCAATACCTCTACAAAATGGCACAGCGTTTCAACAGCAAATTGAGATGGTTCCCGGGATGCCACCGAGCTTCAATTCCATGCCTGGACAGCCAAATTTTGGTGGGATGATTCCTTCTTGGCCTATGAATCAGAACGCAATGAATCTGCCACAGTTTGGTATGCAGGTGCAGCATGTTCCACTGCCTATAAATGCTGATGGAGAACAAGCAGTTCAGTCTCACGGATCGCAAGATAGCCATGGCTTGCAGCAACCACCTCCGGCCTTCAAATTCAATGGAGGAGGCCTTGGTTGTGGTGGAGGACATCATCGAGGCCGTGGGCGTTTTAATGGTGGGAGAGGTAGGCGTACTTGAGCCCTTTACCAGCAAAATTTGAAGTGGGATTGAGATAAGTTAGTTGGTTCCTGTGGCTTCTGTGAGTTTACTCACACTGCTTATTCTTAAATTTTCCTAACGAATCAGGAAATCTTTAAATGGAACTAACACTCTACGCGAATTAAGTGCAACCCAAGATCAGTGGCCTCGAATGCATGCAGCCTTCACCATCTCAAAGACTGCATTTCTCAATGGAGAAGAATCCAGGTTCGGTCCCATTTCTGATATCATCTTTGCTGCCATTTCAGTGGCTTCTAGAGCTGCCTTGTTTCTGCTTTGTGATATGTAAACTTTGCAGCATCCCAGCATTTGCTTTAGCATCTTTCTTGCTTCACAATTCTACAGCTAAGAAAAAAGGACAAAAACATGTGGTTTTTTTGTAGCTATAATTCTATTGATTTATTTTCTGATTGATCAAAAGGAAAGAAAATGGATAATTGTGGCACTTTATCTGGAGCGTAATGTGTGCTGTAACATTCAGTGAGGAACAAAACAAATGAATTGGAAACAAACGTAACATCACAATTATTCTCCTCCTCAGTCCTCACTGATCCATTATTATTAAAATAGGCGTAAAATTGAAACAAACATACGACAGAAATTCCAGGAAAATATGTCTTCATATTACTGATGTGGGAGATAATAAATTAGAACCCAAAAAGAAAATCAACTCTTACTTACCAATCTATATTCAGGAACGTGGATGGAAGAAGAAAAGAAGAAGGCAAATTCATAATCTTTGTATACATAAAAAGTGCTAAATCTAACATTTTAAATAAAATAAGTTAACTTCTCACAAATTTTTTGGTTTTTTATACTTCTAAATTTTAATAGACAAAAATTTGATTTCTTAATCTCACGTCATTTTGTCTGTCACAAAATTTGTGGATCCTTTTAATTTGCTTCGTACGATTATTATCGATGTTATTCTTTATTCATCCACATTCCACATATTAATGTTACATATTTTTCCTATTTTGATTCGGGAATATTTATAATATCTCACTTATAAAACATACGCAACTCAATTAAAATTTATGCTTTTATCCACAACTCGATTATTTTTTTTAATAAGTATATCGCTCTATTATATACAAATAATTTAATTAAACCAAAACTCCACTCAATATATTATATGTTAAATCAAAAGACTTCCTTAAACCATAAGAAACTAATGGATGGAATATAAACCACATGGAATCACAAACTCTTACTCAGAGTACAAAATACAACGTTTTCTTTTGATACAAACCGGGTGAGTAGTAAAGTATAAGCCTGAGGACGTTATCCTTATTCATAACATGCATGGCGTCTATTATTGAAATAAAATGTACATTAAATAATAATGCAAATATTCCCGAATAAAATTGTAGACAAATACAACCATTGATTAAACCCAAATTACATTTGTAAGTAAGATTAGTTGTGTTTTCAAAATTATAGAAGAGGTTAATTGGCTAAGAAAACAGTTTCACGATTGCAACAAGACTTTAAAACTTACAATCAGAAACTGTAAATTTTAACTAATTTCCAGGTGAAACTTAACAAAAGGGTGTAGTTTCTGAAACTATGTTAACCTCAACAAAACAAAGAATTTGAAAATGATACCATACTCAAATTTAAAAATCTATACCAGGTTTTACTTATCCCTAAATTTGGAGAATTGACCAGGCAGCAGCAGCTCCAAATGGGAACGAAAACATACCCAAAAAGAGCAACAAACTAACAACGATTAAACTAAATTATGGGTTTCATTATTTTCAAGCAAAGTCCCAAACACCTGCAAGATGTAGATGGATCAAGAGAACGACTTATTTTTCCTTGGGAAAAGGTGACAAAACTTCGGGAAATCCATCAGCTTAATATTCTCAATGATCATTATAGACTGAAATCAGGTGGACATGAACTCTCTTAATACAAACAATAAGTTGCATCGCATATTATTATAAGAAAACAATGAAAATGCCTTGAAGCTCCGGCCTATTTTGCTGGTTCTTCTACTTTCTGCAGAGTTTATGGAAATCAATGTATCATATATGCAGTTACAGAGAGAAATTCAACAAGGGCAGCTTTAGCAATTTAGAATGATTCCATCTTATGAAAAAGTATACAAGTATACTGAACTCGTGTTACTTGCTGCAATATATCTAATTATTTTGAGAAAATGAAAGAAGTACCTTTTCCTTCTTGCCTCCAGTGAAAAGCTTGTAAACTCCAAATATAAGCAATCCCCACCCAGATAAAGATGCAATCACAAACTACAAGGCAAAAGGGCGTGTAAATATGAATCATTTAGCACTCAGTTAAATTTTCTTGTGCATAATCATAATGATGGCTACACAGCTGGAAGAGGGAGAAACATCTACAGTTTAGTTTGAGGATTCTCTGGGTGCAAATAAAAAACTAATACACTTCGGAAGCCAATTTTGACATTACGAAGAATCAACATAGTTATGAGCAGAAACTTCTTATTCCAAGCAATCAGACACTTGTGAAGATTTATTCTGGTGAAACAAGAATATTCACTTGATGTGGATTAATCTGCACTACAACTTCACATGTTTTTTTAATAGATCTTCAAACAGAGGGGGTTAGGTAATAAGCTGAATGACAACTTCACCAATATCTCCATTATAGGAGCTTGGCCCATTGTAAAGATTAGCATATGCAATCATGCCTCGTTCTTCAATCCTTGAAACCCAATCAAATAGAAATAAGAACTCCCTAATGTCTGATCAATCAAAAAAACTTATCATCATCCCACAGAAGGCTTGTTATCATACACGATTTACACTTTCACCCGTGCCCAAGCCCGTGTCTGGTCATTTAATTTGCATTGAAGTATAATTAAGAAATTGGTTTGCTTAATATATATACATATATACTACTATTACTATCTCTAAATTGAATGTAACTAGAAAATTATTCATTTGAAATTATTATTAACCACTAAGCATGTATATTACACACATGTATATATATTATTTTCTAAAATATCCCTATTTTTGGCCCTGTATTTGAATTTTGAAATGTTTGCATTGAACTCAAGGCTCCAGGGGGCTTTGTGCCTTCATTCTACCCCTTCAATAACTTACAATCCAGTACACTTTTCCCTTTTTACTTGTTCATTATAAATTATATTATATCAATGTTCAGGAATGCAGAATTTTCTCGGAGTGAGTCACCGACTCACCAAACATAATTACCTGCTAAATTTCATGCTTCTTGTCTAATGGTATATCTAACTTTTTAGTCTTGATATATTGGTTGTTCAGAAATATCCTATTCATTATTCAGTGCACAGAGTGCGAATATTTTCTTCTATGCTACCTGATGTCACATCATACACCCATAATAAAGTAATTGAAGCCTTCCAGTGGGACAATTAAAACAGGAAGAAAATTTTACGACATTGGATCTCAACTGCAGATTGCAATAACGAGTTTCTACTTTCTACTAAATTTCCATCACCCAGTCTAGACATTATCAAGAAAAACTATTTCATTACTAATCTTACATAATACTTCAAGAATAGATTTTTATTTTTCAATCACTCCAAAGTCCAAATAAACAGAGGTTCCCCATCTGTGCTTTCGTTATAGCATACGATCAACCATATTAAATCAAATGAAAATTAGAATAACAGGAAATCTCGATACAGAACAGGGTAACAACTAACAAGTTAGCAAGAAACTAAATCATTCTTCAAAGAATTGAAAAAGAAAAAGCGCGTATGTGTATACTCACATGCTCTTCCTTCCACTTTGACGGACTCATCGGGTCTTCCCAGATATTAACCTTTGGTGGCCCATGATGATCTGAAAAATGAAATTTTTGTTAATTAAAAAAAAAACCTAATTTACACCGATTATACAAAAAAAGAGCAATCAAATACAGAACAATCATTACACTAACACTATAAGACAACGGAATAAACATTGAAAAAACTTAGGTTAGAGATCAGTACCAGCGGCGCCGGCGAGGCCGCGTCGGGGAATGAGAGAAGCCGGAGAGCTGGATGGCGCGAGCCGAGCGAGAGTTGCAGCTCTGCAGACCGTCATGGCGCCCAGTGAGGTAGCCATTGCTTGTTAATTGCGTCGTACTAGGAAGATCGAATCGCAGGTGAGTAGAATGGGTGGGGGAAAGTGGAGACAGATTTATGCTGCGGAAGTCCGCGACAGAGTAGGGAAGAAATGCGCTCAGCTGAAACGGCGTCGTGTCAGGTTCTCGGGCAGGGCGGTTTTGCCTCGGTCAAACCCTACCCAACCCTGCTGCCCTCCCGATTTTGATAATACATAACAATAGAGGAATAATAGTGTGGTTAATTTTATATATAGCCTTAATATGAACTATATAATATATTGTTTTTTTTAATCGACAATATAAAATTAAAAAATAAATAAATTATAATAATTGTTTTATTATTTTACAATTTTGAAAGGATATATAAAATATTATATTTTTAAAAAATATATATGTATAATTTATCGGGACGAGTTCGGGCTTGCATGTATAATCATGTACATGCTCCGAACTCGATTTGAGTATAAATACATAAACTCGAACACATATCTAATATCGATATTTTTTTCTCAAACTCGTCCCATTAAGGTCGGGTGTTTGCATGTACTTTAACTCGCGAGTTTATTTACATCATACTCAGACCCGACTCAATTAATAGCGAGACTTCGTGCTAATTATAAAATTAGGCCCTTATATTTTGTTAAAATATAACTTAAAATATTCTGAATTATTTTTGGATGAGCCATAATCTTTTTGTTCTTAGGATGTGTAAAATGAAACAACAAAATTTTGTAACGAATAATAGAATCAAATTTTGATTGTTGAGTATGAAGTGATTTAAATTACTTGTGAGTAAATATGGTGAAATTTTCTCTTTGAATCTCATAAAAAAAATTAATGTAAGAGACTATTGCCATGCATATTGAGTTGATCTTAATTTTTTTTTTTTTTTGAAAAAGAGAAAATAAAAAGAAGAATAAGGAAAAGAATAGATTAATAAAAATTTACGCTAAATATTTGGGCCCTTATTCTCAAAAGGGAAATTTTTTTAGGGGTAACTTATATATTAGCTACTTTAATATTGTAAATACAAATATTAGCCATGTATATAATAATATTGAAATAGTAGCCTATATACTTATAATACTCCTCTTTTTAATTTAAAATCACTACATCAAAAAAACTACTTCTATGGAAGTTAGTTTTCTTTTTTTAATAATCAAGGGGTATTATTGTCAATAATAAAAAATATGGCTACTATTTTGTTATTTATATTTTTGTGGTTATTTTTTTGGTTTACAATATAAAAATGGCTAGTTTAGCATATTTTTCCAATTTTTTACGCATTATTATAAATCCACCAAGCCCACCATTTAATATTTGAACCCTTATTTTTTGGGTCCTGTTCTGTATAACATGATGGACAATCCAATAGTCTGACCTAATTATATTGTTTTGTTCTCAAATAGTCGAAAAACGTAACACTTGAATATTTTCAAAAGGCGCAACAACAATATGCAAATCAACAGATATGGTGGAAACAAAGCTCTTTATATTATGAATTAATATATAATTTTTATTATAATTTAAAATTTTATGACTATCAAGCTATAATTGTATCATTCCGTCCTCTTCAAAAGGAAGACGTATTCCATTTTGGGATCTACTCTTCAAAGAGATATATTTTACAAAATAAAAATAATGAGTGCTAAACGATAATAAGATGCAATTAAATCCTAATTGCAGCCTTATTTATTTATTTATTAATTACTACACACTTTCTTTGAAAATGACGGGATTGTATTATTTTAAAATTTAAGCGATGGAGAGAAATTTTAGGGTTATATTTAATATTATCCAATGAATTTCGGTAGCAATAGAGTAATGAGTTCGAATGGTTCTATTATAGACTATAGTTTTTCAAATAAACAATGCGCATGCATGACTTTCAAATAAATTTGTCATTTTAATTAATATTTATAAAAATAATAAATTATTATAATATAATGAATTATAACATAAATAAAATTTTAATAATTATATAACTTATTTTCTGAATTTATCAACTTTACAATTTATTTAAATTCATATTAAATTTAAAAATAATTATATACTCCCTCCGTCCCACTAAACATGACATTTTTTTTCGGCACGAATATTAAGGAGAGTGTATAAAGTAGTGTAAGAGTGGTAAAAGTGTTAGGATCCGCACATTTTTGGAAGGGATAACTTTTACTATTTTTGGAATGTGTCAAACTTAGGGGACGTCCCAATAAAGGAAGTGTGTCATCCTTAGTGGGACAAAGGGAATACTATATTTAATTACGATATATTTGTAGTACTAAGCACAATTAAACTAAAGTATATAAAACTAAAATGGAAAAATTAATATATTATTAATTAAGAGGATTTTCGGTTACTCGAGATTATCTGAAATTGGGGGCTGGGATTATTGAAAATTAATTTTGTTACAAGAGGTAGACCAAGACACATAATCCATGATTAATCATATGTGATATTGTCTCAAGATTAAGTTTCGAACATAGACTTCCAAATTGAACAACTCATAAAACTAATCTTGAGACTCAATCGTGTTAACCAAACACCTCCAAATATATGTATGCAGGCGATTATAAAATTAGTGGTTAGTTAATAAATTAATTAAGTATATTGCAAGGGGAATGAAGATCCACATTATTTATAATTAAATACTTCCTCTTTGTTCCGTTATTAGCGGTTTGTTTCTTTTTTGCACGTAAAATAATGAGTAGTGTAAAAGTTAAAGAAACGATGTGGTCCAAATCTTAAAGAGTAATTTTTTTTTATCATTTTAAGAAACAAGATAATATTAGTGAGACAACAGAAAAAAACAAAAAAATAGTCATTTTTTAGCGGGCCGGAGGGTGTATGTATTATGAGCTATAGAAAAGTTAATAGTTGATCAAAGAATGTGAATACAAGTACTCCCTCTATTCCACCTTAAATGTCTCACTTTATATTCAATTAAGTCTATTATAATAATAAAGTGAGACATTTAAGGTAGTATTAAAAATATAAGGGCTGACTTGAAATATGACTTAGCCCGATGGGTTGGGCGTGCATAGAGTTAAAAACAAATCAAATAGTTTTGGTTCGATTTACAATTTGATTCAATATTTAGTGATTCAAATTTGAAATATAGATTCGATATTCGCAAATATTCAATTAAATATATAAATAATACATTTACATATTAATATTTATATTTATATAAATATATAAAAATATATTTACATATAATTGTTTAAATGTAAAGCTTACTACTTTGTATATTAAAAAATAATTTTCAATATAATTTTTAATTTTTGTTATAGTAAAATTTTGAATTGAAACGAATTTTAAATTTAATATTTTTAAATATTACTACTTCCTCCGTCCTGTTAAATGCGGCCATATGAGATCCGGCACGGAGATTAAGAAAGTAAAGTGTTGTGTTTTAAAAAGTAGGAGATATGTATTTTAAAAGTAAAACTTTTTCATTTTTGGGCAAATGATCATTTTTAGTGGAACGTCCCAAAAAGGAAACGTGGTCACATTTAGGGGGACGGATGAAATATTATTTAATATGTTAAAAAATAAAATCATATAATTCAATTTGAATATTCAAATATTTCATAAGGAATCCAATTGAATACTTTGATATTCGATTCGATCTGTTCAACCCTACGTGCAGGGCACGCCCGATCACTTTGAGCGCTCTAGTATGAAGTATAGTAATAAAAAAATAAAAATATATATTTTTTTTTAAATGGCACTACAATGCATCTGGCAATTTGTGAATTGGAGTGAAAATGTTTTACAGGATACATAACCATCGTTTTATTTTCACATTCTATAAGAACACATTGCTCAACCAAGCACTAACACTTTTTCTTGAGTCAGGACAAAATCCAACAATGAATTTCAACTAAATTTCTATTTGGAAAATTGAAGTTACAAAATGCAACGTCAAAATTCACACAAGAAAAGAAGAAGAAAGAAAAGAAATCATAAGCTATAAAAACAAATGTGAGACGATATGATATGAATACACACAAAATAGAGAGAAATCACATCAATTTGGCCATCACAAGATTGGACCATAGAGGAAAAGTGACAAAACAAATGAGGATTATAACTAACAAAACGGCGTAGTAATACCACTTCCGAGACTCCTTTTGGTACTCCCGCGCATCCTGCAGCTGCTCCGTCCCCCGCCGCACGAACGAGCTCGCATGCGCCACGTGGCTCTCGATGTCGTTGAGTTGCTGCCCCTGCGCCTCCACCAGCGCCGCCATGTCCAAAAATATCTGGTGCAGCTCCATCAAATTCTTCTCTATCTCCTTCACCGCGTCGTGCCGTTCCTGTATCTCCGATATCGCGTCCATTATCTGGCCCCGTCCCTGCTCCTGGATCGCCTTCTGCATGAACGACTCGCTCTCCCCGCTCGAGATCAAGTTCTCTATCAGCTCGTCGTCGGCCTTCTGGCCGGTGACGGTGAAGTATCGCCGCCCGACGGTCTCCTTGTACTCCTCGTTCATCCGGGCTCGGAGCCCTTGGAAGTCGTCCATCATTGTCTTTAATTTTTTTCCCAGGCCGCTGACCACAGAAGTCCGTGTCCTGTCTGCGGAGGATCCTGGTCCGCAGCCTGGGACCCGCCTGTTGGTGGCATTGGACTTTTCCAATGCCTCCAATTTACCTTTAATGAGTTTGACCCGCTTTAAGACTTGTGACACGTCACCGTCCATGCGGGACCGGAGTTCCTTCATCGTCTTGGCGTTGTGGACGGTCTTGCATTCCTCGTTGGAATCTTGCAAGCGTTTGTAGAGCTTCTCGACGTCAGCCATGTCCTTCTTGACATTCTCGACGTCATCGAAGAATTTGTCGAGGTTGACGCCCTCGGTCCGGTAGGCATCGTTACCGGCCTCGAGGTCGTTGCCCTGGCTGTTCTTGAAAGAATTAGAGAATAGGTCGTTCATCTTGAACGCCTGCCGGGAACTATAGCCTAGGTGGTGGTGGTGGTGGTGGTGGTGATTTTATTATCGACGGACGGACGGCGGCAGACGGCAGCTGAGAGGGGAATGTGTGTGTTAATTTGGAGATGGCCTAAATCAGCTACTTTTCTTGCTCTCTCCGGGCTGGAGTAGCATGGTAAGATGGAGGGAGATCAAGAAAAGATGAGACAAAGTCAAGACTTGATTGATAGGTGGAAATTAAACAAGTTGATTTCCTCTTTTTTTAGTATGATTTGGAGTGCCTAATATTAGAGGTGCTTAGATTGTAATGGAAATCCAAGATTGTAGGACATTGTGGTTGGGTTTTCTTTTCTTTCTTTTCATTTCATACTTCTAAATTGATTATTATGACATTGTTTGGCAAAATCACTAGTTTTGTACCATATTGATTATATTTGTATTTATCATTATTTGTGTGTGTGTTATTTGTAGCTTCAATATAATGGCTTGTTTCTTATGACATTAATATACCATTTTGTAAATTTAGTTATAAAATTGCTACATAAATTGTATTTGATTTGTCTCGCTAATCTTGATTCCGTTTTATTGTAAGAGTGCCCAGCAATGGGCTTGGGAGGCTCGGCGGGCAAGGGACTCTGGAGGCCGTGCCGCGAGTCTCCCATTGCGGATGATAAACTTGGGAGCCCAGTCTTTGGATTGAGAGGTTGTCTCTGGACTCCAGAGGCTATTCCATGTTTGTTGTTACAGGTGGTGGACTCTAGAGCCCCACTATTTTTTTCTATTTTTTTGATTTTTTTTTTAATTTTAATACATAATTTCATCTATAAATATCGTATTTCAATTCCACATTTTCACACATCTTCATTCATTTTTCAATCTTTCAACCATTTCTCTTGTAATTTTAATTTCTAAGTTAGGTTTTTAATTATTATAATTTCAATTTCAATATTGCTTTTTAATTAATGTAATTTTAATTTTCGTTTTTAATTAATGTATTTTAATTATAATTTTCATTTTTTTATTAATATATTTAAATTAAATTTTTTATTCAATTTAATCTAATTAAATCAAAAATATTAAACTAAAAAATTAAAATTAAATTTTAATTAATAAATTTAATTCATAACAAATATCACAAAAAATACAAAACAAGTTGAGAGTCTCCACTGCAGGAAACCAACACAAGCTCTCTAAAAATTTTGGGCCCACTCATAAAAATTTATTTACGAAATTGATTAAGAATAACTAGTGTGTAACCCGTCGAAAATCAACGGAAAATTATCTTATATTATATATAATTTTTTTTGAAATAATATATTTTTAGCCTATTTTTCTATAACATTTTAGGTTTTAAAAATTTGAATATGTTATATTAAAATGATTATTTTAGTCTATTTTTTCTATTTAAAAGTGATATAAATTAACAAATTATTATAAATATTATTTACAATAATTTATGCTATTTATAAAGTATTGATAAAAAATCATGTTACCTTATGATTTCTTAACATAATTGCAAATTCATGCTACTTAAAAATTATATCGTTGCAAAATATAAGTGTTACATAAAGACATGTAAAATTTATTGGTACATAATCACTTTATATCGTAATTTAAAAATTAAATTTAAAAAATGACTCTTTATTTGTTTGATAAAAATTAATTATTTGATCAAATCAAATAAATATTAGATTTAATAATATTTAATATGATTATTTAAGATAAATAACGATGTTGGATAGAAATGATGTTAGATAAAATCATAAAATTATATCGTTGCAGAATATACGTGTTACGTAAAAACTCATCCCGTATAAAATTTATTGGTACATAATCACTTTATATCGTAATTTAAAAATAAAATTTTAAAAATTGACTCTTTATTTGTTTAATAAAAATTAATTATTTAATCAAATCAAATCAATATTAGAATTAATAATATTTAATATGATTATTTAGGATAAATAATAATGCTGGATAAAAGTGATGTTAGATATAACCATAAAATTATATCGTTGCAGAATACGTGTGTCATATAAAGACTTATCAGTGTAAATTTATTGGTACATAATTACTTTATATCATAATTTAAAAATAAAATTTTAAAAATCGACTATTTATTTATTTGATAAAAATTAATTATTTGATCAAATCAAATAAATATTAGAATTAATAATGAATAATATGATTATTTAAGATAAATAATAATACTGGATAGAAGTAATGTTAGATATAACCATAAAATAAGATAATAAGTTTAAAACGTATTTGTATTTGTATTAGTTATTATTATATAGGTCTAGTTAATTGTTTTAAACCAACATAACTAATCAAATCTTAGAGATATATGATATTTTAAAATATTGACTAAATTTAATCAACTCCATAACTCAAACCATAATATAGCAAAATTATACACATATTAATTTGCTATTTTATAGAGTTTTCATATTAATAATGTTTACCAAATCTTAAACGTGAGATAAACTAACTTGTCAATTTAATTATATTTATATTATTCTATTAATTTAATATCTACAAAATAGAGATAAAATTAATAAACTATAAAATAAAAAAGTTATATATGAAAGAAATTATTATAAATATTATTTACTCATGAAACAATTTGATATTCTTATTTTTATATAAATTGGTAGAACGAATGATCATATAAGCTATAAATTTTAATGTTCAACAATAGTTTAATAAATAATAATATGATGATTTAAAACGAATAAGAATCCTGAATAAAGATGATGTTAGATAGAATCATAAAATGAAAAAAAGTTTAATTATGTTAAATAACAATAAACAATCTAATTGAATTGAGGATAAAAGTTTAGCACAATAACAATATATAGTTGTGTTAAATTTATAATATATATTGGATATATTAAAATCTATATAATATATGTTGAATGTATTAAAATCTATATATTGCAACATGGAGTGAAAAAAATCGTCAAATATGAAAAAACTATATTAAAGGAGAATAATTAAATAAATATTACTACATGTCATTTATTAAATGAAGAAATCGTTAATTAAATATTACTGTGTGTCATTTATGAAATGAAGAAATCGTTAATTAAATACTATTACTGTGTGTCATTTATGAAATGAATAAATCGTCAAATATGAACCAAAAGAAATTTAGAAATAACATATGGAGAACAATTAATTTAAATATTATGATCGATTGAACTTACCTAAATCAAGAAATTGTAAAAAAGAATGAAAATATTGACTTAACGAAATAAAGAAATCGTGTGGAATACAAAAATTATGATGATTGATTACTATATAAAATATAATTAAATCATATTAATTAAATTACCATATATAATAAGAAGGCTTGTGGTGATGCCATGTAAGCGTGAATTAGGGAGACGGCTCCAATATGTATTCATTTAATATATTATAGATGAAATAGAGATAATATAATTAGATATATTCTCCAACGAAAATTTCATTCCTTTATACAAGTTTAACTAAATTTTCTATTGAGAGAAGAGTAACAAGTGTTACACCAAGATCCCTAGCTGTATTTGCTGCTCCAATACCCTCAATTGCATCAAGCTACTCCTCAAACTCCTCTCTTCTATCTGTATATATATATTTGAAAAGGAAAATAATGGCAAATAAACAGTAAATCCTATAGGCACGATGATATTTATCAAGATATTGTACTCCCTCCGTCCTACTTCACGCATTTTTCTTATCTAGACGTCTCATCCAATTAGGCACATTTCTATTTTAAGTAAGTTTTAAAGCACAAAACTCTTTTCTCAAAAGTTATTATAACTAAATATTGATATTCGAGTAAAAAACAAATAGGTATAATGAAGCGGGACGAAGTAGTTAATAAGAATATAATTTTCTTACCACCAATGCAGAAATGAATTTGAAAAGGTCGAAACATTCTTCTAATAATCGCTTCTCTTGTATAACCACCGTTGCTAATTCAGCCACTAAACCCACTCTTGTCTCAACCTAAAACAATAAAAATATAAATTATATATATGTAACCAAAATAAATTAAATAAATCCATCAAACACTTAATTAGCATGCAGCAGCAAGTTACGTACCGTTGGTCGAAAAGTAGTTATCATCATGTTGATCTTTGCTGCAAGTTCTGATGCATGAAACACAGCAACTGAAGCCATCTGTGGTTCAACCTGCACAAACGTTGCTCATTTTTCAATCTCCTACCTATTTCAACAAATATATACATATATATATATATATGAATCTGTGTGTTTATATGTTTACCTTTGCTCCATTAACAAGGGGTAGTTTGCAAACAACAGAATGCAAACAATCTGTGGTGCTGGAAATTGCTGATAAATGTTGTCTTTCCATATCTCTCCATGATTCCAACGCCTTCATCTGTAATATAATTTGAATTAAATATTTTCATTCATTTTGCAAGCAATATACTAATATATATATTATTACCTATTGATGAAGCTTCATTAAATATATTCATTCATTTTCATTCGTTTTCCTTCAAGCTATTGCTTCCTCTTAGTTCACCTACCATCCCCAAAACCATACACACACCCCCACTTAGTTACAATTTAATTATGTTCATAGAAAAAAAAAATCTTTTTCTCGTAGCAAATTAAATTATCAATTCATTATACATCAGCCAGCATTTAATTTATAATCTGAAGAGTAAATATGTTTTAGTTACCTGAGAGTGAATTATATAATATAATTTCATCTCCAGTTTCTCCTTCTGTAGCTGTAATTTCTTTTTTAGAATAGATTGTTGAAGCTTGGCAAGGGAAATCTGAACATGCTGGGATTTTTCCTGCAAAAGTATCATATTCACTATCCAAATCTACAATCATACCAACAATCATCAACTTAAAATGCTTGCTCAAGAATGAATACTGCATATATGTAAAAGAGGAGATTGAAATGCAAAATCGATGGATAAAGTACCTGACAGTGTTTGAGAAAATTGTTGTTAGTAACCTCAGCTCTTGCATTGCTAAATCTCCACTGCACCAACCTACTATGCAGCAGCCTCAACTGGTGTACATTCTCCGGTGAGCCCGCCCCCCGCGGCGAACAGGGTTTCTTCCCCTTCCACAATTCAATATTAATCCCCAAATTACTCAATATACCTCCTTTCCCCCTCGTTGGCGGCTTCGATTTCATTGCCGTAGCAATCGGAGTCCTCGGGGATCCCCCTCGGGATGGTGACCAAGCCCAATCGCCACTTCCTTTCTCCCTCAAGCTGAAAATCTTCGGTGAATCGTTAATATTGCTAGTTTCCGACGAATCTACGCCGCTCCAGCGCCGTCGCGACGATAGGTCCTGCAGGTACCTCGAGGGCACGTGGATTCGGTGCTTGCTCGAGCTCATCGTCGGTGCCATGTACGACGCCCCGAAGTCGAAGCTCGGGCGGCCCTCGCTGTACTCAGAGCCAGATTCAAACGAGTTATTCCTCACTGCAACTTCATCGATCGAGAATCTCCCCGGTATTATGTTATCATCATCGTCCTCTTCCAACGAATTTGAATTCTTCGATTTCCCGGTAAATTTGAATTTTCCGGAATATCGCATCGATCCCCCGAAAATCGGGTTGCGATTTTCCTTCGAAGAAAAACTCCGATCGTTTTCAAATCTTCTGAACTCAGTGCAGCTCTTCTGCCGGTTGAGAATCGAGAGAGTCCGATCGATTTTTCCTTTACTTTTGAGTTCCTCACGCCGCTCGTTGCCGATGAAATCGCCAAGGGTGCCAGGCTTCATCTGCTTCGACGACGAAAATTGCACGGTGGAGGCGGGCCAAAGCCCGCGTAGAAAGCCCGATCCCTTGAGGGCTTTGGGTTTCCTCGAGTCGGTGGAGGACCTGCAGGGTTTATGCTTTATGGGAGACAGAATACTGTTGGGCGATTCATGGATGCCGCTATCGATAGATGAAAAAGCTGTAGTGGATGCAGGGGAGTGGAATCTCGGACTCACTTCTCTGGACTTGGTCTTCCGGTGGTGGGACACGCCGCCGTGGTTTTGCATACCGGAAAAGCGCAGAGAGAAGGCAGTGAGGCTATAAAATAAAACAAAATGTTGCTATAAAAACGGCAAAAATAGAAAAGAAACAGGCGACTTTATATAGTTGAGGATATAAGGAATGACGTAAATGCCCTTGCATGAAAGATGGTAACTATATTTTATTCATCATTCTTATTTCTGTTTTTGAATCTCAAAATTCAAATAGTTAAATTGAGAATAGGAGGTAACAAAGAACGCTATTAATTATTCTTAACCTATTTTGTGGTATGTAGCATTTATTTATTTGTAATGTTAAAGAATTGGATTTGGTGTATGTTAATGTAATGCTTACTGAGTATACATATGCATGTAATTTGGGTTTTGGCAAGGTTCATTTAGGGAATTTATGATTATTTGACTAGTTTTAAGATGAGTTAATAGTCGTATTATATAGACAGATCAGTTAGCGGTAACAAATAAATTTTTGTCAGATGTTTATGTTTTTACATTAATTGTTGCCTGCATTCTTGTTTAATTAGCTTAATCGACATGTTGAAGGGGGGTTTTATTTTCTCTCTTGGGGGGTCTAATGCAGGTTGTTTTAATCGGGATTTGCCACAAGCCAATCTTGATTTGAGGGAAGTAGTTACATTATTTTTTTCTAACCTTTTTTGGTAAGTGAGATATTAAATGTTATTATAATAATACTTAATATCTCACTTGTGACAGTTTTTAATTTATTATAAAAAAAACTAGTTTATTTCAATTTAATTTTGTACTAATTTTTATTATTTGGTGCTATTTTAAATTAAATTTTAGTTTTGATAAATTCAAAAAATTAAATAAATAATATTTTTAATTTTGTTTATCAAATAAATATTAATTATGATTTATTATGTTACGATAAATTTTAAATTTTTAATAAATATTAAACATTCATTTGGTGTAGTATTGAAGTATAAAGCTACTAATTTTATGGAAACTGGCAAATTGAAGGATATATATGTGTTCGATAATTGGTAAATTCCCTTGAATGTCCAATGTTAAATCTGATTAGCTATAAAAAGTTACTATATGTTGTATTTTTATAATCATTGATTTGTTGTATTATATGGATTATATGTTGTTCTCGAAACGAGTGTAATGAGTGTATGGGGAATATACCAGTTAAAACTTTTCAAATTAAAGAGTTTTCAGTGAGCTTCTTAAATATCTGAAGGGAGGTAGCTTCAATAAAGAGTTGTAACTTTAAATAACAATCTTTCAGTCTACACTTAGTGTTTGACTGATGGACTAATATCTTAAGTATAGTAGTGCGGAAGTGGTGGTTTGAAAGCTTACTCGTTTCTCAAAAAAACTTAATGTTAATGTTCAAGTTTGCACTTAATCAGTATTCAATATATGCAATATAGCGTTAGAGAATAACTACTGAAAGTAAATAGAGAAGACAAAAGAATTGGTTTGCGTGGTTCGAAGATAAAAACTCATACGTCCACGAGTCTCGATGTGAGTCGAGTTTCCAACTAAGTGGAGTGGTGTCTTACAGTGATCAACCTTTGAAGGTTAGATGAACAATGAAGTTTAATCACTTCTAGCTATGAACTAAATCTAAACTAGATCTATTCTTCGATTACAGTTGAATCGCTTCTTAAGAACACACTAAGATATGAGAAACAAAGCTTGAGTGTTCTAGAATCTGAAATCTAAGAGCGATAGAAAGCTTGAGAGAGTTGTGAGCTTGAGTTCGTATGAGAGTTTGGTAACCGGTGTTTGAAGCAGTTGAAGTAACGGACTATTTATAGGACACTCTCAAGGATATATCCATTGTTAGAGAAGTCTTCGTCCGTAGCTTTTGAATTTCTTTCCGTTGGAGTCGTCGTCCTTTTTACCATTTTTTGTGTCTGCAATAAGATCTTGTTTCACCTACTGAGATCTTTACCATAAATTGAAATCTCTATAAAGGTAGTTGATTCACTCAGTAGATAGCTTCTAGTATCTTTAACTTCAGTGCAGAACTTCAGATGACATACTCTTCATGTTTCAGTATCTTCTGAGTCTTGAATACTTCAGGACACAAACTTCAGGGAGCTATCCTTCAGTTTTGACTTCTTTACTGAGTTTTATATAACTTCATTTCTGGTATCTTTACTTCAGTCTTGGGATCTTCAGGCTACTTGTACTTGTAAACTGAACTCCTTAACAAGTGAGTTTGACAATAAGACTAAGTACTAGATTTTCAGTTTTGGGCTTAATACATCTTTCAGGGGAGGTTTTGAAATTTGAATCAAAACCCTTTTAAATATTTCACAACAATTTCCTCTGTTTTGATGATGCCAAAACCTAACCTGAAAACATCTATCTAAGATAAAGAATTCCCCATAAATTGGAGAACATTTAATCTATAAGATAAGATGGGTTAGTTAGACAATTAAAGGCAGACCAAAAAAAACTAACTAGAGTATTGTCTTCAGTTGAGATCAAAAAATATGTGTGCAGAGGTATATTTCATTCATCAAAGATATTCCAGTACATGAGTAATTCACATAGAATGAAATACAAGGAAATATAAAGAAGCTAAGAAGTAGATGATTGTTTTTCAGCACGATTCTTCAAGATTAGCTTCTTCTAAACTTTAGGTGGCACAACATTTAACATCAGGTAAGTAGCATTTCTGATCATTCCATAGGGTCCTTAAAGATTGAGAGCATGACCTACAACCTGAGCAGGAATGATGGCCTCAGATTCAATAGGCCGCTTATCCAAATAAGCACTTCCTAGCAGTGTTGGTCTTTCAAATTGCTTTCTTGGAGGGGCAGTGATAGAGACTTCAGATTTTGCAACATCCTTTCTGATAAGCTCAATGAAGTCTGAGTCAGGATAGTCGTCCAAAAAGTCTGAGAATAGCTTGTCATGATCAGTTTCTCCTAAAATGCCATAGATCGTCCAGTGATCAAGCATTTTCACAAAATCGTCCTTGATCTCTTCTCATTCATCACTCAAATTAGGGCGAACCCATAGATCAGTATGCGCACGAGTGTGAGGATCAGTTTGAGAAGTCCTTTTCTTCTTTCCTTGTAGCCTGATGGCATATAAGTTAGCAGCTAGCTTAGTATCAGTATCTCTGTAAGCTTGCAACTTAGCATCATGAGCTTCCTTCAGTTTCTTCATTTTCTCTTGAGCTTCTGGAGGAAGATTAACTGTAATCTGAACAGTTCTAGCCTCTTCTCCTTCAGGGCTCATTTCTCCTTCATATAATTGTTCTTCATCCATCTCTTCCTCTTCATTGATAGGAGGTAGGACTCCTTTCCCTTTAGGAAAACAAGATGGAATATTAGAACTGGGGACTTCAGTTTGGACTTCAGATATGGGAGCATCAGTAGTAGCAGCAGTAACATTAAAATCCACAGTCTTTGGATTCTCATGTTGAGCATCGGTTGCCTTCTCTTTAGTAACATCATTCATCAGTTCCTGAGATTTAGGAATTTCAAGATCATCATCAGTGGGTTGGTTGGATTAATTATCAACGGTTGAAGTAATCACAGGCTCAATGGTATCAACATTTGTACTTGCATCCTTGCTAGATTCCTTCAGCTGTTCTTAAGTTTCAGACAGGGATGGAGCCTCAGATTTTCCACCAGCAGCATCATCTGCTTCATTTATTTTGGCATCAGAAGGCATGGCACCAACTGTACCATCATTGTCCTTATCATCATCCTTGTTCTGAGTTGATTTGTCAGATGCAATCAACTCTTCTTCCTTTTCCTCTTCTTCTTCTTTCTCTTCTTCAGCCACATTTTCTTCAATTTTAACATCATCGTCCATGTTTCCAGGCTCCTCTTCTCCCTTTTTGGCATCAACAAATAAAGGAAAGGAAGGAATCAGATCATCAGCGAACCATGGAATGTCAGCAGTTGATTCAAGGACTTGAGCACGTTGATGATCTTCAGAGACTGAATTGCAGAAGTGCTCCAGACAAGAGAGATGCAAGCGAGAGTGAACAATCTGAATATCCATGAGATTAGAATAGTCTGCTTCACCAAAATGCTTGGAGGCGACATAAGTAATATGAGCATTAGATATATATATCTTAGTAGGAAGCAGCTTCTGAGTGTCACGAGCTTCAGTGGCACGACACCTGGCAGTGCGTGTACGCGTCCGCAAGTGATCGATAGACTTGGAGTGAGAATCTGAACATTTGCGGAGAAACGCGACATTAGATTTAAGACTAGAAATGGAGGCTTTAGCGTTAGTAATCCTCCGATGATGGCTATTGATAGCACGAATGGTCTCGTTGGTATTCTGAATGGAGGGAACATGGTTATCGGCAAGAAGCTTAGGAAATTTGCACTTCAGTTCCTTCTTCACAAATTCTCGCAAGTCTAAGTACTGGGCAAAGATAGCTTCTTCAACCTTGGCGTTGATATGAGGAGTCAAGTCCTCAAGAGATTTGTGAGCATCAACAATAGAGGCTTTAAGAGAGCAATTTCCAGTAGTAAGAATGTTCATGGAGTCTGTAAATCGCTTGACTTGCTGGGAAAGAGAACGATTGAAGGCATCGGTACGCTTCTTTAGTTCCTCTCAGTAGGAAGATTGACAAGCATTAACAGTGCCAGCTGACTTGTTGACCACATCTTCAGACCATCGCTGTAGGGCAGAGTCAGTATACTTGGTATCTTCTGATTGGGTGGCATAGATAAATGCACGGTGGGCTTGTAGAAAAGCACCATCTGCAGAAAGTACATCAACAACAGACGCTTCAGGTACAACTGAAGGTCGTTCAGATTGGACAGGTGGAAGGAGTAAGAGTGGAGTCTCAGTGGAGGTAGAGGTTCTCCGAGAGTATGTCCGTCTAGCAGAGGCTTCAGCGACAACAAGTTGTTCATCAATGTAACCCTCAGCATTCAGAAATACGTTATTGGCATCTTCAAACTGAAATATTTCTTGAAGTTCAGCTTCTTCGATTAGAATAACACTCATACCAAAGACTTCAATGTTGTAGCACAAAGTAGTGGAGTCAGAGAAGCAATATGCACACCACGTCCAAAGATTTTGACAAGTAATGGCAAAAGAAGGGTTATGAAACACAGAAGGAAAGTTTGCACTCAGAAATGCAAAGGACATCAACTTCAGATCCTGAAGATATGCTTGAGCGGGAGTTAAAGTAGGAATTTGATCTTGTGGGTATACACAAGCGTCTGATGGGATAGCTTCAGCATCGGCATGAGAGACACGAATAGTAAGTTTTTGGGCCATCTCACCATCAATGGTTTGAACAACCTTCTCTGCTACAGAATCTGAATGATGAGCATCATTTTCAAGATTTTCTGGACCATCGACAATGGACATGTGGGTCGTGGAAACACCTTGCCAGGCAGCAACATCAACTTCTTTTGACGAAATAGAAGGTCAAGTTCATGGTTAGATGAAGGTTTAGGTGGGGAGGGATCACTATTTTATCCATTTTCGGTCTCATTTCTTACGCATATTGAGTCGATATTGTCATATGTTTGTTGTTCTATTTGATTCTTTAGTTGTCGTATTTTCACATTATAGGTAAAGATCGACAAACGGAGATAATAAGGCTCGAGAAGAGAAATGAGAACGAAAAGCACGGAAAAAGAGGATAAATTACACGCTAAGGCCGAGAGCAAGCCTAGTGGTCGCTGGCTCGTCCAAGGAAAAGAGGACAGAACACGAGCCTAGCGGCCATTGACTCGCTTAACGTGCTTCGAGACAGAAGTTGGGGCTAGCGACCGCTACCCCCTAGTGGCCGCTAGCCCCCACGAGACTTTCCCATGGAAGAATATGGGGGTAGCGAGCGCTACCCCTAGTGATCGTTGGCCAGGCAGGGATTCTCCCTCTATATATAGTGCACGCGTGATTTTATTATAGGAAGTGATCATTCTAGCATTTTAAAACCACGAGAGAAAATACAGTATTCTAGTTCTACTATTTCAGTTTTGTACTTCTTTCTTTAATTCTCATTGTGGATTCGATCGTGATTCAACCTGGAGACTTTTTCTAGTGCATTATTTTCCATTTAATTCGTGAATTTTTATTCCTTTCTTAATTTGTTTATCATTCTTATTTTCCTGTGGTTTCTTTCTTGATTGAGTTTAAATTATTGATTTCGTATTGCATTATCCATGTTAATCAATCAATCCAAGCATGTCAAGATTTATCTCCTTTAATTCATCGTTCTTAGACTTAGGATTTAATTGTTTTCTTAATTCTCACCTAGATAATTCATTTTTCCATTCTTTTATTTTCACTCGCCTAGGTAATTAATTAGTTTAGTTAATAATCATAAAAATATCAATTCTTTAATTGTTTTTTGTTCAACAACATAGATGAAGCCCTGTTTAGCCTTCCTTGAGAATACGACTTGGGTTAACTTATTAATCTATAATGACCTTACTCTCTTGCGAGTAACTTAATTAAAATAAGTTAAAACATTAATCACCAAGTTTAGGAAAGAGTGGAGATAGAGTAGCTCCACTGGGTGAGGGTAAGGGGTTAGAAGCAGAGTTAATTTCAGGAAAGGGTTGTGATGGCTTCATGAAATTGGACACAGTCACAGAGGGTTCAACTTAAGGGTCAGGAGATGGAGTAGGAGAGGGTAGAAAGAGAATGAGAAGGATGTGTGATTCAGATCGTGAAGTATCATGAACTCTGGGGGTTAAGGACCGAAGTCCAGTGTGGGGTTCAATGATGGTTAAAGATTTAGGGGTGAGAGGTGCAGTTTGGGTTTTAGAGAGGCGTAGACGTTTAGAGATGGAGAAGTGATAGGTTTCAGAATCAGTAGATGATTCAGGGGCAGGTTCAGGCTCAAGAAGAGGGGTAGGGGTTGGTTGAACTTGAACCTTATGAGGCGCCTGAAACTTCACAGAAGTTCGTGTAGGTTGGCGCTTGGTTGCATCTCTCTTGCGCTTAACAACCTCGGGTGGAGTCCTAGAAAGTACAGAGGTGCTGCAGTTTCAAATTCAACATAGGCATCCACTGCCTCAATGGGATCATCCTCCTCCACATGGTTATTCCTTTCAGCTCTTCGTTCATGCCCAACTTGAGTGAATTGAAGTTTTAGGGCATGTGCTTTCCCAAACATGCACAAATTAACATCAAAATTACTGCCAAACAACAGTCTCTCATTATAAGGCTTGTAGTGCAGAAATGTAGTCTCCGCGTACTGATAGGATTCCTCAATGATGATGGAAACCTTAGTAGCAAGGTTCAGAGTGTCTGAAGCACTCATAGTGAAACCTTCTCCTGGAACTTCCTTCAGTTTGGCTGACTTAGCCATCAGTAGCTCTTCCATAACAGCTACCCAGTTTCAGCCTTCACAGTTATGAATACTCTTCATCAAACTCACTTTCTGCCAGCTAAGTTGCTCATGTGAAGATTTTTTCCCCAAAACACAGTGCTGAACCACATCCAGCAAAATCTTGTACTCCGGTCAGATCAGATTCTTTTTGTTTGTTGTCGTAGAGAATGCCTTGGAGTTCTCAGGATCCACTGAGATCTGAGAGAAGAACTCCTGGATGGCGACTTTGTTCTTCAAAAACTGATTGGGATTCTCTCATTCATCCCTCAATTTGAAGATAAAAACTAGCAACTCTGTCACATTGAACCTGAGTTGTTCAATTTTCTCCGCGCTAGAAATGGTGTCTCTGGAGGAAATAGGGACAGATGTTGTCAAGAACTGTCCTTCGTATCCCAGGTTGAGATAGAAGTGAATAATCTGTTCAGGGTAGAGATTGTGAGGCCAAAGTTGTGCCAACTTGTCAAGGCATTGAGATTTGATGATTTCGAACATTGTCAGAGCCGGTTGAATATTTGTTTTTGTAAATATAGTTGTAGGCTCAGCGTAGATGCGCTTCATGAGTTGTTTCATTGTCATCACCGGAGGCAAATCAAATTTCTTTCCGATTGTGATTGATAACCTGTAAGAACAAGATCAAAATCAGAACCAAACTCATACAATCCATATGTGTAAAACATTAATGCATGTAAAAGAATCATTGAGCAGACGTTTGTGGGAAGGTTTGAGAAAGAAAGTAGTTATCAATCAAGAAAGAGCACAAAGATTTGTAGAGAACACAAGTATGAAATAGCGCAGATAGCAGTTGTAAAATTCTATGTTCGAAAGATTTGAGGGTGGAAAGGTTAATACAGATTGCGATGAAATCCTTAAATAGTGAAATGAACGACTGGTTTTGATCCCATGTTTTTAAGATCAACGTTCAGGGTTGAGCCACGTCTAAAGAGAGGTTGAAGAGCGGAAAGTCAAATACGTGAGTGGCACGCGCGACGTTTGGATTTTCAAGGCGTATCATTACACATCTAATCACTGGCAGGTCTACTGTAGCGTTGCAGGAGATATTTAATGTAAAGTGCTCTTAGGGGAGTCTCAGATTGCAATATAGTACGAAAACATAACACATTAAATAAAAACAACCTCGGAGACTTAGAGATCAAGATACTTGGTGCAATAAATGTATAATTAAATGTAAATTATGAAACGCCAGGTGCTGATACTGGCAACTGAGTTTACGCTTTCAGTAGGATTTTCATATTTTAAAACTTCATAATGGAATGTATATGCCTTGAAATTGTTCTGCCTTTAGTGTTCCATGAGGGATTCTTCAGGGATGGATGGATAGGATTTATCCAACTTTGACTTGTGTTCCTGAAAGGGTTAGTTGACAATATATGGAATGTATGATGGTTGATAACTGAAATAACTATATAGAGTTACTCAGTGGCTGAACCATCACATTCGTTTATGCATTTTCAGTTCGGGACTTTAGTACATAAATGGTACTGAGTCAAGTGACCTTTGGGACACATTACCTGGATGGAGTTTTAGTCTGTACCTTCAAGTTTGGTTAGGATTTAGTAGGCCAAGTCTTCGACTTAGCATTTTGAATCGAGCTTCCTCCAATGGCTTTGTGAGAATGTAAGCTCGATGAATGTCAGTATGGATCTTCTTGATGGAAACATCCTTCTTTTTAACGTGATCTCGAATAAAGTGATACCTTATTTCCATGTGCTTGCACCTTGTGTGAAGAATTGGGTTCTGAGTAATGGCAATGGCACTGGAGCTGTCACAATAAATTGCAACATGAGTGGTAGGCACTTCGTAATCTCTAAGTTGTTGTCTGAGCCAGAGAATCTGAGAGCAGCAACTTCCCGCAACCATATATTCTGCTTCAGTAGTGGAGGTAGCGACTGATGTCTGCTTCTTTGGGTTCAATGTTGGAGAGATAGCAGCTATAAAGGAAATTTTCATTCGAAAACAGCGCAAGGTCTGATTTTAGCCTTAGTTGTTCATCGGTGGTGGAGTCAGTGGGGGGTTCAACGGTTGCTAGTGGCTGACCACTTCAGCTTGGATCTGATTCCTCGTTTGAACGTCACTCTCTAGACTTCCAATCAATGAATCGGAGGGATGATCTTCAATCCATCTTCTTCTCCTCTTCTGATCCTCTTCGGTGATTATCATCAAGTCAAGACTTCCAAGGGCAGGTATTACTGGAGTTTGGAAATGGAATGGATCATCTTCTCCTTCATTCTGAAGGTCTGTTCCCCCTTGATTGTTGGCTCTTACATATTCAGTTTGTTGTTCAAGTTCTTGCAAAATAAGTTTGTCTGAACTGGCCACTATATCGTTAGTAGCAACAATTATCTGAAGATTATTAGAGTTAGAATTGCTACTCCCTAAAGTAGATGGTGGAATCTCAGGCGTGAGATTTTCAGGTTGTGTTGGTACTTCAGGTGATGCATCAGATTGGGTTGCCTCCTCATTAGATGGTATCTCAGAAGTGAGATTATCCGTTGCATCCTGTGGAAGGTGTTTTATACATTTTTGGTCTCGTTTCTATTGTGCTTTTGGTCTCATAATTCTTATTTGTATCATTCAAGTTGATGTTTTGGTTTTCTATATGCTACATTGTAGGTGAGAATCGACAAAAATGATTAACGAGGCTTGACAAGAGAAACAAGAAGAAAAGACGAAGAAAAGGGTGGAAATTGCACACTTGGCCGAGAATGGACCTAGCGGGCGCTAGCCCCTAGCGCTCGCTAGGTCAAGAAGCTGAACCAGGCAGAACAAGGGGCTAGCGACCGCTACCCCCTAGCGGCCGCTGGCCCCTTGCATGGTGAACCAGGACAGAGCACTGGGGTAGCGAGCATTACCCCCTAGCGCCCGCTACCCCTCTTCAACGGTTGGCAAGACAGAACCTGGGGGTAGCGAACGCTACCCCCTAGCGGTCGCTACACTGACGGGCGTTTCTACTCCTATTTAAACTCTTCGCACACGCGATTGTTTGTTGCTTCGCTTCTTAATTTTTTTAGGGTTTAGACCACGAGAGAAAACACTACTAGTCTAGATTTTCCATTCCGTTGTTCGTTTTTCCAATTTCGTTGTGGATTCGTTCGTGATTCAAACCCTATATTCTTTAATGCATTATTTCCCTTTTCAATTCGTGAGTTCTTTTACTGCTTTCTTTATTGCTTTATGATCTCGTTTCTTCTTGTTCTTTTCTTGATTAATTTACAATTCGTTAATCCAAACCTTTCAATCATGTTAATTAATCAATTCAAGGCATGTTTAAATTCAGTTTCTTTAATTCTTCGTTCTTAGATTTAGGATTTAATTGCTTTATTAATTTTGGCCTAGGTAATTTGTATTTTAAATTATTTAATTTTATTCGCCTAGATAGATTAATTAGATTAGTTAAAAATCAAAACCCCTTCTTTTAATTGTTTTCTATTCTGCAACGTAGATTAAGTTCTGCTTAGCCTTTCTTGAGAATACGACTTAAGGTCAACTTATTAATCTATAACGAACCCGTTCTCTTGCGAGTAACTTAATAAAATAAGTTAAAACATAAGGCTTTTAGTTTCAGGTGTTGGAGTGTTGGCTTCAGTAGACTCATTCTCTTGTTCCAATCAGATAGTCGTGTCTTCATTTGGAAAGTTTTCTTCTTCTTTCGATCAAACTTTCGTAAAAAGTTTTTTTCTTCTCCGCCTAGTTGTTCCTCTTGTTCTTTCAGTGTCTTCAATATTTCAAATGAGAACTTCCTTAAGTTTGTTACTTAAGCTGAATGTTCAGATTAAGTTTGTTTACTCAAGCTGAATGTTCAGAATATAAGACTTGCCAGAAATGGACATAATAAATTATCTAGAGAGTCAAATGTGAAAAAGAAATAATAATTCAAGAAAGATTCTCAGGATTTTAGTTTGAAGCTATTTGAAGTTTGAAGAACCATTCTGGTTTTAAATTATATGTTACATTTCCTCCCATGCTTCAAATTTGTAACACATATATTTTGTAACTCTTTTTTATTTGGTGATTTAAATTACTTTTGATTGTATGTGGCAAAACTATGTTCTTCGTATATATCCACAAGATATAATATATACTTAGATCGAAATTCAATCAAATACTAATAAATTATATATGTATATATATACAAGCACTAGGGAATAAGAATTAACTTTTACATAGAAATTAGGAACCAATTTAAATCATTTATTTTTATATAGGTTATGATTCAGATTAAATATGTATTAAAATTATGCATTTTAATATGTATTAAAATTATGCATAAAATGCATTGAAATTATAATAAATTGATTAATAAATAAAATTGTATTATCATGTTATACAATAAAATTTTACGTGTAATGCATCAATAAAATAATACGTAACATGTTCAGATTTTGGTTCATATATAAGACTTGATTCTCATCCTATCGTACCCCTATATACTAGTGTGTGTGTGTGTGTATGAGATGATTATAATAAAGATTGTGTTAACTAAAAATAAATCTAAGTCATCCATATTTTTCATCCAATGGATATAACTAAACTACACCCTAATCAATAAACCCTAGATATATACCGAAATTATCTTTTAATCTGTACAATTGATCTAATTAATTTAACAGTTAAGATTTATTTTTAGTTAACTCATACAAAACCATTTTTATTTGATCTCTTTCTATATATATATATATAGTTTCAAATCTTATCATTATAATCAATTTTACAAGTAGAAACAAAATTTTCTCAATAAATAGAATTACTTCACAGAGAATTATTTCTACTTGTACAAATAAACCAAAATCTTCATAGCGGAACATCAGTTTCTGCATCAATCAATTACCAAGATTAGATTCATCACAAATATAGAGTTTCGTTTTTCTTTCTTTTCACTATACAATAATTCCAATGCAAAAATGATCTAAGACACATCGACCCTTCTTCGCCTTGACTAATCTTTGATGAGCCATCGACGGCCTTGAATCTGGTAACCACCAAACGCTGTATCGATGGTGCTCTCATTACCACTTTCTGCACTGGTGTAGCCCGATTTCCGACGGTGCTTCTTCCTCCTTGAACTACTATCGTTGTCACTAAAGCTCCCGTTTAGGAGGGGATCGTCGATACCTCGTATCACCGGGTTTATCGAAGAAGAGGAAATGCAACTGTCATCTTTGGTTCTCCTTTCCTTCTTTATATTCTGGGAGATTTTGTGCAGCTTTTCGTTGAATTTAGTGATTCCTTTCTCTACTGGTTCTACTGCTTGAGTTACAGTGAACTTCACATCATTCACAATCTGCATAGCCGAGCATCCAAAAATCAAAAGGAGATTACAAGAGTTATTAATCCATGAGACTGAAAATTCCCTTCTAAGCAAATTAGTGGACAAATTGTTGAAATATAAAGGAAATGCATGAAACCACATGTACAACTAGAAAAATTATGTTTCATTCAAGGGTTAATCGCCAGATTCAAACCATCTTTTACGGTTTTGCAGTTTCAACATGATTTTCCAATCATTGAAATTAAAACCCTATTTTCAATTTTTTTTCACAAAATTCCCCATAAGCACTGAAATATAATGTACTTTTTGAACCATAAAAGAGAGTATTTAATCATGTCAGTCTAGCTGATAAAACTTAAAGGATGTGAAAATTGCAAGAAAGAAAAAGTGGTGATGTAAATGCAATGCAAAATGGTGTAACATCCACGTTGAAGAATTAACTGAGTAAACTTGTAGATAATTTCAATGTTGCAGAAGATTTATATGCAAACATAAACAGGAACAAACTTACATATTCGCCACCGCCAAGAAAAACATCCTTAACACTCTCTCTGATGGTCATTCCACTCCTAGGTTCGTAGTCGGGTTGCGGAAGGCGTAACTTTGTGGGACGCTCACTGTCCCTAACCTCATCAGGATCGAGCGGACAATCCACTGATGCATAATCTCCGAGGACTGCAACACTCCCAGAAAAGCGGTCTCCCATTAACTCATAAGGCTTTGCTGGGAAAACATATAGGTGAACCACAGAAGCTACGCCCATCTGTCCTGGATGAATACACAAACCTTTAAATCATAAATATTTATCGTTATGCATAAAGAATATTTAAAACTAATAATGCAAGAAGAAATTAACTACCTAACCATTTTTTATGTATAGAAAAATGTAGAGGTACATGATTTACAATGGAAGCCCTGTAATATTTCTCGAACAGTCAAACCAGGGGCGGAGCCAGGCCCCCGAAGGTACGAGGGGCAAATTATTGCCCCTACTTTTCTTAATTTTTGGTGGGGCAAGATATTGATAATTTTTGTAAATATATACATAATTTTCATAATTTTTTTCCAAACTAGTAGTAAATGAAAATTTTTTAGGTGGGGCAATAGCCCCACCACTAATGAGTGTGGCTCCGCCACTGAGTCAAACCCATTACAAGACCAACTTTTGCACATAACTACCAGATTCCTGTTCAAGAATAAGGTTAATTGGTTTTAAATACATGAACTTTACGTCACTTTTGTTTTTACAGTTTCCACAACATTTAGATCTTATGTTAATTTAACCCGCTGTAGCTAATAATTTTAAAGTATAGGAATAGAATTGGACTGTGGCCCCATCATTTGATTTTTCAACTATCCTGACCTCAAAGATGCACTTAAACTGCTTTTTAAAGAGTAAAACAAATTAAGAGGAAAGATCGTTCAAGAGCAGCAGGCATAAAAATGCAACTTAAAACAATTACCTCTATACAGATGATGAAGTCCTGCACACTCGATTTGAAATACAGTGACTCAGCTAACGGGCTTTTAAATAGGCCAACGGCATAAAAAAGAGCTATCGCAACACCTTGCCACCAAGTTAAGAACACAATTGACTTGAATGTCAAAAACTTGTAGAGTGGCTTAATGTGTGCCAATTCATTTTTTGTGATGGCATAAAAATGAACTAAGCAATACAAAGCCCATGACTGACTGAAATTTAAAATCACAGCCATGTATGGGTACCTATAAAACAAAGAAGAAGAGATACTGTTAGAGCAATCAAGCTTCTCATGAATCCATTTAAGCTACTCATTTTTCTAGCTTTCTTTCATTTAAGTCTTTGTTTCCACAGGGCATATCTAAGAAAACATGATTGTATACTTTATTCTGCATATTTTTTTAAATCTCCGCTACATGTGTATTACAATCTTGTAGAAATACAGCTAATTCATATAGGTCCTAATATCTAGTCAACCAGTAACATACCCACAGTTCCATTTGAAGTCTCCTTCACAGTACACATCAAAAGCTTCAAGAATTACTGCTGAAACAGCAGTGAATAATTTTATTATCATCTGCCATGAAAATTGACCAAACTTGTGAGGCATGGCTATATAAAAGAGTAGAAATATATTAAAGTAGAACATGCTGAAAGATTTCTGAGGAAGATGGAACATACATATTGGACAATCCCAAACTTGATAACCTGATAAACCCACTGACCAAGTTTCCAAGGCTTCAAAATATAATTCATTGGAAAAGGATGCTTTACAATTCCCCTTTCATGACCATGATGATCTAGTAGGGGTGCTTTCATACCTGCGCGTCCTTCCCTCCTCATAAACTCAATTGTTCTCTCTTCTCCACCTAATTCAGCATGTGAAAATAAGATACGCTCGTTCCAAAAAGCTGGCTAGTCTCTAGTTTAGCAAGGAATTTGAAGACGAGGGGCAGTGTTGACTAGCATAATGTTAAACTAGTTCTTAAAGTGTTGATTGATTGGCCAACTTATACAAGAAAAAAGGAATAAATAGTGCGATAATGGATGAAGAACTTCACCATCAAGAAGGAAGCTTAAAGATTATACCTAAACAAGCAACTAGATACCTCCCAAAGCAATACATGGCAAAGGACTCGTAGCAATCGCGAAGGATCCCAACATCAACACTAATTGATGGGTGTACCATTGAGACAAACTGCAAACAGAACACCATGCTTAGAAGGATGTAATATCTTGACTAGATTTTTCATAAGCAACCTTAACCAAGCAAAGCGGGTTTCTAATCTGAAGCAATTTAAAGCTTAAGTAATGAAAGTGTACTCTATACAATGAAATTATGTCATATCAATATATCATCGTCACCATGAGGAAACATGGGCTTAGAAGAATTAAAGTAACAAACACCAGTATCAAAACAAGTTGAAAAACCTTCACAACTTCATAGATGTATGCATTACATGACAGTCATTACGGGGATCTACAGAGTACTCGAATTATGCTACACAGTAGGCTTGCCTAAGCCAATACATTACATAGTTTTTAAGTTTATGGATGGATTTTAAGAAGTTTGCGTAACTTTAGAGCTGTAAAGCAATAAGGGCCCTATGCCCCCAATATCACTTCCACTTCAAACTTCAAAGTTTGAAGAAATCAAGTTGCCAGTTCCTCTCTGTAGGGAAAACTCCAAAACCAGAAACTGGACAGTGCAGCATACACTCACCTTTTGACCTCACCATGGAAAATTTCAGAATACTACTATTGGCAGAATTACTGATACACCCTAGTATCTTGCAATATAGTGCTTGGACATGTTAATAATATGCTGATCTTAAGGTAATTTATCGCATAGTAACCATTATGTGGCACTAAAGCTAAGAAATGCCATAAATGTGGCACTTATAGTCTAGAAAATGTCTCAAAAATCTCTCAACAGCAAAAACTGCCAAATCCAAGCTCAATATAAAAAATATATTTTTATAAGAGTAAATTTTCACTTCTATAACACTATTAACAACTCACAAGAACATGAAACATATGATGATCAATCATAAATTATCTTCACAATCGAGCTCAGGCACAAAAGAAAAACACAATATATCGAAACTTACTGATTCAACACCATAGCATGGCACCATCAGTATGACGCCTATAAGAAACTTTTGCTCCTGCCACCACCGTCAAAAACCATCAAATCACCATAAGAAAAGAAAGAGAGAAAAAAATCCCAAGAAAACAGAGAGTTGGCAATCAGGAAACGACCTCGGGATTCTTGTAGGCAGACAAATGCTCGAAGAGAAGGTAGATGGAGAGGGTGAGAGTGACGACGACGAAGGATCCGGCGATCAAAACTGCCCATATAGGAGTCGAATAAGCGTCGTCGGTAAGCCGATTGAGGAGGTGATAATAAGCAGAATTAACGATTTTCAGCAGCATCAAATCGAATTGAGCTGATTCCGATAGGGATTATGGTAGATTTTGAAGGATGAAATTGGGAGGTCATGTAGATTCGGTATGGCTGGCGTCGCGGTTGGAGAGAAGAAGAGGTTTGAAATGGAGAGGGTACGACTGACTGATTGATTCATTGTTGGTCCCACCACTATTACTTTTTTCAAATTTCCAAATTCAATAAACTGTTGTTTACCAATTATTCACCGATTATAAATTAACTCAACGACTTATAAATTCTTATACTCCCAGATTTAGTACCTTGCTTTCCTTAATCAACGTTTTCAATTTGTAAGGGAAATCCTTTAAAAAATCCGCATTTTTTTTTTCAAAATAAAATTGTTTTAATGTTAAACCAATTTCTCCGTTAATAAGACGATTCATTGGTGTTATTACAAAAGTCACAACAAAAGGACAAAAGATATTAATATAAAAAAAAAAACGATGACTTTTTTTAAAAAGTCATTCAATGATTCTAAATTCTTCTAATGTCACAATCATGTGACAAGATGAAAGTTGATTTTTGTAAGAAAAATAAATAATTTAATTGAGAGTTCGGTCATAAAAAAGTCATTAATATAGTCTAAATATACGGCTAATTAGTTGGCATAATAATTAATGTATATTGTTATAAATTTGTAATGAGAACTGGTTAAACTCATTAAAGTAACTCAAATTGAATCCTAATCAGACTATAATTTTTTTTGAGGGAGGACAAGTTATTCCCGTGTGGATATTCGATCTTAATAGGTGGTGTGTTGAGACGGATAGCTTAATAGTATAATTTAATATCAATTTAGTTCGCATATATGGATAATCAAGAAACATATCTACCCGTAAAATATCTGTAAAATGTTTGTGAAATATCCGTAAAATACTCGTGAAATATATGTATATCCACCTAATATTAATCATATTTTTATTTTTTTATATAAAAATATATATAATTCTCACCTAAAATTATACTCCCTCCGTCCCGCTAAAGACGTCTGGTTTCTTTTTTGCACGTAAATTAAGGCATGTGGTTTAGTGTTTTAAGATTGTAGAATTATACACTTAATCATTATGTATTTCTTTTTTGAATTTCTTTTACTGTTATTTAAAATTTATCAAAATTAATTATTTTAATTATTTTTTGATAAATTAATTAAATTAATAAATGGATTAATTAATGCAATTATAATTATTAAAATTAATTAAAATAATTTTTTTCGAATTATTTCTTTTACCTGGAATGATAGGATTAATTAAGTGAATTAATAAAACTGAATCAAAAAAATCCATCTTAAACACTGGAGAATAAAATAAAATAAAAACTACATTGGCGCAAACTATAATTCTTAAACATTGGCGCTTAAATTTTCAATGAAATTCAAAACTAAATTTAACCAAGTAATCATTACAAAAGATGGTGTTAAAATCTGTATATATACATCATGTCTCAGGTATTACAACCCAACTTACACCAAGCTAAAAAATTCTCCAGAATCCAAAAAATCAGAAAAGAAGAAAGGTGAAGAAGATGGTGAAGAAGGATCTATCAACACAACAAAGAAACACTATAGTGCAGAAGCTCCTTGAAGACTCCAAAAATGGCAAGCCAAAAAGAGGGAAGATGAGTGAAGTTGCTGCCATGTTCAACATCTCTACAAGGAGTATTACTAGGCTATGGACAGCTGCAAAAAAACAAAGAGATGCAGGTCAGAGTATATTTATCCAAAGTCTTAAACCCAACACACCAAGAAGAAAGAAAATACATCTAGATTTGACACTTCTTCAAGGTTTAGATTTATTAGAGAGATCAACAATTAGAAAGCTAGCTGGTGGTATTCTATGTAGTAAAAGCATTGTATGGAGATGGGTGAAAAATGGCTTGATCAAAGCCCACACCTCAGCTATAAAACCTGATCTCACAGCCCCAAACAAGCTCCTAAGATTGTCATTTTCCTTACAAGCTCTAGAGTTTGATAGGATTATGAGCATGTATAACACAATACATATTGACGAGAAGTGGTTCTATATGACCAAAACAGCCCACAAGTTCTATCTCACTCCTGAAGAAAATGAGCCACACAGAACATGCCAAAATAAGAAATTCATATCCAAGGTTATGTTTATGTGTGCAGTGGCTAGACCACACTTTGATCATGAAGGGAATGTGTTATTTGATGGTAAACTTGGCATATTTCCTTTTACACATAAGGTACCAGCCAAAAGAAGATCCAAAAACAGGGCAGCAGGAACACTTCAAACAAAACCAATAGACTCTATCACCAAAGATGTGATCAAAAACTGCTTGATCAATCAGGTACACTAACCAAAATAACTTGATTTAATTTCCCAGTTATTTAATTCTGTAATTAATCCAGCAAGTACTTCACTTCAATTCAGATTATCCCAGCCATAAAAGTGAAGTGGCCAACAAGTGCAAGTAGGACCATATTTATTCAACAAGACAATGCTCGACCTCATATCAAAGACACTGATGCAGATTTTAGGAAGGCAGCAAGTAGTGATGGCTTTGATATAAGAATAGTTCATCAACCACCCAACTCACCGGACACAAATGTCAATGACTTGGGGTGGTTCAGAGCCATACAGAGCATTCAATCAGAGAAGAAATGTTATGGTGTTGACTCTTTAGTTAATGCAGTGCTCAAATCATTTGAAGAACTAAGTCCAATGACTCTAAACAAGGTGTTCCTTAGCTTACAAGGTTGCATGGTGGAAATAATGAAGGTGAAGGGACAGAATAGCTACAAAATACCACACATGAAGAAGGACATGTTGATAAGGCAGCAACTCCTTCCTATAGACTTAGAAGTTCCAGAAAGTTTGGTTAGGGAATGTTTGTTGTATATGATGGAGAATGGAAGGCCAGACTCAGTGCAGAAGCTCATAGAGGATTTAGGTTTAGATTCAGAAGGGCAGTAGGGTTTAGGGTTCAACATCTTATATTTTTGTATGCATTTTCAGTGAATATGCAAAATTTATCTGCATATTTGGCCAAAATTCAGATTTTTTGTAAGCATTAAGGATTAAATATGCAGAATTTATCTGCATATTTTGTATCTAATGCAGTTGATGTTGTATTTTGGGATAACATGCAGGTATTAAGTTAATGTAAGCATGTTTTGTGAAAATACCTTTTATATTGCATTTTGGGATAGATATGCACTTACTAGCATACATATCTTATTTAAATGCATTGCATTTTGTGTTTATATTCTAAGTTTTACATATTTTACATTTTATATGTTCTGCAGCAAACACATTCATCCCAGATCACATTACATATCACAAATCACAAATCACATTAATCCCAGAACACAGATCACACAGCAGCACATGAATCCCAACTGACAGATCACACAGAGCACATAAATCCCAACAATCTCACCAGATCTTGCCAGAACAAAGATCACATATCACACAGACCACATAAATCCCAACTGAAAGATCAAAGATCACAACACATAAATCCCAACAATCTCACCATATCTCACCAGAACAAAGATCACAGATCACATAAATCCCAACAATCTCACCAGATCTCACCAGAGCAAGGATCACACACAACAAAAAAAAAGGTTTCTAGCGACGGATTTTTCCGTCGTTAGCCCGAGAATTCCGTCGTCTCAAAGGGCTAACGACGGACCTAACGACGGATTTTTCCGTCTGTATTTCCTTCGTCGTTAGCACCACTAACGACGAAAATTAAAGTCCGTCGTTAGCTAACGACGGACCTAACGATGGAATTTGTCCGTCGTTACTAACGACGGATTGGATTCCTCTGGTGGTCGTCGACGGCGCTGGAGATCTAACGACGGACTTAGCGACGGATTTTTCCGTCGTTAGTTTAATTTTTTTTTTAATTTAAAATTTTTTTATTTTATTATTTTTTTTTGTTTTTTTATGATTAATAATGAAAACAAATATACAAGTAAAATAGATAACTTGGGCTAATAAAATAAGTAATTAAATTTATTTAAAATTTCGTACTTAAGTTAACAATTCCTACAATATATTTTTCAAACTCATAAAATTCTATCTAATACAAGGATGTTTATTTACAAACGATAATGTGCAACTAATTTCACTTCACACATATATGGTGTCAAGATACGAACAAGCCTCGAGTAATTATCATCCTTAACCTGCAAGATGAAAAAAAAAAGAACTTAAATTCTGTAATGTCGCTTGTAAACATATAAAGATAATTAGAATAGTAAAATATATCAACTATAGGGCAAAACATGATTTTATAATTTCAAATCTAAAATTGTCATAAAGCCTAATTGATAATCCATTCACCTTAAATATATTTACTTACATCTTTTCATTCACCAATTTGGACCAAAAATTCAGGTGCTCATAGAATCCGTGCTACAAATACGTTCTTCAGCATCAATTCATTCATAATGAAACAAAGCTTCAGGGAATGTAATTCAACCTTAAAAGAAAGGATAGCAAGACAAAATAGTAATATTGAAATATAAATGTATCAAATGAAAAATTATTACACAATAGAAAATTCATAAGCACAACAAAGATGCAACCAAGGGCTCAATGGAAGTGATAAGCAGGTTCTAAGGGAATTAAAATCCATTAATCAATAAATCATTCCATGGTACAACACTAATTCAACTAATTAACCTAATTAAACATATAGTATTAATTAACAATTTAAACTAATTAAATAATCTAAGCTAATTAAATTACATAATCTAACAATTAAACTATAATTAACAATAATTTAAAAAATTAATTACAAAATCTAACAATTAAATTATAATTAACAACAAATTTAACAAAAAAAAAATTCATACCTGCCGAAGCAGGCGGAGGGCGGCAGAGGGGCGGCGGCGCACGGCGGCAGGCCGAGGGCGGAGCAGGTGGATGGCGGTAGGCGGAGGGGCGGCGGCAACTTTGTTTCCGGCGAAAAATGGACGAAAATTAGAAATAGAGAGAGATAGAGATAGAGGGGAAGTAAAATGGGAGAAATAGGTATACCTTAACGTATTTGGCCGGTGGGAACTTCCAATCGCCGCTGGGGGAAAAATTTCGCCGGAGAAGAGGGTGTTTTGCCTTCTGAAATTCTATTTTCGCGAAATGGGGATGAAACCTGATTTAAAGGGCTGGATGACGGACTTAACGACGGAATATTTCGTCGTCCATTAATAAAAAAAATTAAAAAATAAAAAATTAAAGTTAACGACGGAATATTCCGTCGTTAGTTCCGTCGTTAACCTTAACGACGGAAAAGTCCATCGTCCATTAATTAAAAAAATAAAGTTAACGACGGAATATTCCGTCGTTAGGTCCGTCGTTAACTTTGGCTCCAACTTGCGCACCAAAAAATCCGTCGTCAGTCCGTCGTTAGGCATTTTGTGGAGATCCGTCGTCAGTCCATCGCCAATTGACGACGGAATATGAATCCGTCGTTAGATCCGTCGCCAGTTTGATGTTTTTTTGTAGTGACAGATCACAGATCACATAAAGGGGAGCATCATCTTATCATTTCAAGACTTCATCCAAACTCGCATACAGTGCTTTCAAATTCATAGATCACATCCATGCAACTCACATATCATAAAAGGAAAGATCTCACCCTATGCATAACCATGCTTACTGCATCGAAGTATCCTCCACCTCCCCAGTCACCATCTCCATCTCCGAAGCCCCAGAAGTCACCTCAGGCTCCTCCCCAAGGTTCTCATCACTGAGAACCTCAGTATCCTCAACAACGAGGGTAGTGGCATATGAAGAACCCACAGAAACACAATCAGAAACAATTTCGTCAAACAAAGGGGTAAAGGGGTAGTAGAAGGAATCTGGATGATATGAGGGGACTGAGGTTATTACAACCCCTATTACCTGCCTTTCACAGCGCCGCTTCGAAGAACACGGCGTTGCTTCGGAGAGAGGAACCACTTCCGAGATAGGAAGAGCTTCGGAGAGAGGAAGAGCTTCGGAGAGAGTAGCCACCGGAGAAGAGGGATCCATCGCTAGGGTAGAGATGAGGTAGGGTTTAAATGGTGAAGAGATCAGGCGCCGCTAGGGCAGAGAGATGAGGCGCCGCTAGGGTTTCAATGGGGGAGTATTGCAGAAATGAAGTGGAGTGGGAGAGATAAGGCGTCGCTTCGAAATAATCAAAATGGGTAGGTATCGATGTAATCAATGGGGGAGGGAGGAATGGGAGAGAGAAGGTAAGGATTAGGGTTTGGGTAGAATTTTCGAGAAAGTGGGTTATGAGGGTGGGTGGGCTTTTTTTGGGTATTGGGTAGTTGGAAATTAAATGGGTTTAATTTCCAAATTTTAAGTGTTTTAATTAACACTACTAATCATACTTATTCACCCCTTATTATTTCCCAAAAAGGAAACAAGACATAAACAATGGGACAGCCCAAAATGAAAAGCAAGACATGTTTAGCGGGACGGAGGGAGTATTTAATATCCCTTAAATATTAATATTATATGTTTAGCAATTGATTGTACTCAACAGATGATGGGTGACATATTCACATGTACACTTAATATGACGTGTATCCACGTGCAGATTTAAATGATTTTGGCACTCATGGAGGGTGGCAAGTTTGATATCACATCGCGGGTAAGACCATATTTATCAATAACACTACACAACCTTCACAATCCAATCATACAAATAAAATATTAATTTCTCTCTCTTCCACCTATACAACCCACAATATAACCCATTTCCACAACCTTCATACTTTATCCATGACACCAACTCTAAAAATTTTATCTTTTATTTTCATTTATCGTATATTATATATATACATTATATTTAAAATAAATAATTATATTATAATTATAATTTAAAATTTTTAATTATAATAATTAATTATTTTATAAACTTAAAATAAATAACGGATTTATTAATTCAATACCAAATACATATGAAATGGATACATAATTGAAATGAAGTAAACCAAAATACAAATACATGCATTAGATAATAAATTACAAAACCAATAAATAAACGACATTACATATTAATTATTAGTGCCAAATTTTTGCCAAATATGCTCAATCAAATATCTGTCAAATTATTTTTATTAAAATTAGAGTTAAAATTTTATTTATTTTGTGTTATTTAATTATTTATATATAAATAAATATTAAAGATGTTGGTCAAAAATAAAATTATTTCTCTTAATTTATCCATTTAAGAATAATTAATACTAGAATTTGAACTATTAATCTAAAAACTTTAATCAAAAGAAATATAAATTAGTTGCGGTTGCTTTGCAACCGTAGGTTAAAAAGAGAGTGTAGAAGAGAATTTTAGAAGATGGGGGCAGCTGCGGTTGCTTTGCAACCGTGGGTTAAAAAGAAAGTGTAGGAGAGAATTTTAGAAGAGGGGGGCAGCTACGGTTGCTTTGCAACCGTGGGTTAAAAAGAGAGTGCATGAGAGAATTTTAGAAGGGGGCAGCTACGGTTGCTTTGCAACCGTGGGTTAAAAATATGAATATACTACTCTATTTATAGAGAATTTAAAATCATGAATTTTTATATATTTTTTATATTTTTTTGATTGATATTATTTAAATTAATTAGTATAAACAAATTAAAATCAATATGATTGAGCTATCCAATAATATGGTGCCAAATGGCACCATATTATTGGATAACCCAAGTGGAGAGAGGGATTGGTTGGCCAAGCCATTTGAAGAGTGTCATGACATTTATTTTAATTTTGATTTAATTTTAGAGTATTTTTTTTTGTCCACTGGCTATGACACCCAAATAGGTGTCATGGATAAACATGGTCTAAGAGTATGTAAAACTACTATCATGAATGCAAAGGTCAAACTTTATAATTACATATTATTTCGCGGCATATGTAGTTAGCTATTCTACCAAGGCAAATTTTTTTTATAAATTAATTTATTTCTAATATGAATTATTTCTATTTTTTATTATATTATTTTTGGGTGATTATATAATATATTAAATATCATTGAAATTTCATTTAAAGTAAATATTTGTTTAAATGGGTTAGTATGCAAAAGTAATTAAGCTAAATTCTATCAATATAGTGTCAACTTTCATAATGTGAACATACATGTAAATTATGGAACTTTTATCCGTATAATACGACAAGTAATTTTTTTAAATTCTAAGTAGTAATCAACATATATTAATATAAAGTGTCGTAATAACATATAATAACAACATGCATATTAAGTTAGATCCCTTTATTAGGTCGAGGTTCTAATTAAGAGGGTTAAATGTAGTATTTAGATTTATGCATGCAAAATGTGAGATTTTAACTCTCTTTATTTAATGTATATGTTTATGTGGGCATGCATGAATGATATAGCTTACATTAGTAACATTAAGTGTTGAATTAGAAATAAAATAAGAAAGTGTGATGAAGATGAGAGCATTACGATAGTGTCTTGAACTTGAATGAGAAAATTTACGTAGACTAGAGTAGTGGCGGACGTAAATGTGGGCAAGGAAAATGAATTGTCGACATTTCATTGTTTACTTGAAATACATATTATACTCCTAGTAATTTTATAACATTAAAAAAATATTAATAAATATTAAAATAATAGAGTTTTTTTCTAAAATTCTCAAATTTATTACTAGCCATGATCAAGAGCCCATTTTGCAGACCCCGCCTTCGTCACTCTTAATCATATTTCTTGAATTCTCAAATTAAATTTTATGCTTCTACTTGTTATGCAATTTTCAAAAATCTTCCAATACAATTTTTCTAATCAAGATCCACGCCGACGAAAACAAGTTTAACCAATTTAAAGACACAAATTTGGAAAAATTACCAAAAAAAAAAGGAAAATGTAAGATATAATTTGACGATACTTTTGCTATTTGATTTAATATAAGATTCAATTTGATCATTGTTTGTGGTGTGCATCATTCGATCAACTCGAGTATCATTTCAATTTGTATTGCAACACTGAGACTCGAGTATCATTTCGAATTGAATAAGTATTTTTATTCTGCATTGAGACACAATTTGAGATTCTTTTATGAAATTTAAACACATCGATTTGAATAAGTAATGGATGATCCTGATAGAACCCGTATGAGGGGCTCGTAATTTCGCAGCATTCACATGTTTAATATACCGTATAAATAATTAATTATATATCATTAATACCACATGGGAGAATAAAAGTGGAATTAAATAATAATAATAATAATAATGATAATAATAATAATAATAATAATAATAATAATAATACATTCTCCTTAGTTAGTCATTCGCTTGTAGAGAAACGAATTAAGTTGTCAACAACGAACCGCAATCCACTCCAATTGAATCTCTTTGATCTCCTTCGATCCTACTTTGTAAACTTCTAACCTATTCTCGATCTATGATTTGAATATTGTGTGGGCAATAAACTATCAAATCTTTAAGAGAAGAAGAACGAAAATTAGAACTTTGAATGCTCTTAATTTTCGAAAATTTTGAGAGATAAATCTCTCAAAGTGGCCACTTCATCCTCCCTATTTATAGATACAATGGCCTAGATTATGGTTTATAAGGTAAATGGATAAGACCCCAAATAATAGAACTAATTCCACTTTTATCTCTCTACAATTCCATTTATTATTCAAATTTGAATTTTGAATAATTCAAAATTAATTTGACCAAGTCAAATCTATAACTTAATTTAATTAATTTTCAATTCATTTTGACTCAATTAAATTTAATTAATTGTTTGGTTAAACTTAGACTTAAATTAATTAATATATTAAGTTAATTTAACTCTCAAATTAATTACTCTGTGGAAATGTAATAAAGTGTAATTCTATTATAAATATTTATCGACTCCATTATATGATAAATATTGAACTCATCTTTATCCATCCAAATTTACGGATGTAACTCTTTTGTCATTAATTATTTCTTACGTTTAAGATTACTAAATCAATTAATTAATTGAGTTCGCTGACAACTCGTAATTAATTAATATATTTATTCGTCAGTGATCTGGTTCATACTTTAATTATTACATATGGAATAAATTTCAACCGGCCAGGTTACTTATGCAATAAACCTTTCTAAACGCCTCATGCGAATTTAATCAACTCGTGTCACCAAGACGTGATTCTATGCGATTGACAATCAAGTCTTTTAGCTAAACCAATCACTACTACTCAAGACATCACTATATGGGGTTACGAAAAATCCGTAAGCAAATATGAATCAAAACAGATTTAATCAATTGCATATACTAATTTTCAAGACCACATTCTAAGCAACAACACGTAGAACTTATCTCACTGTGAAACCTCTCAATATGTATACGTAAAGCATGTGTATCAACTTATACATGTCGATATCATTTTGCGGGCTAAGGTCAGCTCTCGGCGTCTCACATCAAATGATACTGCAACATTTACCGACTAGACTGTCCAAGTTTGTCTAAAATGTGAGTTTTATACTACAAAGAACCCGACTGTGTTACCTTCTGTGATCATCGATCCACCACATAGTCTAAAATTGTAGTAACCGGACTTGTTTTCTGTTCAATACATGAAATAATAAATAACAAACCAATGATAAAAATATTTATTCTCATTATATGGAATTGAAAACAAGCATAATATATCGTCTAAGGATAAAACATGCTTTAAGGTATACAAACCCTAACATATCCTGCTTGGTTGCTCCACTCTAATCAGGGAACTAAAGAACAATTATGATATATTAATTCAAAGTATAGTTTATTAGTTTTCAGTTAGAATTTAGCTATACATTAGTTAAATAATTATTAAATAGAAATAGATCAAACAAAATATAATAAAATAGATAAATCTAAGAGCAAGGGTTTAACAAATGTGTTGTTAATTTGATTTGTTTGTTCTTTATTTATAATTATGTCTATGTTGAAGTATTTCCCTAAAAAGGATAAAAGTTCGTTTTTGGTTAATACGAGTGTCAAAGAAAGTGTTAAAAGTCTCGCCCAAAATGCTTATGAACTCAACTATAGGTTAGATGTTTCATAATTGTTTGTATAATATACTTTGTTATATCCTTTTGCATTTAATAATTTTTGTCTTCCCTTAATTCGAATCCTGCGTCATCCTCCATTGGACTAGAGTGTAGGAGAGAGTAAGTGGATAGTGATAGTGATGGTGAGTGAATTGGTGAGGGGTTAGTAGGGGTGTAAGTGGAGACAACTCGCAAGCTATTCGAAATTGACTCGAGAAAAACTCGAAATTGACTCGATGTTTATCGAGTCGAGCTAGAGCTCGAGCTACTCAAGTATATATCGAGCCCGAGTTCGAGTTCAACGATACTCAGCTCGATAGGCTCGCGAGCCTAATCGAGCCTCGGTCATGATTATACATTTATACCATATATTGTTAAACGAGCCTACACGAGCTTAAACGAGCCTAAACAAGCTTATTCGAGATAAATTCAAATTATACCAACACTAATCGAGCCTAATCGAGTCGAGTTCGAGCTTATTGAGTTTTTCATCGAGTCGAGCTCGAGTTCGAACAATTAAAACTCGATCGAGTCGAGTCAAGCTCGAGCTTGACACCTATGAACCGAGCTCGAGTTTGATCAAGCTAATACTCTGCTCGACTCGGCTCGTTTACACTCCCTAGGAACTATTGGAGCTTACTCCCTATTATATAGAAGTGTTTGTAGTGGTGATTCATCATTGTATTGACAAGTATTAGTTGAACAGTTGTTGCATGATTATCTTAATACTATTTATATTTTAAGTCAATATATATTTTTGATGTGATGGACATTTGTTTTGTTCATTCTTTTGGAGCCAATGGTTTGTATAATGTATGAAGTGATTTTTAAGTTTATTCAATAGGCTATAATTAGATCTTTGTCTATCTAATTTGATTTTAGGAATTTCTTAACAACTAAATTTATGATGTGTCATTCATATATACGATAAGGGTGAACTTGATGGATGTGTGTAACAAGCGTAGGAACTATCAGAGTGCTAGAATAAGCTATATAGACAAAACTATAGTTATAGGCTCTAGCCATATCTCTCGTGCAAGTGACATTCACATTTAGAAATATTTAATGTGGTAAATTACTATATAATTGTAGATTCCACCATTTTATATTTCTTATTAGAGGGTTTATACCAATAATATAATTATATTGGTAATTGGAGGACTTCCATATTTTTAAGCTACTATATTGTTGGTTAATAGATTTATATATGTTTTCTAGATCACTAGTCCTTTAATTATATGAGTATGATCTATAATTTCTAATAAGTGTCTAATTAGATACTTTAAGCATTTTATTTAGTACCAACTATATTATAATACAAATTACAATAAGAGAAGTCTTAGAAAGATACTCTACTAATGTTGCACAAACATGTATTGAAGTAACATTAAACCACCTACAAATAGAAAAAAGTATTAATTAATGGCTAATTAAATATATTAGGCAATGTTTACATATAAGCTAATTTAGAAAGATAAACATAGGAAAAGAAAAAAAATAGATAACATAAATTATTGACATATGTGTTTAAGGCGTGGACTATAAGGATTTTAGGTTGATTTATATCTATTCTATATATAAAAACAACGTTGCAGTTAATTTTGAAGAGTAGTTTTTTTGTCCCAACAAATAGTCACAACTTTCACCAAAAGTTGCTATATCCTAAACACCTATACATCCAAAAGTTGCCCAATAAATTGGACAGCAGCGATGACAGTATGATGTCCCAAATGCCAAATGTGTTTGTATAATTAATTGTCTTCTTTTCCCTTCCCTTTTATACGTTATCTTTTGTATAATTAAGATTTAATATCGTGAAAAACCACAACATGAATACCTTGAATTGTTGAGGCTCAACCTCATCGCCTTAGCGGTGTCATCATGGGGAGCCGCGACTTCAGCACTACTAAGAGGAGGAGAGACGGGAGGCTATGGAGGGTTATTAATTACTACGTAAGGCAATGTGCATGTCCTTTTTTTGCTGTTAGACCATTTCCATTGGTAACTTTTGTACAAAAATCACAAGAATAAAATAAAATTTATTAATTTAAAATTAAATAGAAAGTCATGACTTTCAAGTGTTGAGGAAAATAAATTACATAACATTCTTATATATAAGTATAAGAATGCACGGAAAGTGGAAAATAATTTCTTTTGAGTTCTTCTGTATAAGTATATATATATATTAATAGAAAAATTAAATCACATAACATTCTTATAATATCAAATTTAATTATGTTGATTTTGAGTATAATTTTAAAAATTATTATAATAATTCTTAATTTAATGCACGGAAAATAATTCTACTCCTTTTGAAAAACAAGCCAAAACTGTAATATATACTCTTAGAATTAAAACAAATTATATACATTATAAATTGTAAAACGATTCAAACGCTCAAATACAATTCAATATAATTGTTGGCCTCTTTTAATTAATATTAATAGTGCTTTATGAAATTGGAATATAAAAATAATGAGAAATATAATATTATTTCTTGCTATTTATATATCTGGAAAGTTCCTACTCAAAATTATCAGTAAAAGATATGGAGTCTATTCAAAGGGTCAATGCCAATATTTTTTTTTTCAAACTCAAGCTTTAATTCTTGAAGAATTTCGTAAACCCAAATGCCTAACTTAGGTAAGATTTTATATGAGTTCTTAATGAATTTTTAGCAAATCTTTTCTTCTTCGTTTTTTTACACAAAAAAATAATCATTAAAATTTCAAATAATTTATGCCTTGTTATCATACAATTACACTTTAAATTCAATCGAGGGAAATAAATTAAAAGCATTTTTAATAATATCTTGAAAATATTAAAATTCAAATATATGAAATTGCATTTGTTGGAAAAATAGTATATATGTTTTGATTCTAATATCATAATCTCATCCAAAAAATGATATAGTTTTGATGTATTTCCTCGTGCCCGATACTGAGTCCCTTTATCGGATAGTGAGTCTGGTCTAAACAATGCCACATACTGACAGTTTAAAATAAGTTGAAACAAATTTTGGCGTCGTTGCCGATCACCTCTCTCGCTTAGAGCATATCCCTTCTTCCCTATCTTATAATCTAGTTGACGAATCTTTTCCGTATGAGCATGCCTATAGTGTTAATCATGTGCCTTGGTTTGCTGACATAGTTAATTATTTAGCTTGTGGCGAGTTAAGGCCTGACCTCACTTCCCAAGAAAGGAAGCGTTTTCTCCATGTGTGCAGACAATAATTTTGGGAAGACCCTTTCCTTTTCAAGCTCGGAAAAGACGAAGTGATTAGACGATGTGTAGCGGAGGAGGAGCAACCGAAAGTGCTAGAGATGTGCCATGAGACTCATTGTGGCGGCCACTTTGGAGGCCAAAAGACGGCACACAAGGTTCTTCAATCAGGTTTATTCTGGCCTACTCTGTTTAAGATGCACATACTTATTATCTCTCGTGTGATAGATGCCAAAGAGTCGGCGCTATAGGTCGTAGGAACGAAATGCCTTTAAATAATATCCTTGTTGTTGAGATATTTGATGTGTGGGGAATTGACTTTATGGGTCTTTTCCCTATGTCTCATGGGTACGAATACATTTTGTTTGCTTTTGACTACGTATCCAAGTGGGTTGAGGCTATCCCCACTAGGACGTGAGACTCTCACGTTGTGCTCAAGTTTGTGCAGGAAAATATTTTGTGCAGGTTTGGCTTCCCACGAGCCATCATTAGCGATGGTGGCAAACACTTCTGCAACAGACTGTTCGAGAGGCTAATGAAGAAAAATGGGATAACGCACAAGATCGCGACCCCATACCATCCACAGACGTCGGGCCAAGCCGAGACGAGCAACAAACAAGTCAAGAATATATTGGAGAAGACAGTTTAGCCATCTAGGAAGGATTGGTCGATCAAGCTGAATGACGCTCTTTGGGCATACCGCACAGCATACAAAAGTGTGTTGGGGATGCGCCCGTATCGTCTCGTGTACGGAAAAGCGTGCCACCTACCAGTTGAAGTGGAGCACAAAGCCTATTGGGCAATCAAGGCCTCCAATCTCGATTTGCAAAAAGCAGTGGAGCACCGTTCTCTACAGATGTCGGAGTTAGACGAGCTGTGGAACGAGGCATATGACAACGCTCAAATTTACAAGGACAAGGTGAAGGCAATCCACGACCGAAGGATTCTCCACAAAGATTTGAAACCTGGTATGAAGGTGCTACTGTTTAATTCCCGGTTGAAGCTGTTTCCCGGAAAATTGAAGTCTAGATGGAGCGGCCCATTCGTAGTGAAGGATGTTAAGCCGTACGGGGCAATAGAGCTTAGTAAAGAAGGAGACGATGACTCATTCATGGTAAATGGGCATCGCGTGAAGCCATACATCGAAGGATGGCCTACTAACTTCACGGTGGAGTCCACACCGATTGAAGATCCACCCTCCAAATAATCATATATTTTCGTCGAGCTAATGACGTTAAACAAGCAGTCTTTTATTTCCGTTGATTTTGTTTTTGTTTTTTTATTTCTTTTCGTTTCTTTGTTTCGTACTTAGTTAGGGGAAGAACTCAGTTTAAGTTAATTTTATGTTGCAGGAGAAATCGGGAAGAATGCACGAGACCAATGGAAAAATGGGGAAAAGAAACACATTTACGAGAGCTGGGCCAGCGCTCGCTAGCCCCCAGCGAGCGCTAGCCCAGCGTTCTGTCCATTCCAGCAAAAGGGGCCAGCGCTCGCAACCCCCCCAGCGAGCGCTAGCCCCAGTCTCTGTCCCATACTAGCACGTTGGGGTAGCGAGCGCTACCCCCCCAGCGCTCGCTACCCCCAGACCCTGTACCTTTCCAAACGCGTGAGGGTAGCGCTTGCTACCCCCACTCCCTGTCTGCCCATCTTTCGCGTCAGGGTAGCGGTCGCTACCCCCCCAGCGACCGCTACCCTCCCTCGCTGCCTCCTATTTCTTCTTTCTTCCCTCTTTCCTTCTCCCACAATCTCCCCCAAACTTTCTCTTTCTCCTCCTTCATCTCCCTCGCGACAACACCACCTCCACATCTCTTCTTCCATATTTTTCTTCAACTCCTCCATAAATCATCCCAAATTCTTTCAATATTCATCCTACTTCACCAATTCCTCTATAAATCCTCACTTTTACCACCCTTTTCTCCCATATCCTCAACCCATCACCTTCCTCCAACCCTCAATCCCTAATTTTCCAATTCCCCGAAATTCTTAAAACCTTAATTTCTCTTTCCTTTCAAATTTCACCTTCTCCCTCCCAAAATCCGGCCACACTGACTCAGTTATCCGTTATCAAAGTTGCACCACCGACCATCGTCATTTTTCTGGCGATAATTTCAGGCCACTTTCCGGCGACTTCCATCTTCCACATATCTACTACAAATGGCGCGCACTAAGCATCGTGTGGGGGAGCAAGCGGCGAACACCTCCCAACCGGAGCAACCCACCTCCGAGGATCTTCAACAATCGTACAATTGCCCTTTCCCACTCCACTCCGACTTGGAAGGGCAATTTTACGAACGATGGACTCGGCATGAGGTAACTCCGCCTCATACCCTTGATTGGAATTTGTTGTCAAGTTTAGGATGTGTTAGGGAACTAGAGCAATTTCTTGATGTTTTAGGACTTCGAAAATATGCGCATATGTCCTTTAAATGTTCTAAATTACTTACATATGAATTCTTGTCCACGTTGACTGTGCCTGCTGATCTTACTTACTGCACGTTTAGATTGCGGGGAGTACCCCATCGTGTGTCTATTACTCTTTTGTGCAGGATAATGGATTTTCACGGCAAGAATGTGGGGGATCAAGCCCCACCATCCCACTTCAATCCAAATGCCGCGTGGAATTCTCTCACGGTTTTTCACAACTGGCAAGCCGGTGGGATATCAAAATTAAATTTAATTTGTGAATATTCTATAATAATTAAAATATTTTATAATATATAAAATTATTAAATAAATATAAAAATATATTTTTTTAATATTTAATTTTATTAATCGGTACCCGGTCCGGTACTGGATAATCAAGTACCGATTATTTTCAAATATTGAGTACCGAGAACTTAATAATTTCCCAAAAAACCGGTATTTGGTAACCAATTCCCGGTTCAGTACCGATTCTTCCCAATAACCGATTATCAATTGACACCCTTAAATACAAGATTGAAATTTAATAACTTAATAATCCAATATGAATGTTAATATATCAAAATTAAATGACTTTATAATGATGTTAAGATTTTAAAATTAAATGACTTTAAGCTGCACATTATACTGAATGTTAGACCATTGGGTGGTCTAGGCCCAAGCTTGCCTCGTCGCACCCAAGGGGCTGCCGAGGTGTGGTCGAGGTTTGGCCAAAGCTTGCCTGGTCGAGGGTTGTGTCCTTTAATGCGCACCTCGTGCCCGTCCCACACCTGCCGGATGCCTCACGCTTTGCATACCGCGTGCCCCAACTTCCAGAAGAAATTAATCGTTCTTACACTAATGAGTAAGTTTGCATTAAAGTCGAATTGCGCCAACCGTTCAAAAGTTATTATAATAAATTTTAAAAAAAATTGAGAATTTGTTAGATATGTTTTAACAATAGAATACAATTCAAGTTTTAAGTATTTTTTTTGTACATTTTCAGTATTTTTTATATATATTTTAAAATATTGATATTTTCAAAATGTATATTAAACAAAATGGCATTTTACAATTAATGAACGAATAAAATATTGAAATACCATAACTCTAGTAGACTCATTCCCCAATATTTACCGATACACGGGTATATGACCCGACTAAAAATCCGGACTCTTTGGCCCAATTCTAATTTAGGGTTTCTCTATAAAACCCTATCATTCCTTCCTCTTCTTCGCTATCCATCAACAACAATTATCGCCCCAATTTCTTTACAAATCTCTCTATTTTATTTAATCAATTTTACGATATAGAAATCAGTTTCTGCACGTAGCTACCCGGGCTCCTCCGAAATTTACTCTTGAAGAACGAAGTCCCAAAGCCCGTGCGATAGCGACGCCGTTTAGTGTTGCAAATTTGTCTCTGTACCTTTCTCAAGGCTTATTTGTGTCAAAACAACGGCCACAATTCTTTTTTCTAATTTCACTGTGTTTTTGTGTTTTAATTTATCTATTTTTGTACGAAATTGATTGCCTCACCACACCTTTAGCTTGTTTTCGAATACCTTTCAAATGGAAAAAAGAGCTAGTCATAGAGGCAAAGAGTTAATTGCGGCTTTCACGTGGGGGTTTACACTTTTCAATTGTTGTACCTCTAAAAATGTTCGCTATATCTCAAAAATTCCTTGTTTAGGTGATTTATTGTTTTTGGCTATGATTTAACATTATCCGCGCTTCTGAGATTTTCAATCCATGAAGTATAAACGATAACAATGGTTGAATTTCTTAATATGAGCCTTTTCTTTTCTAATTTGAACATTTATATAATTTTCTATTGGTTGTGATGATCTATATACAGTTCATGCCAGTTCTGCTTCAGAAAATTCTTGATCGAGAGAGCTGTCTAATAATCTGAACCTCGTCATTCATCTATTTAATTATATTTTTATTTAAATTCATAGTTCCAGTTCTTCAATCATTTATCAAAGATGATTATTCCATTATTGAGGTGGAGTGATCTTGAGACCCTGTCCGCAGGGAGAACCCCTTGAGATTGCTGCATCCTACCATGAAATTTTGAAATATCTGAGATATAAATCTATATTTTAATAAAAAATTTAATGCCTGTGATGGTTGTTGGATAGTATATGAGATATAGTGAATCCAAGTCCTTATTTGTAAGGTGAACCTCTTGGTGATCTATATTGCTAAAGATTATAATTAACATTCTGAGGCATACATTTTATTATCTCTAATGTTTGATCTTTCGTAATTTTCTGTTTTGGTACTATTTAAGAACAATTTGTATTTGATTGTGAGGTTGTTTTTATTGAGTTTCACTATTCTCTTTACCCTGGATTTAAGTACCAATGGGTGGAGGAGGGTCTGAAGAACTCATAGATCCATGTGTTATCATCAGCTTCTTCTCTTGAATTTTCAACGAGACTGGAGTTAAATCATAGCACTAGATTCAATACAATATTCTATATTAGAATGATTTCGTACCAAGTTTTGTTGTTGTTATTGTGCTTTGCAGATTTGGTGTGTCGCTGCTCGAAATGACGCTCCTAGTTTTCCCATTGGCGGCGAATGAACCTTTGAATTGAACAAATTAGTTCCTATATTTTGCTCAAATTGTAATATTTAAATTTCTACATAGCAAGTTGTTTTGGTTTTAGCAACGATGTGTAGTTAGAGTTTTATGTGACTTCAAATATTGTTTTTAATTGAGTGAGTCTTGAGTATTTAGTGTAGTTTTGAATCCACTTCAAATATTGTTTTAAATTTAGTCGTGTAGCGAGTGTTACTTCTAATTGTCATTTTGCGACTTGAACTTTTTATAAATCACTTTCTTTTTTCAATCTGATTTGTTCACGATCTAGAATCAATACAAGATTTAGCTTCTTGTTATGTCTTATTGAAGAAGATATTGCAGATTATTTTAAAGCAGATTTTAAAGGAAGTGCTGTTATTAGCGTCAGGTCTCCGTGACTACGGGAATTAGTGTATCATTGATTATTCATTTAATTTATTTTCATTTTTATTTTACATATTATAACTTATTTTCATTTTTATTATATATATTATAATTAATTTCACTTTATTTTAATCACACAGTGAGACATTTTATAAAACAAAGAATTACAACAATCTAAATAGAAGTAAGAAATATATCAAGATTTGTATTTATTTTTAGAGAATGTCAAAAGTAAGAAATTTGATTTATTATTTGATTTTTTAAATTATATTTTACAAAAATTATTTTAATTTTAATTATATATCCAATTAAAATCAAATCATCAATAGAACTGAGACTTGGTTCTAGGTACTCAAAGCCGAAATTTCGGGTACCCGAACTGAAAATTTATAAATTTCTAGAACCGGTTCCAAAATCGATTGTGTAATTGGGTACCAGAAGAACCGATTTGGTTCCGCGGTTCGGTTACGGTTAGTACCGAATAGAACTGATTCTGGGGGTGCACAGGCAAGAGGGGGCTGAGGCGGCGTCACACTGCTGGAGGTGCGGAAGTGGGTGTCGCACCCATGGGGCCTTGAGGGTGCGCGGACACAAGCAAGTGGAGGGCGGCGGCTTCATTGCTACTGAAACGTGCGGGCACCAGGCGCACGACTATGGTGGCAAGCTTGAGGTTGGGGGAGTTTAAAGCTTCAACAATGGATATTGAGTGGGAATGGTAGTGGCTGCTGTGGGTGTGGGGGAATTGGGTAGGGATAGTAGGGTTAACTTAGGCGTAAATGAAAAATTAAATTTCATAATGTAAAATTCTCAGTTATTTCGGTTCTATCCGGAACCGATCGGGTAGAACCGATACCCAAAATAGTTAGAGAACTAAGAATTGGTTCTAGTATCGAAATCAAAATTTTCAATTTTCGGTACCAAAAGAACCGACGGTTCCTGTTCGATTCTGGTTAGAATTGAGGACCGACCCAGAGCAAGACAAATGTCTTTTTTGTAATGTTCGCACATATACTTACATTTTATATTTATTTTTATTATTTAGTGTTAGATAAAGATAGTCTTATGCTCCAGGCCTCAACGGAATTGCAAAACTCATTTTGTAATTTAAACTTATTATAATTCAAATTAAAAAAAAACTCATTTTGTAGTGAATAATCATCCCCAATATTACTCCAAACTTAACTTCAAAATGAATTTTTAAGCATTTTCTCTCTTCTTCCAACTCATAAATTGGTTTACGCCGACACTATTAATGTTGTGTTTATTTTATATATATTTCATTCCAAAATTTTGACTATACAATAAAAGAATATATAGAAAGCAAATATTATTTAAATATATTTAATTTTAAGATTATTTAATTAATTATTCAATTAGGTCTAAATTTTGTAGGCAATTAATGTGGAACTTTTATAAGATGTTATTCAAATTATTTTTATAAAAATTGAATTAGAAATTTATTTATTTAAGATATATATACATCATACAAAATTAAAATAGCGCTAAGAACATCAATTGGTTTCTTTTTCACTAATAACATCAATATTTAGCTGGAAACTGACGCGCGTACGTAGTAGTGTTCACTAAGAACATTATAATGAACTCAATTAACAGATGAACTTCACTTGCATTGAAACTACAACGCAACACACATATTGCTACTACTAGTAAACAATTCACACAACAAATGTAACAAGATTTAGCTCTCATTTCTAGAATTTCAACTGATAGTAAAAAGATTACAAGGCAGAAGAAGAACTCATGAACTATTCAACTGCTCATATTCAAAGCACAAGTATGCTTTTAAGAGAAAACAGAAGAAAAAAAAAAGAACAGTTCAAAATCAAAAAAGAACTCAATCCCACTTATTATATTTAGCATAGCAGGCAATACATATATAGAAGCACTTTCTTAATAACTCTCTTCATCATCTTCATCTTCCTCTTCCTCTTCACATTCTTCATAGGTTAGAGCTTGACACACAGGCTTCTCCACATACTCCTCCTCACTAGCAAAGAATGACTTCTTCCCAACCAATTCAGCAACCTTCTTAGCAGGCCCCGAGTCCCGCGGGGTCCCGTTGCAACGAGCAATCCTAAGCCTGGGAAGCAAACAATGAGACTTCTCTACCTCCCCACTGCCATGAACTACAATCTCATTAGGAATTTCCCACCTCTTCTTCACGCGGCTCTCAGTCCCTATGTTTTTCGCCTCAGTATCATTAGGCCGGATTTTTCCTACTGATAAAGATCGTTTCTTCTCAACCCTCTTGCTGTTTTCACCATCATTCTCTGGCAAAGATCTCTTCCTCATTGCTGAGGCTTGAGATGTCGCATTCTGACTGTACCTACTTGCCACCACCCTTCCCGGCCTCATCACGGTCTTCTTGTTAGTACCCAAAGCGGACTTCTCGCCATCTTTGAAAAGTTTCTTGGGCTGGACTGAGTTCATAATCAGATCATGCTTCTTCATAGTCTTTCTTGATGTAATAGTCGTCACAGCCTGCCTAGGCATAACTTGAGCCTTGGCTGCAACTTTTCTCGATTTCGGGCTCAAACTGCAGCTCTTAACCCTCTCTTCATCAATATCCTGCAACTTCAACAAGCATGACTTCCTCCTACTCTGAAGAGGGGTGATCATCTCCTGCTTGGCTAAGTGCCTCGATTTCGCAGCTCCAAAGATCTCCGAAGGGCACAAACTCATACCCCTACGCCCTAAAGAAACGATCTCAGAAGGGCCTAAGCTGATCCCCCTTCTATTGACCTTTGTTCTTGAGCTCAGATTCGAAATTTCTTCAATCATTTTCTTTTCTACTCCATTTTTCGCACTCTGTTTCTGCTCCATAAATTTCGCCGCCACAACTCTCCCTCTCTTCTCCAAAGTTTTCACGCTCCTCTCCGCCTTCTCCAGTTTCAGAGCATCCAGTCTTAAATTCAACCTCGAAATTTGAGATTCGATCTCTTCAATCTCCTCATCGATGTTCTTCGCATCTCGGATTCCCTTGGCGTTTTCTTCGGACCCCTTCTTCACAACCTCCTTAATTCTCGATTTCTCAAGCGATTCAACCGCGTTGATCTGCTTAAAGGGTTTAGACGCAGATTTTAGAGAAGGAGAACCAACAAGAGAGGAAACCTGATTCTCAAACGCGAAACCCTGATTTTCCTTATCCGAAATGGAATCGAAAGAGGCCATGGGGTTTCCGAAAATCGACTTAAGGGATCCCCAAGATTGCTTGCTCGACGCCAAATCTTCGGGAATTTCTCCGTTGTCGAAAGCAGCGTTGTTCCATATCTGCAGATCTGCGGAAGAATCCATGGCGTCTTGGAACTGCGTCACGCTCATTTTTATGTATCCTTTCGTCGGAAGAAGAAATTAGAAGCAAAATCTAGAGTTTTTGGGTGAGTTTTATGTGAGAGAAATCGACGGTGGTGAAGGAATTAGAGTGTGGGAAGTGAAGTTTGTAATGTTTGTAATATTCGACCGTTGTGATTCAAATAGATGTTTTTTTGTAAGGCGCTACATCCTGACCGCTGAATAGGAAACGGCTACTAAGAGACGCTCCGATTTGCTTTAAGGGTTTATTTTGGGTTAATATGAATATCTCTAATTAGGTTTCAATTTTCTTACAATTGCTATATGTGAAAATGAAATTGTCAATGTCCAAAAGGACCAATACTAAAGTGATCGTTGGTTCGCCCCAACTGGCTTTAATGCGCTCCTAAATATTGTAACATATTTTATAAATTTTTTATTTTTTCGGATTAAAGTTTATTGATTTAATATAATTTAATATAAATTAATAATTATAATAAAATACAATTGTAAGTTGATGTGTTATTATGGGATATATTGTAAGATTAGCAAATAGCAAAATAATTTTGAAGACGGTAAAAATTAATTGATTATGAGAATAGTCTGTTTTTAAATTATGAAAAAAAATTGACTTAAATTTGAAAAAGTATTAATAAATACACAAGAATAAGAGTGAAAAAAAGAATATTTTTAAGATGTCTTATTCCATTTGAGCATTTTGAATGCGATGAAGTCCATATTTAGTGCTCTCTATTGTTGCATAATACACATTATATTAGGCTACATACACAACAACAACCTCTTAGGACTTGCAACACTCTTTGAGAAGGAATTAATTATTAAAAATTCAAGAGATAAACTGCAAATCACGAATTGGGATCATGTGTTAGATAATTATGTTTCACCCTCTGTTTCACATCAAATTTTTAATTTCTGTTTTAATTTAATTTTAGTTTAATTTTATATATAATAGAGTATATAATTATTTTTAACATTTATATCATTTTAATTGATTTTTAGGATTCATAATTTCAAATAAATATTAATTATAATTTATTATATCACGATAGTTTTATATTTTTAAAAAATATTAATTAAAATAATAAATTTAATTGCGGGACATGCATGAAATGCGGAATCCCATCTGCAAATTATCTGCAAATCGCTACAAATCCACCGAGACAATACTTATTGATTCCAAATAGATGCAATTTTTTTTTGACTACAGTTATTAATCAGCAAATAGACAATCAACACCGAATTTGCAAAGTGTCAACACTATTAAACACAATTAAACAAACGCTAGCTAATCAACACACAATTAAATCAATTAACTTAGCAACGTTTAATAATTAATCTAGGAGTAAAAAATTTGAAATATACATAATTTCATTTTCATTTGGATTTTGAAGTACATACATTCGCTTTCTTCAGCCGATTGTGTTTGCCCTTTTCAGGACTGTATTTTTTCATCATAAAATTTATGGCAAATTTCGAATCTATTCACATATAAACCAATAATTTTGGATCACAAACATAATGAAATCTATGTATATACAATTTTATGTGATTATTCATTCGATTTATGGTGTGTGTTAGAGTTAAACAATTCATATTTCAATCTTTTGCAGTTGCTACTTGTCAAAGAAGCTTGCAAATTGAGGAAATAGTCCCACAAATTTGGAAGGAGATCTCTGTATTATATTTTTTGAGGTTACTAAACACCTAATATTCACTAGATAACTTTAGTTATATACCCTTTGATGGGGCTACCAAACACATATACAGAACATAAGAAAATGTGTACGGTCTATATCTGCACACTACTTTTTGTTGGGTATAACGTATAATAAAATTGTCGAATGAATGATAATTGCGTAGCAAAACTAAGATACATATTTTTCTATTTGCTGGAGTGGAAAAAAGGGCGGAAAAACATTGAGATCAAAATCGACTTACTTTTAAAAGTGGCACTTCAGATTCACGATAGATCACTATTCCATCTTTAAAACATGTTAACGACAGAGTATATATACATATCGTGTAATTTAACGGTAACAATAAATTTTGTAGACCAACATTGATCAATACATATTTTATACTCCCCACGTTCCACGATGCATTAACATTTTCCTCACACAATTCTATTTTTTTTAAAATTTTAAAGCACAAAATTCCCTACTCAAACCTTATTATAGGTATATATCGAGCAAATGCGTCTAATGATGAAGTGGGAAGGATGAAGTATACAGTGCTAATAAATTAAATAGAACGCAAGCAATTGATCCATGAAAATTTCACATAATATTCAATCCAGTCACTGATCTTCCATTAATTCCCCAATCCACATCCATACTCTATCATGGTGATTGATATGTTGAAAATTAGTCAAACTTACTGTTAGTTGAATTAGTCTAAGTTGTTTATTTGTTAATTATGTTTCCATTTATTTAGGAACTTGTTTTACATCAATAAGTTAGTGGTCGATTATTTAGGAGATTAGCTCAAACCACATCTGTTTGTTGGTTGAGATATTCTAGGATTTGCTTTGAGTATTTATTAGTTGGTAGTCTGCTAAGTAAATTTATCTTCCATTCTTTAGTAGCAATAAAATTGCAGTCGTTGCTTCCGCATATTTCTTCCATTTTCTTTCATTATTTGCTTCCTATATTT
>JAPKLX010000028.1:2982361-3021353 GCA_026898415.1 Leonotis leonurus | reverse complement strand
TTCCGCATATTTCTTCCATTTTCTTTCATTATTTGCTTCCTATATTTGTTACATGATACACACATCACAAGAGACTCCAAGATCCCAAGCACCCGAGTCAACTCAGCCCAATATCCAAACTCTCTCTTTTTTCTAGACAGATCGATTGTCTCAACTCAGAAATCTTACTCCTTTACGGTCAACCTAATTTCAAAGCTACCTCAGCCCTGACCCCAGCAGTTCAAGTACATAACTCGCCGGAGAGACTCATCCTTCTCGCCGTCTCCGCCGCTACTGCAGCCGAGGAACCCTCCCACGTCGGATCTCACCAAGGCGGAGAGTGGCCGTAAATGCATCGCATCGCCGCCACCGGAGAAGAAACGGTACTGCTTGCCGTAGTTGAGTGATTTGAAGCCGGACTTGATCTTCTGCCCTTGATCGGAGAGGCTGTTCACCGCCGCCACTCCCGCCGCCGCCCACATTCTGTTCATGCGACTCATCTTGATTATATTTTGCAGCTTTTCTTGAGATTTTTGTGTTTGTGTGTATTCAAGATTATAGTTTGCTTGGTATATGATGAAGAAAGAATGGGTTGAGGATCGGAATTATTTATATACATACAAGTGTAGGGGGCAAAATTGGAAGATGGACAGGTCTGATGAGGACAGGTGGCGAGGTGTGGTTATGTTAGTAGGCACGACTAGTCATTTACATGCACCCAATGGGAAGCTACCATGTTTTATATGTTTGCATACATCATTCTTATTCCACTAATTTCAAATTCTACAATAAATTGTGCTAATTTAAAATATATCTCAATATTCTTAGCCCATTGGCACACAAATTAATAAATACTTACAAATGAAACATTAAATTAAAGAGTTATTATTAAAGTTTTGCCATTTATTTAAGTAAGAGGCCAACAATATTGAGACATTACGAAATAAAAAAAAATTATGAATATTGGGACGAAGGGAGTATATACTACTCATAATTAAGTAGACTGTACTCGCTCGCAAGTTAAGAAGAAATTCCATTAGTAGTAGTCAATGTGAGATATATGAAGTGACATATTGTGTATCGAAACATAAGACATGTCCCAACTTCTGTTCAACATGCAAAAGATGAACAAAGTCGTTGAGAAAAACATGGAGGAACTAAAAGATATATCCGGTGGTCAAAACTAACAGACGAAACTTGTGGAACATATTAACCCTCTCTCCTAAAACGGTTGAAATAATCTTGGAGATAATCTTTAGAGATAAAGCCCTAACGTCTCTAAAAGAAGAGCATAGGAGCGTGAAGAACTTAAGCATTCAAGAGAGATTTTGAGAGATTTCATAAAGTGAGATTGAGCGCATAGATCTAATATTCATATTTATTTGAGTTTTGGGTTGGTGAGTGTTTTTGAATTCAAAGAGTAACACCTCGATTCCCTAGTAATCGATTACTCTTTGGGGTTATTTGAGTTACGTTGTTTGGGCACTATAGAATAGAAGAAAGACGGGTGAGTTAGAAGTAGGAACTTCTTTGTATCTATGATCTTTTATTTATAGTGAATTTGAGTTGGTATAACCCTCCAGATGTAGGCGGGTTTTGCCGAACTGGGTGAACAAATATTGTGTGCTTATTCCCGTCAAGGCAGTAAACATTATCTGTTCCAATTATTGTTCTTATATGCGTTGCACATAGACAAACCACAAACTAAGTTATTTCAAATTGGTATCAGAGCAGGTCACCTAAGTTATTGGTGTTTGATCGTGGGAATTACTTATTTTTGTGGTTCGATTATTATGAGACAAACTCTATGACGAGTATCAAAGAAGGTTTCTCTATCACAAGACCACCATTCTTCGACGGATCAAACTATGGCTATTGGAAGGTGCATATGTCATCATTCATAAGATCCATTGACGAATCAGCTTGGGGTGCTATTGAAAAAGGATGGACCCCACCCACGGACGAGAAAGGAAATTCAAAATCAAGAGACAAATGGACGCAAAAAGAAAAGATGGCTTCCGGGATGAATCAAAAAACACTACATGCAATACAAAGTGCAGTTAGTGTCGAAGTATTTGCAATCATCTCAATGTGCGAAACTTGCAAGGAAGCTTGGTAAATCCTTTAAAACACATATGAAGGAAATACTAGAGTTAAAAGCCAAAGAATTCAACAACTTACAACTCAATTCGAAATGCTCAAAATGGAGGAAAGTGAAACTATTTCTGAGTTTCACACAAGGCTACTTAGTTTGTCTAACGAATGCTTTCTCCTTGGCGAGAAAATTCATAAAAACAAACTAGTGAGAAAGATTTTGAGATCTCTCCCCGAAAGATTTGATTACAAAGTCTCAACCATCGAAGAAGCACGTGATCTTGATACTATGACCACCAACGAACTCATTGGAACTCTAAGAACCTTTGAGATTGGAAGACGAGAAAACATAAGTGACAAAAAGAAGAACATGGAGAAGTGCGAAAAGGTTGCCATGATGAACAAATCTCTGAAACAGTATCAGGAACAAGACTGTTGTTCTGAGTTCTCTCTCTTTGATGACAACTCTAACGAAGATCTTATCAATGAATATTAGAATACCATGGAGAAGTGCGAAAAGGTTTCCATGATGAACAAATCTCTGAAAACAGAACTTGATGAAGTCGTGAAAGAGAGAGATACACTCAAGGACAAGATCGTCCAACTCCAATCCACTTTATGTGACAAAGAAGAAATTATCATCGAAAGACACAAGGAATTGGCTCATCTCAAGAAGCTAACCAAAATGATGAACGGAGGATCTAACCAACTTGATGAGATAGTCAATCAAGGAAAAGTGACATATGATAAAACGGGGTTAGGTTATCAAAAGAACAACAGTTCAACAAACAAGACAACTTGGAGACCCAAGGGTGACACCAGTAACGTCAAGTCTCAGGTACTGTCTCTGCCACGTCAAAACAAAGGTTATCACTACATACGTTCCAAAAGCAACAGAAAGTTTATTCCTATTTGCCATTACTATGATAATTGTTTATTAGGTTTTTGTTATATTTTAGTGTGTTGTTTTTTCGTGTTTTATATATTTGTCTTTGTTTCGTGTCGTTTTATTGTTCGTTTTATGCCGGTTCGTTTGTTTTGTGATTTGGATGTAGGAGGTGGAAAGGAGACGATGATGGAGCTAGAATCAAGTTTTATTCATCCTGTTGACGAAACCAAGTGGAGCAAAAAGGATCGAGAAAAGCACGAGGAGAAAAGCTAAGACGACGAGCTTTAAGCTGGACCAGCGCCCGCTGGGGTGCCTTCGCAGAAGAACTTCAAAAAGCAAGACCCAGCGGCCGCTGGCCCTGTAGGCAAATCACGGCAGAAGCACAAAGCCTGCGACCGCTGGCTGGAAGTTCCAGCATTAGTTTAAACTCGTTTTTGGCATCATTTTGGGGGGTGGAACGTTGAGATTAAGACAAGAACACTTAGAATAGTATCTTTACTTGCTTTTTAGTAGATAAGATTGGATATTTCAAAAGATTGAAGGATTTTCTTACTTTGCTTTGTGGATTCATAGTAAGTTAATCTTAATGGAGATTTCTATGGTTTCATTTTCATCTATGGTTGGCTAAATACATCTCTAGGGTTAGATTATCTTGTTCTATGATTTAATGCTTTGATTTGATCTTGAATGGTTGTTTGATTGGTGCTATATGAGTTTTGTATGCTTGATCATCATATGAACTCTTAGATATGAAATGGATTGTAATGAATTGTTTTATGTCTCAATTGTAATCAAACAACCAAACCTATTAATCGGATTCGTAAAATAGGTAATTGTGTTTTAAATTGGTATTCATCTTAAGTGTGATCTATTCATGTAAGTGATAGATACATGTTAGCTTTAAGAACAGGTAAGTGATTAGCTAATCAACTTAGGAAAATCTAATTAGAAGCATGATTTGATCAAAGAAGCATTGAACCTAGATTTAAGATAATTGTCACCTTAGAGCTTCACTATCTTGTTATCTCATTTACATTTTCATTAATTTAGTTATAATTCTTACCTCAAACTGATTTAGAGTGTTTTAGATTTGTTTATTTGATTATAGTGCCTAAATCATTACCCTGCATAGTCTTCCACGAGATTTGACATTCGGGTCGACTCTCTGCGTATTACAATTTCTTAGTATACGTTTTTAGTCGAATAAAATTTGGATTTGAGACAGTGGAGGTCTCTATGAAGAGGATTGAGACCCAAGTTGGGCAGCTTGCAGGGACAGTTGGGGAGCTTGTTCAGATGAACAAAAAGGACAAGCTTCCAAGTCAATCAAAACAAGCTCAAGTAGTCACTGTTTTGAGAAGTGGTAAGGTTGTGGATAATCAAGTCCGAATGCCGGTTGATGAGGATGAGCATGAGAAGGAAGAAAAGAATATCACACTAACTCCTCCTGAAGAGGAGATCATTGTTTTTTCCCCTCCTGAGGAGAAAGGAAAGGGAGGAGAGTTACATAAGGCTTCTAATCCTTATAAACCTCTTATTCCTCTCCCAGGGCGATTGAGGAATGAAAAGCAAGACCAACAATTCTTGGATTTTTACAAGATGCTTTCAAAGGTTAATGTCAACCTTCCTCTCCTGGATGTGATTAAGAATGTTCCAGCATATGTTAAGTTCTTTCAAGAACTTGCATCCAAGAAGAGACGTTTTGTGGATGACAAAAAGATTGTTGTTTATGAAGTAGCAAGTGCAGTGTTGAAGCACCAACTTCCTCCAAAGCAAACAGATCCGGGTAGTTTCGTCATCAAAATTTCACTTGGGAATGGTAAGTCCGTTTCAGGCATGTTAGATCTAGGGGCTGGAATTAACTTGATGCCTTATTCTATTTTCTTGAGATTAGGATTAGGTAATTTGAAGCCCACTAGAATGTCTTTACAACTTGCAGACAGGTCAATTAGGTACCCTAAAGGAATCATTGAAGATATCTTAGTTAGGGTTGGAGATTTAATTGTACCGGTTGATTTTGTCGTGCTTGATGTTGGTGAGGTGCAAGAGTCTAGCAATGAGCATACTGTTCTTTTAGGTAGGCCTTTCATGGCAACAACTAACACATTAATTGATGTAAAAAATGGCAAACTTCAAATGACTGTGTTAGGTGAAACAATTTCCTTGTCTGTCAGGGAAATATCCCCTCATCCTGTATAATGTTTATCTGATACTTGTTATTATATTGATGCTATTGATACCTTGGTTGAGAAGGTGTTTTTGCAGGATATAGATGATGAAGAGATAGCAATTAGTCGAGATGAGGAGGACCTAGATCTCGACTCAAGTGTGTGGGTGATGGAAGTTGTGAAAGGAGAAGAGAAGAATGAGCCATTGAGCAGTCCTGTTGAACTTAAGGAGCTTCCTAAGCATCTTAAGTATGTGTTTCTAGAAGACGGAGAGACAAAGCTGGTGATTATTTTTTCCGAGCTGACTGAGGAGCAAGAAAAAAAATTGGTAGGAGTATTGAAAGAGAATAAGAAAGTTTTTGGTTGGAGCCTTGCAGATATAAAGAGTATTAGTCCATCTATGTGTATGCACAAGATAGTACTTGAAGATGGAGCCAAGCCATTCAGAGACGGCCAAAGGAGATTGAACCCCAATTTTATGGAGGTGGTGAAGAAGGAAATCCTAAAGCTTTTAGCTGAAGGATTGATCTATCCAGAGTGAGTGGGTTAGCCCCGTTCATGTTGTTCCGAAAAAAGGTGGCACAATGGTAACGACTAATGAGAAGGGAGAGTTGGTGTCAACTAGGTTAACTACAGGTTGGCGGATGTGCATAGATTACAGAAAGTTAAATGCGGCTACCCGCAAAGACCATTTCCATTTACCCTTTATAGATCAAATGTTTGATAAGTTAATTGGATATGAATTTTATTGCTTTCTTGATGGTTTGTCTGGTTATTAACAGGTGGCAATAGCTCCAGAGGATCAATCTATGCTTATAGGAGGATGCCCTTCTGCTTGTACAATGCTCCGGGAACTTTTCAAAGGTGCATGCTTTCAATTTTATCCGAAATGATTGGTGATTTTATTGAAGTATTTATAGATGATTTCTCCATTTTCGATAATTCATTTCATGATTGCTTGAAGAAGATTGATATTGTGTTAAAACGGTGTATTGAGTGTAACCTTACTCTTAGTTGGGAAAAGAGTCATTTTATGTTTACCAATGGCATTGTGTTAGGCCATGTCGTTTCTAGCAAAGGGATAGCCGTTGATAAGACTAAGATTGATGTTATTGAGACCTTGCCCCTTCCGGTGAATGTTAAAGGGGTGAGGATTTTTCTTGGGCATGCCGGTTTTTATAGGAGGTTTATTAAGGAATTTTCCAAAAGAAGCCAACCTTTATGTAGGTTACTTGCTCAAGATGTTCCTTTTGATTTTGATGATGAGTGCACGCATGCTTTTAACACTTTGAAAGAGAAACTCATTTTTGCTCCCATTGTTGTATCTCCAGATTGGTCAAAATCATTTGAAATAATGTGTGATGCTAGTGATCTTGCTGTAGGAGCTGTCTTAGGGCAACGTGTGGATAACATGCAACGTGTAATTTACTATGCGAGCTTGACTTTGAATGATGCGCAAGTTAATTACACTACTACAAAAAAAGAAATGATTGCTGTGGTTTTTTCTTTGGATAAATTTAGGTCCTACATTATAGGGTCTAAAGTTATTGTACACATTGATCATGCTGCACTTAGATACTTGCTCACTAAGACTCAAGCTAAGCCGAGATTGATTAGATGGATTTTATTGCTTCAAGAATTTAACTTAGAGATTAATGATAGAAAAGGAAGCGATAATCCTGTTGCTGATCATCTGTCTAGGCTAGAAAATATTAAGGACTCATTGACTGTCTTTAAGAATGATAAGATCCCAGATGAGTTTCCTTATGAGCACGCATTTTCCATATCTTCATTTCCTTGGTATGCCGATATAGTGAATTACTTTGCCGCGGATAAGCTCCGTGATGATCTAACCTCGCAAGAAAAGGCGAGATTTCTTAGATCTTGCAGGTACTATTATTGGGAAGATCCCTACCTATTCCGTCTAGGAAAGGATGAGGTGATCAGGAGATGTGTGCCGGAAGTCGAGCAGCAGACTGTTTTGTCTCTATGTCACGAAGCAGAGTGTGGGGGACATTTTGGAGGCCGTAAAACCGCTTTCAAAGTCCTCCAATCAGGTTTATACTGGCCATCTTTATTTAAAGATGCGCATTTGTTTTATGCTTCATGTGATAGATGCCAAAGGGTCGGGAATATTAGCTGACGAAATGAGATGCCTTTAGTTAACAATCTCGTAGTTGAGATTTTTGACGTTTGGGGCATAGATTTCATGGGCCCATTCCCTAATTCTAATGGTTTTGAATACATTTTGTTTGCTGTAGATTACGTGTCTAAGTGGGTTGAGACTATCCCCACGAGAACATGTGATGCTAATATTGTCTTAAAGTTTGTGCAGGAGAATATCCTAAATAAGTTTGGATTTCCTAATGCAATAATTAGTGATGGAGGCAAGCATTTTTGTAACAAGCTGTTTGAGAAACTTATGAGTAAGTATGGCATTAAGCACAAGGTGGCGACTCCTTATCATCCCCAAACATCCGGGCAAGCGGAGACAAGTAACAAGCAAGTGAAAGGGATTTTGGAGAAAACTGTGAAGCCAACGATGAAGGATTGGTCATCAAAGATGGGCAATGCTTTGTGGGCATACCGAACCGCTTTTAAGACGGTCCTTGGTATGAGTCCCTATAGGCTCGTGTATGGAAAAGCATGCCACCTTCCAGTCGAAGTTGAGCATAAGGCGATGTGGGCTATTAAGGAGACAAATATGGAGATGATTCGTACAGGAGAAGAGAGGTTCTTACAAATGTCCGAGTTGGAAGAGCTAAGGGACGAGGCCTTTGAGAATTCTAGGATCTACAAGGAAAGGGTAAAGAAGCTCCATGATCGAAAGATCTTAAGAAAGCATTTGGAGCCAGGGATGAAAGTATTACTTTTCAACTCCCGACTCCGACTCTTTTTGGGAAAAGCTAAATCCCGTTGGAATGACCCTTTTGAGATCACGGAAGTGTTTCCTTATGGAGTAGTAGAGCTCTTAAACCCAAGAACTAAGGAGAAGTTTCGGGTTAATGGACAAAGAGTGAAGCAATACCTAGAAGGAGAGATTTCTAAGAGAGGAATCGAGTCTCTAGTACTCGAGGAAGCAAGTAGCTGTTGAAATGATGAGAAGGTGTCGAGTTCATGATATAAAACGAGCGCTATGTGGGAGGCAACCCACAATTTTATCTAGTTGTTTTTGTTTTTGTTTTTGTTCTTATTCTTGTTTTTTTGTTTGTTTGGTGTAAGTTAAAGTCTTAATTGTTTGTGATTATGTAGGAAGGATCCAAGAAGAAGAAAATCGAAGAGGAAGGAGAAAAGGTGCAAGAAATGGGGCAGAACGCTTAAGCCAGCGACCGCTGAGAATCCAGCGGCCGCTGGCCATTCAGGGCTGATGACCACAGAAGACAGGGGTTAGCGACCGCTGAGAACCCAGCGGCCGCTGGCCCATTCGCGCTGAAGAATTACAGAATGTCATAGCCAGCGACCGCTGGGAACCCAACGGTCGCTGGCAATTCTCTTTTCACGCGATTTATTCACTTTCCCTTCCTTTTTCCTTCATTCCAATCTTCTTACTTCTTCTTCTTTTCTCCCCAAACCAAACCCTAGCCTCCTAAATCCTCAAATTCCTCCTTCCACTCTACTAATCTAAACCTAAATCCTCCAAATTTCTTCTACCCAACACTTTCCCTTCCTTTTCATCCATAAATTTCTTCATTTCATCCACCACATTCTCAAATCCAAAATTTTTAGTTTTGGTAATTTCTCTTCTCTTTTTACTTTCTTCTTACTAATTTTGTTTCTTCTCCATGTCTAGGAACATCCGGCGTCGTGTGGAAGATCCCAAGGAAGAAGAGGAGCAAAACGAAGCCCCAAGGGAGAATCTCCAATTCACTCAATTCCGTTCATCCCTATTTCCAATTTATGAACCCGTGGAAGGTCAAATTTTCCTACGATTATTTGCTTTACCGTTTAACCATGGGTATCAATTTTATTGGGATTTGTTGAATAGGGTGCATGTTAGTTCTCAATTGCGCAAATATTTGAAAGCATTAGGCCTTTTAAAGCTCTCGGATAGTGGTAACTTAGATGGTTATAGAGAATTATCCTATGAATTGTTTGTCACATTTGAATTTGGAGATGAACATAATTCTTTCCACTGTAGGCTTTTTGTGAATAATGTTACTGTTACTAGATCTATCATGTGTTCTGTTTTTGGATTCTCCTCGTCTAGAGGAGCAGCTACCCGAACCCCAAAAGTGTTCAATGCGGTATCTGCTTGGTACGACCTCACTGGGCTCTATAATTGGAACCCGAGTGGCACCCCTAGTGGATTTATTAGGGATGACGCCCTTTCCCTTTTGCATAAGTTCATTACTTTCAATATATCGGGAAAGGCGGAAGCCAATATGGTCAGTACCAATGAGTGCTTTCTCCTATCTGCCGCTGTTAAAGGGTAGAAGGTATGTATTTCTTCCTTCGTCTGGGCTCAGCTCGAAGGAATTAAATATAGGAAAAAGAATCATCCTGCTTTGGCGTATATTGTTTTTCGTCTTGCTCGTCACTTCGATTTTCAGGTACCACACAATTATTGATGGATGGATACAAAGCCATAACTTGGATGCCACTTTTCTCAAGCATGCCGGCCTACTTGACTCCTCCGAGACTTCCTTCGTTCCCTATGAACGAAGAGAATGTGTAAGACGCTTCCGTGAGCATGAGGCAGCTCTTAAGACTAATGACCTTCCCACCGGTGCTGATGCCTAGATGGAGGAGCGTGCTTATGAGGGAGAGCAACAAGGTGGATATCTTAGAGGATATCAAGGCGCCTATGACCAAGGCGGTTTTGCCAGTGGCTCCAGGAGTGGTTTCGATGGTGATTACTTCACCCGGGATGATTTCAGATCCTTCCAAACTGACTTGTTTGGAAGGCTAGACACTCAGACGTCAATTCTTCGCTCCATGGATTCTCGTCTCGAGTCTATAGATACACGTGTCTCCTCTCTGGAGACACAGTGGGCTAGCTGGACCGGAATCCACCCTCATCTTCCACCTTCATCTGATTATCAGGATCTTCAAGATCCTCCGGCATTTTAGTTCTTTCTTTTGATTTTTTCTTCCTTTTATGCTTTATTTTTATTTTTCTTTATTTGTTCTATTTTATGTTTGGTGTTATGTCTTTGGTTGCAGGTACAATTTTAGGAGCATTTCGTTCCTAGGCTTGTTGCCGGCTTCTCGTATCGTCAGGAAAGTTTCCGTATTCTTTCTATTTAATTTCTTACTAAGAGGACGTAGTGGAACTTAAGTGTGTGTGTGTGTGGGGGGGGGGGGGGGTGGTTTTTTTTTTTTATTTTTTTGATTTTTTTTTTTTTTTTTTTTTTTTTTTTTTTGTTTTCTCCCTTTTTCCCCCCCCCGGGGCCGGGCGGGGGGGGGGGGGGGGGGTTGGTTATTTTCTTGCATGTGTTGCATGTTTTTAGTTCTTGATGTTTGTTGTTTGTGTTTGTGTATGTTATTTCCCCAACTTGATCATTTCATGTTTACTTGCTTATTCAATACCCTTGTGTTGATGTATATTGATTGTTGATATGCGAGCCCTATATGTGTACGATTGGTGGTAGACTTAGCTAGTTTCGGTTCTTGATTGGGCTAGGTTGTGTGGTTAAGATGACATGTGGGGCATGTTGCTTTTATTAGTCGTATACATAGTGATCATGATTCGAATTATGAGTGGCTACTCCTTATTGTTTATATGTTCGGTTTCCCTTCCCTTGAATTATATATAAAAAAGAGAATAAAAACGCTAGATGGGCGTCAATAAAAAAAAAGAGAGAATAAAAACGCTAGAAGGGCGTTAATAAAAGGGAAATTGAACATGTGGATGATAGAGAGATGTGAGACGAGTGTACATCGTGAACATATGTATATTGATGAACTTAGTAACGGGAAACATTGCATCTTGATTGAGTGACCGAATACAGTTGAGAATTGAATCTAGTCTAAGTTTTGGTATGAAGGTATGAATGGTGGTTGGGCTAGCATGTTGATTATTGGTATGTATCGATGCTTGGGTATTGGATTTTTCTTGAGGACAAGCAAATGATTAAGTGTGGGAGAGTTGTTTAGTAGGTTTTTGTTATATTTTAGTGTGTCGTTTTGTCGTGTTTTATATGTTTGTCTTTTGTTTCGTGTCATTTTATTGTTCATTTTATGCCGGTTCGTTTGTTTTGTGATTTGGATGTAGGAGGTGGAAAGGAGACGATGATGGAGCTAGAATTGTGTTTTATTCATCCCGTTGACGAAACTAAGTGGAGCAGAAAGGATCGAGAAAAGCACGAGGAGAAAAGCTAAGACAACGAGCTTTAAGCTGGACCAGCGCCCGCTGGGGTGCCTTCGTAGAAGAACTTCAGAAAGCAGGACCCAGCGACCGCTGGGAACCCAGCGACCGCTAGCCCAGCAGGCAAATCACGGTAGAAGCACAAAGCCAACGACCGGTGGCTGTAAGTTCCATCATTAGTTTAAACTCATTTTTGGCGTCATTTTGGGGTGTGGAACGTTGAGATTAAGACAAGAACACTTAGAATAGTATCTTTACTTGCTTTTTAGTAGATATGATTGGATATTTCAAGAGATTGAAGGATTTTCTTACTTTGCTTTGTGCATTCATAGTAAGTTAATCTTAATGGAGATTTCTATGGTTTCATTTTCATCTATGGTTGGCTAAATACAGCTCTAGGGTTAGATTATCTTGTTCTATGGTTTAATGCTTTGATTTGATCTTGAATGGTTGTTTGATTGGTGCTATATGAGTTTTGTATGCTTGATCATCATATGAACTCTTAGATATGAAATGGATTGTAATGAATTGTTTTATGTCTCAATTGTAATCAAACAACTAAACCTATTAATCAGATTCGTAAAATAGGTAATTGTGTTTTAAATTGGTATTCATCTTAAGTGTGATCTATACATGTAAGTGATAGGCACAGGTTAGCTTTAAGAACACGTAAGTGATTAGCTAATCAACTTAGAAAAATCTAATTAGAAGCATGATTTGATCAAAGAAGCATTGAACCTAAATTTAATATAATTGTCACCCTAGAGCTTCACTATCTTGTTATCTCGTTTACATTTTCATTAATTTAGTTATAATTCTTACCTCAAACTGATTTAGAGTGTTTTAGATTTGTTTATTTGATTATAGTGCTTAAATCATTGCCCTGCATAGTCTTCCACGAGATTCGATATTCGGGTCGACTTTTTGCGTATTATAATTTCTTAGTATACATTTTTAGTCGAACAATAATCCTGGACATATTCAAGCACGATGCAGATCGTTTCTAGCATTCAAATCGTCAAGACACCAGTTCAAACCTAGAAGGAACTACAAAAGCTTTGTCGTTCACACCTGCAATCGAACAAAAGTAGGAACATAAGGCTGGTATTTAGACAGTGGATGTTCTAAACACATGACTGACAACAAGGGACTACTAAGAGACGTATCTCTATGCAATGATGAAATGGTAGTCTTCGGAGATGGAGCAAGATGCACAGTTCAATAGATCGAACAAAGAAGACGTCTTCACCAAAGACAAAAATTGAAACAAAGGGTGAAGACAGTCTCAAAAAAGAGAGATAAACAAGCAAAGCAAGTGCCTAAAATCACGTAAAAAAAGGGGGGAGATACTATTTTTTTTTGTGCTACTGGTGAATATGAAGATTAATCTTGGCATCTCTGTTTTTCAAACAAGGGGGGATAATATATTACTTTTGATATGCATATTTTTGAAGATATATGAAGTTATGGATGTCAACTGTTGCTACTTCTGTTGCACTCAAGACTCTGATACTTTTATTCTACTGCGATATATCTACATAATGACCAAGCTCGATCAAATTGTTGCTCAAGGGGGAGTCAACACAACAAGGGGGAGTTCCATATCAAAAGAAGAGTGTTTTCAATACACAAATGCCAAGGGGGAGATTGTGAGATATATGAAGTGGCATATTGTGTATCGAAACATAAGACATGTCCCAACTTCTGTTCAACATGCAAAAGATGAACAAAGTCGTTGAGAAAAACATGGAAAAACTAAAAGATGTATCCGGTGGTCAAAACTAACAGGCAAAACTTGTGGAACATATTAACCCTCTCTCCTCAAACGGTTGAAATAATCTTGGAGATAATCTTTAGAGATAAAACTCTAACGTCTATAAAAGAGGAGCATAGGAGCGTGAAGAACTTAAGCATTCAAGAGAGAGTTTGAGAGATTTCATAAAGTGAGATTGAGCATATAGAGTTCTGGGTTGGTGAGTGTTTTTGAGTTCAAAGAGTAACACCTCGATTCCTTAGTAATCGATTACTCTTTCGGGTTATTTGAGTTACGTTGTTTGGGCACTATAGTACGAATAGAAGAAAGACGGGTGAGTTAGAAGTAGGAACTTCTTTGTATCTATGATCTTTTATTTATAGTGAATTTGAGTTGGTATAACCCTCACTACAAGAAATTTATAAACAGATAACACCACATAGATAACGGTATTTTTAATATACCGTTATCTATGAGCGTGTTTTTCAAATAGATAACAGTTAGTGTTATCTATATTAGTGTAACTTATGTTAATGATAACAGATTTTAATAAATCGTAATCTATATATATAGTTATAGTTAACAATTTTGCAACAACTGTTATCTTTATTAAGTGTTAGATAAACATTTTATAACGGTTAATAAATACTGTTAACAAATAATTTGAAGAATCAGTAGAAAGAAAACCTAATTTGCTGTCAATGGACAGTGTTGTATCTGCTGTCGATCAGCACAGCATGGTCTCATCCTTTCTGGAGATCGCCGTCGGTCAAACCGCCGACACTGCCCGCCAGTTCCTCCAGGTACTTTTGATTTCTGTTTTGATGTTACACTTTCCTTACTGCCTCATTCGATCTCCCCATTTCTGTAACCTACATTTCCAATCTCACCCCTTAAACTTGCTCCTCCTTTTTCCAGCTAAAGTTGTGCTTGATAACCCCTTTTCTTGCTGAAGAATGTACCTTTATGATTATGTTTTTTTTTTTTTTGGAAATGATTCTGACTTGAGGTGTAAGTCAGCTGAATTGGCTGTACAATTTATGCGATTAATGAATACAGGTACAAATAATAGCTTAGATATTTCCCTTGACAGCACATCTCACAAACTGCAAGTAGCTGTTGATGGCATATTAGATACTGTTTCTGGACCCCGATAGTAATTACGCCACTGTTATGTTGAACCCTAATAGCGTTTCTGAACTAGTAGATTTTATGATATCTCAATTTATAGTTTTTATTTCATTTAGTGAATAATAGTTGTAAAGCTGTAGTTTTTATTATACTTGGTGAACTCGATTATGGAAATCATAGTCCATGCCCAAGATATATTTATGGGAGAGTGTAGAATTGCTACATGTGAACTGAGGGTCTTGGTGTGAAGTTATTTTTGTCCTATTATTTGTTCTCTATGCTCTCCGTTTATGTTTTTCTCTTAATTACTGTCAGTGGAGGAGGATTGATCTGGTTGCGAGGACTTTGATATTATGTTTGGTAGTCCTGCATATGTACTATACTTTTGAGCTCGTTCTTTGAATAATAAAAATGTGAAGTGCAAGATCTGTGGTCTTTGCTGAGTGAGGGTGTGAGACTTGTTGAAAATGAGGAGATGTTGGAAAACTCTCCCATATATTTTTGTAGTTTGTGGTATAAATTCTTAAGAGAGTTTGGCATATGATGAACTGTCTCTCACTCCGTCTCTAATCTGTTATTGACCCAGGCCACTAGCTGGAAGCTTGATGAAGCTATTCAACTTTTTTTCATTGGCAATGAAGGCAGGATGGCACAACCTACTTCATATTCTCCACAACTGGAAAATGAGTTACCCCTACATGACTTACAGAAGGATTTGGGTGGTCCAGATGTTATTGCAAATTTCATGTTTATTTGGTGCTTTTCATTTATTGAGTAAAATCAATTTTTAGAAAAGTTAGCTATAATTTCTATATATTATTATTGTTTAATCATGTTTTGCTCTATCCAGCAGACCGCTAAGAACGGGAGGTTCATCACAAGGAACTCATTCAGTAATGCCATTCCTCAATTTTCAGGAGGAAATGAAGCGACCTGGAGTATGGGAAGCAGAACAAGGTTCCTCTTCTTCTGTCCCTGATAAAACTCAGGATAATCTTGCCTCCTTATATCGTCCTCCGTTTGCTATTATGTTGCATGGCCCTTTTGAAAAGGTAAAATGCTCTCTGATTCAAATACTATCTTAGGTTTTTGATTGCTTTGAGTGAGGTGGTAGCCTGCAGGGATTTGGCGGGATGGGGATTTTGAAGATGTTCTAACTCACTTTTGCTTTGACTATGAACTCTTTCTGTTTTCAATGGGTTTGCTTTTGACATGGCATGTCAGCTTTTAGCATTCCTGGATGTCTTTGTTTCAGGCTAAAGATAATGCAAGAACTCAGAACAAATGGCTCCTTGTCAACATGCAGTCCACCAATGAATTCAGCTCCAATATGGTACATGCTTTTACTTCCCTCCTCTCTCCCTGCATCTAGCTCTCTCTTTCTCTACCTCTGAAAAATTATATCTCTTGCTTTAAAGCTTAATCGCGACACTTGGGCAAATGAAGCTGTTGCTTAGACCATAAAGACATACTTAGTTTTCTGGCAGGTTTGTGTTTTTTAATGTCAATTTGAATAACTGGGTTTTACATTATAATTGGTCATTCTCACTTTTTTCAATTGTTTACGTTTGTACTTAAAAAAGCTTGTGCTTTCTTATGTATCAAGAGGTTCCGACATTGGTATCGTTGATGGTTCCAATTATATCATTTGCATGGTCCTTTTACATACGAATATACGATAAGTTAACTTTTGACAAGCAGGACAATTAATTGAAGATGCATTTGTATTTCCTGAGTGTTGGAATATGAGGGGGAAATTATATTACGAGTTCAATGTAAATTTCTATTTGTTGCACATTGCACAATTGATAATGGCGCCTTTTGTATTTAGAAGAACTAAAGAAGATAACTCTTCTTCTCTCCTGTGTAATATTATCATTGATAAATGCTGGGATTGTATGTAGTGATATGTTCCTTCTTTGTGATGAGTAAATACTGCATTATAGGTTATTATCCTTCATGCTTTTTGGTTCGATTGTAAATTTTCAGTTATTAAATATGCTTTAGGTATACGATGATACAGAAGAGGGGAGCAAAGTTTGTACTTACTACAAATTAGACTCTATTCCAGTCATTATGGTGATTGATCCTATAACGGGTCAGAAAATGCGCTCTTGGCATGGAATGGTTCAACCACAAAACTTGCTGGAGGTAATTGGAGTTTTATCTTATGTGTTTCTCTTTTAACTATTTGTTAATTTGTTTAATCTGAAAAGAAACCTTATCTTGCATGTGGAGCACTACAATTTCTAGACTGAGTTACATATATCCGAATCTTTTCCTCTTCATGTTGTAGGATCTGTTACAATTTATGGATGGCAGCCCCTCAGATCTACATGTCAGTCACTCTCATAAACGACCCAGAGAAAGCTCAAAGTCTCCTATTCCACACCTCCAACCAACTACAGGTTTCTTACTTCTACTTCTAATCAAACGAAAACACTAATTATGTTTTATTTGAAAATGCATAAAGTAAATTGTTGAATTTGAATAACATCTAGCTTTTGTTTTTGAACTTTAACAAATAACACATGTCTCTTCGTTAATACTCAAATTGTGTTGGTTTTATGGAATAAATATTTATTTAAGAACTAATGCGTAAAGATTACTTTTGAACTACAAAGTAGCATTTGATCAAAGTAAGCAAAGCGTGAACTTTAATATTGTTCATATTCATTGGCTTTCATTATTAAGGTCTACTGTGACCAATGTTCATTTCAACGTTGATTTGCTCTATTGGTTGAGTTGGCTTCTATTTATGTGTCGTTATAAAGGGTGAATAAGTACATGGGGAGGATATAGGGACCCAAGCTGTAGCATAAGTGATCATGTGTGGGAAGAAAGTTCTTAAATCTAAATCTAAAATTTTACTTGAGAAAATGATTTGAAAAGTATCCATTTTTTAAAGTCATTATATCCTAGCAAAATGTTACGCTCTGATTAACAGCTCTTGTCTTTCATTAACAATCTATCATCATTTTCTGGCTGGAGAATACAAAGAAATATATAAGCCTTGATTTCCCATAATTTTGATGGTGAGCCAGCCAGCAATACTAATAAACTATAGAACATATGTCATGTCAGAGAATGAAAATAGTCATTCATCTTAATTTTTATATGTGGGTCATCGGGCCTATCATTTCCTGACTAGGTGTTCTGGTTAATAGCTTCCCACACATCAACATTTCTCAGTTCTTATGAGGTACACTCAATATCTCAGATTTTAATTTATTGACCATGGTTTTATCTTTACTTGGTTGAATCTATCTTAATACTTTGTTGAGATGTACCTAGTCAAGGAAATTTGGTTTAATAAGGCCACTTAATACACTTAATGTCCGGATTAGTAAATGAATCTTGGACCACAATGATTAAAGAGGAAAGATGGTGCTGGTGCTTCAAGTTTAGATTTCACACATGCACACATGATTTATTGCATTCCCACATATCATCACTTCAATAAAATATCAAAGAAAAAATATTGTTCCAGTAAGAACAAAAGATTTGATATAATAGATTTGGAACCCTTTTGATTATGTGGGATGCTTTCTTCTAGCTAGGAAAGTAAACATGGAATTTCCTTTATTATGGTTGCATCTTGTTATGTGATTCCGTGGGATGCTTTGTTCCAGCTAGCAAAGTAAACATGAAATTTCCTTTATTATGGATGCATCTTGTTATGTGATTCTGTGGGATGCTTTGTTCTAGCTAGGAAAGTAAACATGGAATTTCCTTTATTATGGTTGCATCTTGTTTTGTAACACCATTCTGTTTCTTTTGATTCGTCTTTGGTTGAATTTCTGCATTCTATGTTCGTTGTGTTCAATGATCAGGGCTTGTTAAGCATGGAGTTGTTGTTTCTAAATTTTTAATCTTTGTGTTGTTTATTGATTATTATTTAATTGCATTCATATTACTTTTCAGGTGCAATGTGAATAACTTTTTTTGTGAGCTTCATGGATGATAGTAGCTAGTGTTGGAATATATTTTGGCATATATTTAGGTGCATTGTAAACGAACTATGACTTATAAAACGAGTATACTTTTGTTTCAAGCGCATTTGCTATATTTGGCTTGTACATACTTTTGTTGAATATTTGCATGGTAGAATATATTTTAAACAGGTTTAATATGATATTATTTTGTGTCTTTCGTTATATTATTAATTGTTATTTTTTAAATAACAATTAATTGAATGATAAGAAATTTGAATATTTAAAATAATGATACAAAATCGTTATCTAAGTGACCAAAAGTGTAATCTAAAGATATAATACGTAGTGTATATATATATATAACAAGCATTTTATAACACCAAACAACTGTTAACTATATGACTAATAAGTGTTTTCTAAACTAACAATACAAAGCGTACAAAATACATTACATAAGGCTAACAACCGTTATCTATATCTTTAAATAGATAACGTTATTAAATCGTTATGTACGTGGAAAAAAAAACGTAATCTAAGTGTAAAATAGATTACATAAAAAATATCAATGGATAACGATTTGGACTGTAATGTAAAGTACATATAGATAACGGTTATATTATGTTATGTTTACATTATGTTACGTTATCTATGTACAGAATAGATAACGGTGCCGAGCGTTATCTATGAGCGTGTGCACAATAGATTACAGCAGTATATATAACATATTTTTGCACGTATAGATAACGGTATTTTGCCGTTATCTATGAGCGAATTTCTTGTAGTGCCTCCAGATGTAGGCGGGTTTTGCCGAACTGGGTGAACAAATATTGTGTGCTTATTCCCGTCAAGGCAGTAAATATTATATGTTTCGATTATTGTTCTTATATGCGTTGCACATAGACGAACCACAAACTAAGTTATTTCAGTCAACAATGGGTAGTGAAGTGCTTAAAAAAAATATATGTAGTGTTATTGAAGATGGTTCATGTAACAAAATAATGTACTACTTATCAAGAAATTGCAGTATAAAAACGAAAATGTAGCACAAATTTTGATATATGACGATGAAGTATTATATAGATAAATGATGTATTGAAATGAATTGGAATAACTCACATGCTTGTTGATTGTAGTTGTGATAGTATTTGGGTGATCAGGGAATGCAGTAGGAAAGGGTAGAGAAGGAAAATAATGAAGGTGGCTCTGACAAAGAGTATTTACACTATTTGGAGAACAAAAAATGAACAGATTTTTGAAGAAAAATAATCGAATGCGAGGTTACTACACGACATTCTGCATTTTAATTGTTTATGTAAGATGTTGAAAATTAGTGCAACATGTACCTGAACCGCTATGTGTGGTGTGACACAAAGGGTTGGTGTATTGGTTTGGGATTTCATAGGATTTCAAAAGACTTTTTTGTTGTAAAAAAATCCGTTGGTATTCAATCATGATTTTATGTCATTTAAAAACAATCCACTGGTATTAAATCAGGATTTTTAAGATTTTTTAAGGAGTCCAGTGAAATCCATCGGTATTCATTCAAGACTTTTTACAATTTAAAAAGAATCCACTGGTATTCAAAAATAGAAGGATTTTACGGGATTGTTGTGTTACAGAGATTTTGATGGACTTTTTAGTAGTATTTATAATTACTAACAATCTGGTCAAAGCCCATGAGATTTCACTGGATTCTTGAACTATAAATATAACTCTCGCCGCTACATACTGCCTTATTCACTGTTTCATATTACATTAATTATATTTTCCTCTTCTTTGATCTTCTCTTCCAATTGAAGTTGGAGTTCGTCTAGCGCCCGCCGCCGAAGGTAATACGTTCTTAAACTAATAAATTATCAACTTTAACGTTTTGTTTTTGCAAAGCACAAAAAGAAACAAAAGAAAAGCGTAAAAAATAATTCAATTTGTTTGCTTCTTCTCTCTTCCCAGTCTCTTATCTACCACTTCGCTCCCTCCTTCGCAATTCGGCTGGTAAGCAATAACGCAGGTTAGATGAAATTTTAATAATCTGAGTATTATTTTATTTCTTTTGTAAAATTACTGCGTTGTTGAATCTTGAGAGTTGAGACTGCATTCTTCACCTTCAAAATTTATTAATTGATCTTATATAACACAATTTATATTTATTTTCAACTAATTCCATATTGCATACGGATATAATATTTTTAAATATATTTTCTTTAATAAATGTGAATATTTTTACTCATGAACTCACATGGTATTAGAAAAACACAAATTTGTTGATTATGTATGTGCAATGTCTATTTTCATTTCTTAGATGTTACATTGAATTTCATTGTTTTGTAATTGCGTTAGGTGTTTGTTCTTTGTCCCTTGTTGCATAACTTTATCTGATGTTTGTTTTCGATCAAATAATTTAGGGTGACGTCATTTACCTTGTTAATGGTTTCATCCATATCTTTTTATGTATATATAAAAATCAATCACACTCATGTATTATTTTTTTTAGTAATTCAAATGGGAGATTCACAAGGAAATAATAAAGAAAATGGAAAAAAAAAAGAAAACTATGAAGCTTGGACCAAAGAGGATTCCGACGAATTGTTACAATTGATAGTGGATGCTATAAAAAAATGGACTGCGTGATGCTAATGGTTCAATTAGCAAATTAAATGTAGAGAGAGCCATCCTTCCTCGTCTCAATGCTAAAATCAAATTTCCTAAAATGTATAATCATTACCTGAGTCGAATGAAGTGGTTTAAGAAACAATATAATAATATGTCATCACTCATGCGCAACAATTCTGGATTTGGGTGGGACCCAATTTTAAAGACAGTCACCGCTAGTGATGAAATATGGAAAGAGTACTTAAAGGTGAGATTACTTTTTAATCTTTTCAATATATTAATAGTTTACAAGTGTAGTGCATTATATTATTTTCAATATATTAATGACAGATTTATTTTTTTGTCTAGTCTCACCCAAACCACAAAAATCTTCGAGGAAAAAGTATGGTTGATTATGCAGATTTGAAGATTGTCTTTGGGGGTGGAACTGCGGGTGGGTACAGTTCCATATCAGTAGACCATGATTATACTGATGCTACAACTTTTGGGGAAGAAAATACTTATTTTGGGATGGAAAGTTTTTCATATGATCCGAACAGTGATGCATTCATAGCACCAGATCACTATGAACCATAATTTCAGCCTCTATCACCTCGAACAAGCATTTCACCATCTCCACCCCCTTTAGGCTCGGATGTTCGCACTAATAACTCAATTAATCGTAAGCGGAGTTGGCCCGGTGATGGAGGGAGTTCTAACTCAGTTGGGAACAATAATAACGTTCTAGAAAATATATCTGTTGGCATTGAGACTATAGCTGTTAATTTTGAAAAAATGTCTAACTTGATGGAGAAAAGAGAAAGAGACAGGGAGGCAAAGGCAACTATTTGGAGTGCTATAAAAGAGGTCCCAAATTTGGATAACCGAACTCGTTACATGGCGGTTGATTTTCTTGATACTAATGCAAAGAAAGACCTTTTCTTGAAGATGTCTATAGAAGATCGTTCAGATTGGATAAAGTATAAGTTAGGATGAACAATATTGTTTTTGTGTTAATTTGGTTTCACTTACTTTAAGTATTTTCTTTACAATTTGGTTATGTATGAACATATGTTGGTTTTGCCAAACTATATTGATTTGGTATTATTTTTGTTGATTTGTTTGAAGTGCTTGATTTTCAATTTGGTTGTGTATGAACACATTTTTGATTAATAACTATATTGTTTTGGTGTTATTTTTAGTACTTGATTGAAATATTTTAGCATATGTTACTTCATTATTCTATTATTATTTTCAATTATATTTTATTTATAATAGGCACAATGTCACATTCGGGTATGTATGAAGATAGTGATATAGATGAAGAAGAAATAGATGATGAAGAGAAAGATGATGAAGAATTTTATGAAGCCATGTATGCACGTGTAATGGCAATTCATGCATTAATGCTTGTGTTGGATCAATTTCTACTTATGATACGTAATGAACAAATTGAGCGTCCATTAAATCGACGGCGGATTACTAATAAGGGAAATGACTATATACACCGAGCATTAAATGGTGATCCTGCAATATTTCGACAAGTATATAGGATGTATCCAGATGTGTTTCGAAAGTTGTGTTCAATTCTTAGAGAAAAAACACCTCTAGAGGATACACGATATATTTGTGTTGAAGAAATGCTTGCATCATTCCTACAAATTGTCGGTCAAAATGCTCGATATTGTGTAATTCGTAACACATTTGGCCGATCACAATTTTCTGCAAGTGAAAATTTTCACAAGATTTTGAAGGCTTGAACACGATAGCACCTACTTTGATGGCTAAACCGGGATCAAGTGTACCCGCTAAAATCAGAGAAAGCACAAGGTTCTTCCCTTTCTTCAAGGTATGTACTAATTAAAATGACACTACTATATTTATATTTTTATACAAAAAATTGTTATATATGCTAAATTTTAGGATTGCATTGGAGCTATTGACGGGACACACATTCCGGCAATAGTAAGGGGGCGAGATGTAAGCAGTTATTGTAATCGTCATGGAAAGATATCGCAAAATGTATTAGCTGCTTGTAATTTTGATTTGGAGTTCATGTACGTTCTAAGTGGGTGGGAGGAATCGGCTCATGATTCTAAGCTACTAAATGATGCTATAACAAGGAGGAATGGACTTAAAGTGGCACAAGGTAAATACCCTTTTTTTTTTATATTATTGTTATTATTAGTGTTATTATTAATAATAATAATATTATATATTGCTTATGTAATTAGGTAAATATTTTTTGGTGGATTGTGGATTTTCTAACCGACGCTAGTTTTTAGCTCCATTTCGAGGTGTAAGATATCATCTACAAGATTTTGCAGGTCAGGGTAATGACCCTGAAAATGAGAAAAAATTGTTCAATCTTCGTCATGCGTCTTTAAGGAATGTGATCGAGAGAATATTTGGTATTTTTAAATCAAGGTTTACAATTTTTAAGTCAACACCTCCATTTTTATTTAAGACACAAGCAGAACTTGTATTAGCATGTGCAGCTCTACATAATTTTCTTCGCAAAGAATGTCGTTCTGATGAATTTCTAATTGAACCGGTGGACGAACCTTCATCTTCAACGTTACCGGTTAATGAAGACCATACATTTGAGCCTATTATTCAAACTCAAGAACAAGAACGACAAGACGCTAATGCTTGGAGGACTAGTATAACTATGGATATGTGGATGAATGTTACCTAAGAGGAATGATATTGGAGAATTATTATTATTATTATTTTGTCTTCGACTCTTTTTAAATTCGAATGTATGAATGCTACTTAGAAGAACTGATATTATGGAGAATTATTATTATTATCATTTTGTGTTCGACTCTTTATAAATTCGAATGTATGAAAGAAAAAAAAAATCATGAACTGTCGTATGTCATAAATCATGAAATTCTGCAAAGTTTATAAAATCTTACAGAATCCATTAAAATCCTGATTAAAAAGTCTTTACAGAATCCTGCAAACCACAAAATCCTATAGAATCCATTAAAATCCTGATTAAAAAGTCTTTACAGAATCCTGCAAAATCTTAAAAGTCATAAAAATCCTGAAAAGTCTTTAAAATCTGCAGAACTTTTTTCAACTTATAAAGTCTTTTAAAATCCCAAACCAATACACCCCCCTAAATATTTGTTGAGCATCATAGGTGGATAGAGTATATCTAGCTGTAATGCATGAATCTTTGGATCGACTATTTTGATCATATAAATAGTTATAAAAGTAATGTGGTTAATTCCAAAAAATAATACTCACTTCATCCACCAAAATAGTTTACGTTTTGCCATTTTGGGATGTCAACGAAAATGGTTTACATTTAAAATTTTCCTTTTATAGTAAGTGGACCTACCACATCCACTACACACAACTCAATTTAAAACAATACTTTAAATGAGACCCAAACTCCACTAACTACTCACAACCAATTTAAAAGTATATATGAAGTGGGACTCTAACTCCACTCACTACATATCCCCATTAAAGTCAAAACACAATATTAAAACTTGTGCCGGGTCAAATCGTAAACTATTTTCATGGACGGAGGGAGTATAATAATGAAGAAAGCTTGAAATAATAATAAACCTGAATTGAGAATATACATGGATGTTAACAAAAGATCAACACACTTAACATTTGGGACCTGGGAGTCAAAACACCATAAAAAATATTTTTGGTGGGAAAAAATATGAATGAAAGACTTCACTAAATTAAATTAAATCCATAAATGTAAGAAATATCTAGTATTCTTGCGATTTAAAAATTCAAAATTGAAATTGATGTCCGTTTATTTACCCTTTAAAGTGCATTGATCTATATATATAAAACACCAAGCATTGATTTTGAAATCAATTACAAATCAATTAGAATGACAATTTGATAATTAATTGTAATTTTAGTGGTAATTATGATTAAAGCAATTCTAAAAAAGGACAATGTAGTGAGCCCACCTTAAAATTCTAAAAAAAAATTATTTGTCAAATCCTCCTAAATACATATTTTTTTCAAGCAACCATAAAATGTAAGAGTAATTAGTAATACTTGATTTAAAAATATATAATGACCATTTTCAAAATTTTTGAACTAATTTACTTATTCATCTTAATTTTAATTTATTTTTCGAATTTTAAAATTTTGAAATTTATGTTTTTTTTTTCTTTTGATTTTTAACTTTCATTTTCTTATTTTGAAAATTTTATTTTTTAAATAAAAGATTGAATAACTAAAAGATATTCATAAATTAATCACGAACTAAATTGGTCTGGAATTTTTATGAAAAATTAGAGGATTATAAATTTTAAAAAAAACATATTAAAATGGTAAATTATATCAAAGTCACAGAGATAATTATTTATACAAATATATATATATTTTTTAATAAATCTATCTATATAATATATACATATAAATATAAAATGCTACTATTAAATTTCAAATCAATTTCAGTGATAATTTTGGAATTGAGTTTAATTTAAGAATATTAATCATGATTAAAACAATCAAAATTTCTAACAACTGCAATGTAATTCGGCGATATTTTTGTGATTACGTTTTATTTTATTTACAATCAAGATTCGAATATTATTAATCAATAATTCAATTTGATTTGCAAAAAATAATGAATATGAAAATTCTAAAAGTCGTAAAGTACTAAATGTCATTTATAAATACGTACAAATATTTTCGAATTAAGCATTTATTTTCATTTCAATTTTAATGACAATTTTATAGATAAATTTAATTCTAATGACAAAAATAATATAAATATTAAACTAAATAATTTTTAAAGTTTAAAGAAATAACTATTTTTATTTTCTCTCTCCTATAATATTTTTCCTCTAAAATTATTTTATTTCATTTGTAAAAATATTTAAAATATACATCTTAAATTAAAGATATTATATATAAAGTATAATTTTAATAGGCAAAAATTATGATGAGTTAATAAATTGAAAGAAATTATATACATACATGTTCTCATGCATATAATTAATATATATATATATATATATATATATATATATAAAATCTTCATAAAGCAATTAAGTGCAAAAAAAAATTATTTTTAATTTTCAATTTTTTTCTTTTGTACTATTAATATTAAATATTTAATTTGTTATTATCTATATTTTTGTATATATATATATATATATATTAGTTATAATAAAATAGTTTATTTTATTAATTCATATATTATGTAAAATTAAATAGATATATTATTAAAATTAAATAATATATAATTATTAATAGATACATGTTGCGATAATTAATTTAAGATTATATTCAATATATTAAATCAAGTTTTCAAACAAATAATTATTACATGAATTTATGCTAAAATCATAAATCAATTTGAATGACAATTTTATAGTTAACTTCAAATACGGTACATTCCAATAATTAAAATTACTGAAAATCATAATACCCAAAAAAATTATTATATCAAATTATTTATCATTGTTTAAATCAATTAAAATTTGTAAAATTACATAGTAGAGGTGTTAACGACTACAATTTGGAATCTAACTTTCTAAGAATTAAAAATTAGAATCATGTCGTTTATATGACGGTTACAGTTGCAGAAGTACCAATTATGATCATATTACAATTCAATTACAATAATTTTTTTATTCATTTAAATATTTATGTGTATAAATTAGCGATAAATGAAACATTCCCGTGCAAAGCACGGGTGCACAAACTAGTTTATCTTAAAATTAGCATTTCAATTGGAATACCGGTATTAGTACCAATAACGAGTTAAAAGGAAACTCTATCGAATATCAATTTTATGATATCAAGTGTTTTTTTAATCTTATTTACTAAATGTTAGGAAGAATACAAAATTTTCATCATCTATTGCTTTATAGCTATCATATCTATCGAATTTGTCCTAAATACAGTTTTGGTAGGGAAACAAATAAAATTGGACTAAATGAAAAGTACAAGCCTAGGTCGTTTAATGAGCAGGAAACGTTGAGGTGGTCACGTGAGCTTATCATAAGGACCCATACGCATTCACATGCCCTTGCCTTTTGTCTTTTTAGGCTTTAAAGTTACTCATCAAATAATTTAGGTTTGATTTGCGATTCAATTTGAAATTTAGTGATTCAAATTTGAATATATAGATTCGTTATCGTAAATATTCAATTATATATATAAATAATGTATTTATCTATTTATATTTATATATAATTAGTTAAAAGTAAAGTCTATTTTATATATTAAAAAATAAATTTCAACATAATTTGTAATTTTTGTTATAGTAAAATTTCAAATTGGATCGAATTTTAAATGTAATATTTTTGAATATTATAATTTCATACATTAAAAAATAAAATCAAATAATTCGATTCGAATATTTCATAACGAATCGATTCAAATTAATTTTTGCACGTATAATAAAGGGTAGTGTAAAAGTTGTGAAAATAAGTGGTCCACTTATTTTAAAAATTAATTTTTTGTCATTTTGAAAAACAAGCTAATATTAATAGGACAATCCAAAAAGATAAAGAAGTCACTTTTACCGGGAGGGATAAAGTATTTATTTACTTTGTCTCTTATTTATTTATTTTATCATTTTAATTCAATTTTTTATTTATCTATTAAATTTTATTTTATGTACTCACTATTTCTATATATTTTGCAATAAATTAATTTACTTTTTTCACTTTTATATATATATATATATATATATATTAATTAAAATTAGTGCCAAAAAGTAATAGGTGAACATGTAAATGCAGCATATGAAGGATTGATTGGCTGACATGTAAAGAAGTGGGGAAGAACCAGAACTGGATAATCTCTCAAATCCAATCCTCTCATTTTCATATTTCTTCCTTCTCCGTCTTCTCAATCTCTCAACGGGAAATCAGTTTCCCTTTTCAACCTAATTACAGCACAACCAATTCGATTTCAATAATAATGGCGGCCGTTACTTCAATTTCTTTCAATGCCGTTGTTCAATCTCCGGACTTGAACTCCTCAGCTCGGAGTTATTCAAATTTGGATGCTTTCAAGCTCCGCATTGCGGCGTCGTATGATTCGTGTAATTTTCGCGCTTCGAGCTCCTCTCGCATGGTGATTCATTGCATGACTACCGCAGTAGGCAAGTTTTCTACTCTCTGTTTTTTGTGTTGCTTTTATTTCTACTGTTAAAAGTTCTATTTTGTAGTGTGGTTCGTTGTTGGTGTAGCATTTGTGACTTAAGAGTTTGGAGAAATTAGTAGTTGTTTAAATGGTCTGTGTTATAACGGTGTTATTGGAAGGAAATAGTTAGATTACTTATTATGTTGTTGACTTTGAAGTAGCACCTGTTATTATATTTTTCCCTTTTTTCAGTTTTGATTCAAGTCTCAAGAGAATAGCGAAGACGTTGAGTTTGGTAGAAGAAAGGAGTGTTTTTGGATTTTTTAAAAAATTGGATTACATTAAGTACTTGAACCCAAGATCTATTGACTCGGACATTAACCTCACTTCCATTAGGCTAACACACACACGTTAAAACATGGACTTTTAGTTTGTGATACTATGGAAGGACATATGGTTTGAGTGGCTACAATAGCTTTAGCATGAGTTAGTTGACTTTAAGTTGTTTCTCCCCCAAATTGATTCAAGATCAATTCTGGTGCAAATTTTATGAGATAGTACTTGAAAGTTTTAATAAGAAAGAGTGAAGAATGTGTCTTTCTTGAGCTGTTTATTACTTACTTTAAGGGATTTTCATTTAGTTTATAGAATCTCATCAATCTCATCTTCAAAAGTTATTATCTGAATCAATGCATGTGATCTTAGATTTTGCATAAGCTTTTGGTCTAGTTCTTCCTTGATAACTTTGTTGTTTACTCAAACTTAATGAGAGTTTTGAATATATTGAGGTTTTGCAGTTCAGGAGTAGCTCATTCTGTTCTTACAAAGATGTCATTTTGTGATACTTAATGTTGACTACTTATGGAGACTTTCTGAATATGTTGTGTTATAGGTTACAATCACTCTTTCTGTTCTCTTCATATCTATGAAGAGAATTAATACTAGTTTTTTTTTTTCTACTGAATTTAGTTATACTCTTTTAGTGATACCCACTTCTCATTTTTTTTGGGTTTTGTCTCCAGATGTGCCTACTGTTTCTCAGACAAAAATGAATTTCTTGAAGGCATATAAGAGGCCAATTCCTAGTATATACAACACGGTGTTACAAGAGCTCATTGTGCAGCAGCATCTGGTAAAGTACAAGAAGTCATTTCAGTATGATCCTGTGTTTGCACTAGGTTTTGTTACCGTATATGATAAACTTATGGAGGGCTACCAGAGTGATGAGGACCGAGATGCCATTTTTGTAGCTTATGTCGAGGCTTTAAACGAGGATCCTGCCCAATATAGGTATGCGTTATATCAATCTAGATTGTTGTTTTCTTACAAAATAGTTAATACTTACAAACTCAGTAGGTCAATTTGAATTTTAAACTTAAAATAGCTCCAATCTTGATTTTCATTTGTATTCCTTATGTTTATGGAAAAGGTGTTTTGGAATGGGCAAACGACTCGTGATAGTACATCATTTTCTGTTAATGCTCAAATATTTTTGCCTTCATTGTCGATTGTAATATTTTGATACTTTGTTGCAGGGTTGATGCACAAAAGTTAGAAGAGTGGGCCAAAACTCAATCATCTAGTTCTTTAGTAGAGTTTGCATCTAAAGATGGAGAAATCGAAGACATTTTAAAGGACATTGCAGCAAGAGCAGGGACGAAGGGGAATTTCAGCTACAGTCGTTTCTTCGCAGTTGGCCTTTTCCGCCTGCTTGAGTTAGTAAATGCCACTGAACCAATCATATTAGATAAGGTAAGAAAGAAACCTTTGCATAATAAAGAAAAGAGTCCGCATTACTCTTCTGAGGAACTATTTCCAAATGAAATTTATTATTTTTGAGTCTTTAACCAAAAAGGTTATTTCATGACCACCTTGCTAACGAGTCATCGTCTCAAAGGTGATCGGATGAGGCACCTCACAGTTTCTTACTCTAGGACATGATTTGCTTCGTTTTGGAATTTAACTCATACATTTGGTGTCTGCAAAAACAATATATATTACCTCTAGTGTTTGCCATAATTTGCCAAAAGTAAGCGCAAAAGAAGAGTTTGCATAGTTTTATTTCTTGGTAATGTATTTCCTAATGGATTTCCAGATTTGTGCTGCGTTGAACGTGGACAAGAAAAGTGTTGATCGTGACTTAGATATTTACCGCAACCTACTCTCGAAGCTGGTTCAAGCGAAAGAGTTGTTAAAGGAATATAATGATAGGTAAAATTTAACCTTACCCTATTAAGTTTTGATACATTATGTTAGTATCTAATTTTTGTCTGAATTTCACACTGAACTTTCATTTTATCAGAGAGAAAAAGAAAACAGAAGAAAGGGCTGCAGCTGCATCTCAGAAAGCCAACGAGGCTGTCAAAAATTTCTTGGGCGAGTTACCTCTCTAGGAATAATTGAGAATATAATACTCCTTCCGTCCCACTTCATTAGTCCCAAATTATATTCAATTGGGTGTATTAAAATAATCAAATGGGACTAATGAAGTGGGACGGAGGTAGTACCACATATCAGAGTCAATTATTATGAGAAAAGGCACCAAATCTTCAAAGTTCATGCAGGTTTTGAATAAAAGAAGGGAAAAAAGAGAGAAGAAAAGAAAAAAGAACACTGCAAGTGGGAATTGTAACTAATTCTTAGACTTGACGTTGTAGTTAGATATGTAATGTTATTATATTGCTTCATATCAACACAAACAATTGTACTAAGGCATGAAGCATTCTGATTTTTCGACACAGTAAAAGTCATTTTGTACTAAGGTCATGTGTTTGTTTATCTAACAATTTTAAGACTACACTTATTTTATCTAAGTATTTCAGGCAATATATAGTACAGGTTGTTAACTGACTCGAGATACATCAACATCTTCCGGAAATCCGAAGGTGTCTGCAGCCCCAAATTTACTACACTCATCCACAGTGGATGCTGTACCTATCATCATCGTTCTTCATCTCCAGGGAGGAGGGATCTAGAACACTCTTGGATTTGCGCTCATTGGTAGCAAGCATCTTGACTTGTTTCCATGGCTCCCCATCAGTCCTCATGTAAGTATCCTCGGCTTCTCCTCTGGATAATTCAAATCTTACACGGTTTGCGTACATTCAGTAAAACTCGATCGAATTAATGCTAAACTACTGATTGAGAAGTTTTTGTTTTTTGAAGCTTTCAGATGGGATAATTATGCATCGTGTCGTGTTGAGTGGAAACTTTAACACTTTAATCTTTCTTGCTGCATATGAATATTGTTGGATTTTTCCTGCGAGAAAAGTAGTACAAAAGTTTGGGAGTGTTCCCTTGAGGACTCGGTGGTTATTCATTTGATTATTTTAACACATTCAATTGAATATAAATTGAGACTAATGAAGTGGGACATAGCTAGTATTTAAACACCATTATTTTTCAATTAGCCACGTGATTATATCCCATACCGGAAAGAATGATCCAATCTAAATTTTAAAATAAAATCAATTAAAAAAAAGCCTACATTCATCCTATCAAGGAAGGATTGGTTATTAAAGGATAATTACTTGTAAAAAGTTCATTAGTACCTCGACTTTTTCATTAAATTAATAGACAATTCATGTGGAATAACTTATGTCTTATGAAAAATTTGCACATTTTTCCACTTTCTTGCATCCACGAAAAATTTGCATACTTTTATTTTTAGTAATTATGCATATATTGTTAGACTCACCATTACCTTTTTTATCATGCACCTTACATATTTAACTATAAATAATGTGAGATCCTCATTCTACTCATAACATATTTAACTTATTTATCAATCAACCACTAACTTTTCTTTCAATTACATACATATATTTTCTTTCAATCGCATACATATATTTAATTTTTATTTATCAATCAACCACTAACTTTTCTTTCAATCACATACATATATTTAATTAATAAATATTGTAGAATCCTTACTCCACTCACAATAGCAAACCAATTTAATACATTCCACTCACACTCACAATAGCAAACCAATTTAATACATTCATAGCAAACCAATCCACTCACACTCACAATAGCAAACCAATTTAATACATTCCACTCACACTCACAATAGCAAACCAATTTAATACATTCATAGCAAACCAATGTGGAATAAAAGTCCCCAAAATAATGTAAAAAGAAGGCAAAATAAAAGAATTAATACCATAATGAAAGAAGAGAAATAAATCTAAAGATATAATACTTCATCAGAGATTAAAATTGTTTCGAACTGAAAAATTGGTGGGATTTACTTGTTTCCGTATTTATACTATTTCTACGAACTCCTCTCTTTACATGCCCGGTGTGGGAGTCTTGCTTTACGCTAGTTGAGATTTGCAAATACACAATTTTGTGTTAAATTTGTCCAAAATGAAGCACCACTTTTGATTTTGACATGCATACAATTAAGTTGCTTTTTTTAATACTCTCTTCATCCCAGTTATTCAGATTTGTGTGACTTATTTAGACTTATTTGAATATTTGTGTCTGTTTTATTGATTAAAATATATATATATATACTACCTATTACTTTGGTAATTCCAGTGGAACGAAGAAAGATTGGTTGTTTTCAAATCATCTATTTCGCATTCTTGAAAGCAACTACCTCGTGTAAAAATTGACAAAACCCGTTCTTCAAGTTGGAAGCTTCTAGCCGGTGATCAGATTGGTGTGTACTTTCTTTTTAATATGATGGACGGTATACGAATTAAATGAGCAAGAAAAACAAATCCAAGACAAACATAAAAAACTGCATTATTTACAAAATATATATAAATACAATTCAAAATAAAAGGTGTTAATTATACAAAATAGTCAAAAAAGATCGTAAAATACAAATAATATCTACAAACATAAAAATATTTAAATTATAGCAATCTTGAATGTAAATTATCACAAATACTCTTCTACTTAAATTTAATTGTAAGAATGGTACAAATAATATAAAATGTATGAAAATATTCATTCATACGATTAATACTTACGAACAGTTTAATAAAACTGAATATCATCTATGAATGCTTCAATTCAATAAGATTCATACCATTTATATTTAGAAAGGTAAAAAATAATTATAAAAGTATTTTAGTACAAAATTTTTATAAATAACTAAAATTAAAATATTATTACGCTAGTAGATATTATTTATCTTTTATAATTTTTTGTTTGCTATTTTGTATAATCATTCAAATACATGTATAAAATAAAGGGAATTTAATTTGGATGAATCTCACTGGAAAAAACTGCAGCAAATCTAAAGAATCTATTCATGGGAAGCATGAAGGAAAATGCTGAGGTCGACACCATTAGGGGTGTCAACCGGTCCGGTACCGGTTAACCGGAACCGGTTAACCGGTTAACCGGTACCGGAAAAGTCCCAATTTGAGGAACCGGTACCGGAACTGGTTCTTTAACCGGTTAACCGGTTACCGACCGGTTCGGTACCGGTTAACCGGTAGAACCGGTTAAGGTACCGATTTTTATAATTTTATTATTTTAAAATATTTTTTTAATTATTTTTAAATTATATTAATTTAAAAAATAATAATTAAATATAAATATAATTTAATTTAATTTTATAAATATTTTATAATATATAAAATAATTTTATAAAAAATGTAAAACATAAAATAAATATATAAAATATATATTTTTAATATTTAATTTTATAAAACCGGTACCCGGTTCGGTACCGGTTACCCGGGTACCGGAAATTTTTTAAAACTTAGAACCGGGAACCGGCTTATTTCCCGAAAAACCGGTTCCCGGTTCCCGGTTCCCGGTCCGGTACCGGTTCGGTACCGGTTCTTCCCGAGAACCGGTAACCGTTTGACACCCCTAGACACCATAACGGGAAATTTGAATCTACGGTTGTGCTTGACGTCCACTCAAATGAATGATTCACCAATGTAAGTTTGAGTATATAACTTATATGTCCCACACACTTATGTCCAACAACCAAAATTTATAACTCTAGGGATGTGCGGGTACCCGACCTTAATAGTTATTATTAATATTGGCGAAAATTATCTGTCAAATATCCGTGAAAATTACCCGTCAAATATCCGCGATATACCCATCTACACATCTAATATTAATCATAGTTTTATATTTTTTAATAATATATTATATTTAATATACTTAAATTTAACTTTAATTTCATATTTTCAAATTTGTGTTATAATATTTTTAATTTGTGTTAGTAATTTCTTTATTTAGATTAAATTTATTTGTATGATTTGAAATATATTTTGCGGGTGGTGGGTTCGCAGGTACCCGCCGGGTGGTGGGTGGGGAGCACCCGCGGACTAGCGGGTTCGCGGTACCTGTCATGTGACGGGTACCCACGGATGGCAGGTTTTGAGAGAGTTTCATACCCGTGGCGGGTGGAGGGTACGATTTTTCCTAGTGGGTATGAGTATGAATAGTTACTATCTGTACCTGATTGTCATCCCTATCCGACACCTACCGAATTTTTTTACTTATTTTGTTATTTTAAGCGGTCCTTTTTTTTCCGGAGGGTTTAGTAAGCATGATAAGTACGGATAAACCTAGATAGATATATATAATATAGGTTAATATAATGTTTACTAATTATAATTATATTCATAAAATATCTTAATATCAGTGATTAAAATTTGATTTAAAATAAATTAATTATATATATATATATTTAAATATATTAAAAATTAAAATTTGATAAAAAAAATTAGAGGTTATGTCCAAGTCTGCCCAACCACATGGTCTGAGCTTGAGTTTGAATTTCAAGTCTAGTCAGGCCATAGGATGAACTTGAATCTATTAGTAAAATCACAAGTCTCACCTGAATATAGAGAAACTCAACCAATCTAGCTCGGAAAAAAAATTACTCCCTCCGTCCCCCATTTTGTGTTACGCTTTGACCTTCACGGATTTTAAGAAAAAATGTTGACTTAGTGTAGTAATGTGTAAAAAGTATAATGAGTGGAGTTAGAAAGGTGTGATGTTAGTGGAGATTGGGTCCCACTTAAAGGTGTTGTGAGTGGGTATTGTGTCCAAAAATAGAAACTTTAAGTGTAACACACTTTGGGGGACACCCCGAAAAGGAAATGCGTAACACACTTTGGGGGACGGAGGGAGTAAATGATTAGAAAAAATAATGATATTTATGTAAAAAAGAGAAAAATAATTATAAATAAATAGTAACATGGGATTGAGTTCAGACATGGATTCCAATATCATACGATACAACATGCATGATCGAAATAAAGTCAATGCAATTACATGCAAATATTCAAACACATAATAATTACTAATCCCAATAACCATCGCAAAGAAAGAATTTCTACAAAGTCTTGAGTGATTCCTCGAAAACAGCCCCAAATGCTTCCAATATTTTGAAAGGTCTTGATAATCCAATCTCCAATCCTCCTTCTGAATCTCTCCATTTACACAACGACATCGAACTGTCTCCATCGATCGAAAGCGATTCGAACTTTTCCGGCCGTCCCCACCCGTAATCCACGCTATACAGGTCAAATCTCGGCGACCCCGTCACCCCGAATAGCCGTTTCCCGATCATTTTAACAAACTCCGACGGAGTTTTCTCCGCCCCATCCAGAATCCCCTTCTCGTTATACACAGTCTTCTGTATCGCCGCCGCGATGCTCTCCGCCGCCGCCGCCACCCCCTCGCCGCCTTTCAGCACCCCACGCGTCGCCTCCGCCTTCACAAACCTCAGGCAATTCCCGAAGTACTCCGCTGGCAGCGGCGGTTCCAGCCGTCCTCGACAGTCCGCCGCGAAGCCGAAGTACTCCACCTCGTCCTCCTCCGCCGCCGAATCCCACTCCGCCCTCGCGAGGCAGGCCCAAGAGAAGGCGCAGGCGGCTGCGAACGTCGTCACGCGCAGCTCGGGACGGTGCTTTTGCACGTGGCTCTTCAGCCTCTGCACGTGGTCTCCGGTGAGGACGAAGGTGGCGCGGTGCCTGCCGGTGGGAAACTGCGGCAGCGCAGACTTGAAGGTTGGTGACTGTTTCATTAAGTTCCAGTAGAACGAATCGAGACCGTCGGGTTGCGCAGCGGTGGATCTGTCGAAAGACGGCAGCAGAGATTTTTCCTCGATGACCGCGGCGTCGCAGCCGTGATTGTTGACGGCGGCCCACGCCTTTATGAAGCGGACGATGGTGCTGGCATCGCCGATAGCGTGGTGGTTAGTGAACCCTAGGCAAACGCCGCAATCGGGGAAGAGCGTGATCTGCAGAGCTAGAACCGGGAAGACGAACTCGTCGGAGAAGTGCTCAGCAGCCGCGAGGCGGGGGACGCAGGCGTAGAAGTCGTCAGCTGCGCGAGGGTGGTTTCCTGTGAGTTCGGCGAAGTCGAGATCGGACTCGGCGACGGTGAGCGGTACAGAATCTCCGGAGGAAAATCGGACGTATGGGCGGCGAGAGTCGAAGGGGTGGACGATTTTGCCTGCGAGGGGAAGGAAATGATATAAGGTTAGGGTTAGGGATTGCTTAATTTTGGGGACAACGGATTGAAGGAAATGGGATTTGGAACAGGGGAGTTTGAAGAAGAGGAGGCGATGGACAGGGTGGAAGAAGAGCCAAGAAATGTCGAAGTGAAGGAGGGGCAGGATTAGCTCCGCCGTGGATTGTGACGGCGGCTGAATGTTGCACAGCTCGAGCACGGCGGCGGAAGGCGTAAGCTCAGCCATGGTGGTGGAGGAGAATAATATGAATACAGTAGTTAGTAGTAGAACAGATGTTCAAGAATTCCACTTTAAAAAGGAAAAAAAGGTTCGACTACTATTAAATTCTCAAGCTTGTAATGGACTAGTGGATTGTGACACCATAGATTCTCCTATCATGAAGTACGTAGTTGTACTTGTGATCGTTCAAATAAGTTGGTTTAAAAGTGAATTTACAAGTCTTGCTGATATGCCATCATTAAGAACGTTTCCTCCTCAACCAGCCAGTCTTTATCAAGATATGTCTTTTTTACTTTGCCTAAGAGAAGCCTCTGATTTTTGTTCCAGGGAGACTCCACTTTCCGGTCTAGCTTCATTAACTATATCCACCGTTTTCCGGTAAAGCTTTACTTATCGGCATTCTCTAAATGAATTACGTTATGATCCTGAACTCTCGATATATCATATGTAATGACAGATCGAGGTGAGCTTGTCTTTTCTGAAGAGATAAGAGTGGCAGGGAAAGAAAGTAAGAATCATATGCGACAATATATTCAGTGCCAGAGCTAGAAACAACAGCCATAATGTGAAAGTGGAGGAGCGGAAAGCCATTTGCAGAATTTCATAATTAACTTATTAGTGTCAATGCATACATTAGAATTTATTTTCTCTTATTTGATTTGATTATCTTGTTCTTTCTTTATTTTTATTGAGTAGACGTTATTAAAAACCTCATCTCAAAGCCTCGTTGCATAATAATAATAATAATAATAAGGTATGTCTATTAATCATTGCATTTTCGATATATCAGTTACTATGAATTGATACATCTACTACATATATATTTTTTGTTATCAAGTATTGCAATCAGTTCGTCACATCGACTATTTTTCAAAATTTTAGTAAAGTGGGTCTCGTAAAATCATTTTTCTTTAGTTATTAAAATTGATAATACTGAGGCAAAATTTACTCAAATTTTAAAATATACGTGTTCAAAATTCTTACTTTCTAAAACACATGTTATAAATACTCAAAATGTTTAGAACACCTTTAAAAATTTCGTGCGCAAAATGTTTAGAACACATTTTGAACCCAATTCTCCACTCCCTCCAATTTGCCCTCGGGCGCAAAACATGCACACTCCCATATTTTTTATTTTATTGACAAGTCAGTGAATATCTCACATGCTTGTTTCATTGTTATTGAAAATTATGAAGATGAAAAATAATTTGATTTTATTGGCATTTTAATTTTATTAATTATTTATGCTTACGTAAAAGAATATTTTTTTTCTTGATTTGTGTATGATGTTGGTGATTTTGAAAGTAGTAGTAATGAAACACTCTGGACTCGATGATTACAAATATTGATTGCTGGAATGTACTCATTTGAATGACTATGTCATTTACATAGTGTACAAGCTTATATTATTTGGATGATGAAAAATTTAATATTTGGATATTTTCAATATAATATTTTTTTCTCTGTTTGGATATTTTCAATATAATATTTTTTCTCAGTTTGAATATTTGTTTAAGAAAAATATGTTTCTGGATCTGAACCCGTGGACCTACAGATCCAATGAATTTGGATCTGAGTCTAATTTGTTTAGATCAAAAATTTGAACTTAATCTAGACAAAACGAAAAACATATGGATTTGAATCTGAACAAAAAAAAAATCCTGTCCAAGTCCTTACATTGTCATCCCTCCTTCCACCCCCAAAATATCCATTTTGCATCTTGCGCCAACTTTCCATCCTTTGCGCCATACGTTTTTCTTCTTTTTATCATTACTTTGTAGTCGACTTTTTCATACTTCACAAATAATTTCCTTCTCTCCATGCAAATTCATTTCCTCAATCCCTCTCTCAACCCCAAGTTCCTTTTCTCAATTTGTTAGGTTTAATTTTTGCAGTTTGTGCTCGAGAACTCAAAATGTACGCTTTGACTCATTTCGAGCACAATTCTCCATATTTTAAGAAATAAATAAATTTAAAAATTAATAATTATCTAATATTTTTCAGTGTCCATTAATTTTTATAGAGATCAATTATAAACCAATGTCTTTATTTTAAAATTATTGTAAACTAAATGCTTTCGAGCAAATAATGTCGTAAGAGATAATTGAAAAATAATTACAAAATAAATTCTCAATTGATTACACAATATTTATTCATCTTTCACTAATTCAATTATAATTAAAAAATATTTTCATAAAGTGAGTATTTTTTATATATAATTTGAAAACAAGTAATTTTTACATGTTCATTTCGCAAACCCATCCATTTTTATCTAGGGAAAATGATTTTAAAATACACGAACTTTTGCCGGTTTATTAATTTTAACACGAACTTTAAAAACTTATTGACAATACACAAACTTTATAACT
>JAPKLX010000028.1:2953253-2982351 GCA_026898415.1 Leonotis leonurus | reverse complement strand
CAATTTACGACACGAGTTTGACTTTTTGCGAAATTGAAACTGACATGACAATTTTAGTTGACGTAAAGAGGAAGACTTCTTCTTGTCACCATACGGCGTCGTTTTGTGTGGTGACAAGAAGACTTGAAGAAGACCACCACCCCCACCTTCAGCACCTCCATCATCAACACTGTGTTCCGAGGCTGATCGGAGTGTGAAGGCCACGCTCCGATGGCTACCCCCATCGATAAGCTCTCCATGCATGAATTCCACCCACAGTGGGTCACAAACCCTCCCGTAGCAGAGTGCCCTAATATCTCCAACTGCGGCGTCCAATCTCTCACCAACACCCCTCTCTCTCTAACTCTCTCCTTGAACCCTTCCGGCAGAGTTTCATTCGCGCCTCCGTTCACGGCGGCGCTGTCGCCCCTGTCGGCTTCTCTCACCACCCAAATGAATTTCACCCCGCTTTCTTCGAGCCCAATTGTCAGTTCTTTAATTTATCAACACAGGATTGAACGGACCTATAGCCCAGTTTTTCTTGCTCTCGTCGTCGGAAAATGCGTCCATCAAATCCAAGAATTGGCCTTCGATCTCTCTGCATGAGTTGAAGAGGCTGACGGAATTGAGGTGGAGATACTTTTGCTCGGAGACGATAAAATCCATGAATTCATGCGTGAAGCAATCCTCAAGAGAAGGCACTACCTTCTACAACTCCTCATTGAAGTAAAATGGCTTTTCTAACCCTTCCCAGAAGTACAAGAAAATAGCAAATACTGAAATGCTGTGGAAAATGTAGGCTTCGGCGTTAGGTATAACGGTGACATCTCTGACTACAGATGACATACAAAACGACGCCGTATGGTGACAAGAAGAAGTCTTCCTCTTTACGACACAAAACGACGACGTTTTGTTTCCTACGTGGACACTCCACGTCAACTAAAATTGCTATGTCAGTTTCAATTTCGCAAAAAGTCAAACTCGTGTCGTAAATTGAGTAAGTTATAAAGTTTGTGTATTGTCAATAAGTTTTTAAAGTTCGTGTTAGAATTAATAAACTGGCAAAAGTTCATGTATTTTAAAATCATTTTGTTTCCTACGTGGACACTCCACGTCAACTAAAATTGCCATGTCAGTTTCAATTTCGCAAAAAGTCAAACTCGTGTCGTAAATTGAGTAAGTTATAAAGTTTGTGTATTGTCAATAAGTTTTTAAAGTTCGTGTTAGAATTAATAAACCGGCAAAAGTTCGTGTATTTTAAAATCATTTTCCCTTTTATCTATTACCACTTTTCCGCGAAACAAATTGCTTCCAAAATCATTAAACATGTACATTTTGTTTCTTTCATTATTTTTTTGCAATTCCAAATTAGTACAGTAAGACCACAATAAATCTTACACGAAACTAGAACAAAAGGACACAGACACTCCAATATTACAAGCTAAAACAAAAGTACGAGCCATAACTATTATTAATGAGTTATGACACTTACTACGTCTACAATATCAAATTTCATTCATTCTCAACCTTTCATTCTACCTGCTATAATATACCAATTTCACTGATCGTAAACTTTTCATTTCTCTTGTAATTGTAATCAATAGCGGATCCAGAAAAAATAGTCAGTAGGGATTGAATTTCAATGTATCAAGTTAAAAAATAAATTTTGCTATAATTCAAATTGACAGTAAGAGCCTTCACATAATTATTCGTAAAAATACCAATAAATTTATGATTTTATACCTATAAAAAATATTAAAACTAAAATTCAGTACGAGCTAGAGTCCCATCCTTCGCTTGTTAGTGGATCCGCCACTGCCTATAATTAACCCTATTCATTCATAATGAAATACCACTAACCAAAAGTATAAGCAATAAATAATCCAACATATTGTTTTATTAATGAGTGAATAAGAACTAGTACAATAATTGCCCCACCAACATGCATATACAACAAATTAATTCGATCGTACGCTCGAAGACATTATTGTACCGACATCTCTCCTATTTGACCTATGATTATTTTACATGCATAACAAAATGAAATAAAGAAGAAAAAACAAAAGTTTAATACTCTCATTTCACGAAAGTTGACGATGTTTTGACTCCATACATGTTTTAATAATGTGTTTTCACTTTGTGATAGACTTGTCAATGAGTGGGTAAAATCCGGACAAAATTGTTAAAATAGTTACGATTCTGGAACCAGAACTATTAAATAACGGAACTGGACCTGTACCCGTATCGTTAATTAAATGATAAATGGTTCCGAGTTGGGAGAATATCCATGAATATTTTTCGGGTTTGGGTCACCTATGGGTATTTTCAACTATGGATTTCACTTTGATTGCGTGACAATTTGACAAAGCCATTTTGTGCTCGGTACTCCCACTGCTGTTTCCACAATTCCACTTTTCAGTCTTTGTGTGCTCTTTCTTTTGTTATTTGCATTTTCTAACGCTAAATCGTTGAAAAATGCCATCACCGGATTCACGGTCCAACTTTTGTTCTAGAATTTTCCGACCAACTCAGGTTTGTGCGCGTGTTTTCATTATGAGCAAATGCCCAATTCGTATTTCTATTTTATATTCAGATGGCTTTTAGTTTCAGAATTATGTAGTTTTCTTCATTCATTGACCGAATCCATGACTTGTATTTTTGATATGGCAGAAGTGGGAAGTTTCCTCCCCCTTTTTTTGCGTTTTCTTTTTTCTTCTGTTTATTTACAAGTATTTGATCGGCAATTTGGAAGGGCTATAATCATCCGAGTGTAGTATTACTATTCATTTTAATTTTCCTGAAAGATATTTTAATATCTTGTGTATTAGATTATGATATATTAGATATATGAAATTTAGTTAATTAATTGTTGGACTAGATTTAAAAATATGAGTCCATTGAACTTAGAGTTTATGATCAGTATTATTTATTATAAATAGATGCGCATATTTAAGAAGTCAAAGAGACACATAAATCTAGTTTAGAAGCAGAGAGAATTTTTAGCGTTCTCCCTGTGAACCTCTGTACCAGGGACTCGTTCCTGCATCGGGTCAGAATACACATGAATACCATAGTAGTGGATTCTACGGCAGAAGGAGTGCGTGGAGGCATTGCAATAAGTAAGTATTCGATCTTACGTGTTTATAGGTTCAACTGCATAATCAATTGTAAATCTAGATCAAATTCTTGACTTATATTTCCACTGCGTGTCATTAGATGACGTCAAGAATTACCAACAGTGGTATCAGAGCCAGAGCTCGATTTATAATTGATTATGTTCTAATTATTATGTGGTGGTTTTGAAATCAATTTTGAAACTGATATCTATTTGTTGTAATTGGTTGCGGTATTGTGATTCTGAATCACATAATTATACTCACGAACTGCTTGGAGCGACGGTGAGAAAGACCAAATCGAGACTAGGTCGTCAAACATGAGAAGAAGGTGAAAACACGTTCAGAACGTGTGGGAATCGTTTGGTGACGACAATGTTGAACTGTCGTCGAGGTCACAGCGACAAAACACAGGTTGTGGTGCTACGCCAAATCTGAAATCCAAAGCAGGTCATGAGTAGGGCTGTCAAATTGTGCAGGTCGGGTTGTTATCGGGTCGACCTGGTAACAACTTGACTTATTAAGGTCAAACTCGAACACGAACCCGACCTGTTAAGCTCAAATCCGAACACGACATGAACCCGACACGAACACGATAATTTTCGTGTTGACACGATACAATAACGACACAGTAATGATACGACCCGATACCGACACGATAAAATTATAAATTTATACTCCCTTCGTCCCGCTAAACATGTCTTGTTTCTATTTTGCACGTAAATTAAGACCATGTGGTTTAATATTTTAAGAGTGTACAATTATACTTAATCATTATGCATTTGCACGTAAATTAAGACCATGTGGTAGGTAGTGTATTGAGCTTTAGGTTAGAGAAATAAATGAGTTTATTTTAGAGTTTTAAGTGTTTTAATTAGTGCTACTAATGATACTTAAAAATCCCTTATTATTTCCCAAAATGGAAACAAGACATAAATAATGGAACGTCCCAAAATGGAATACAAGACATGTTTATTGGGACGGAGGGAGTATGAAAAACGAAATAAAATTATATAAAAAAAATAATAATGTATAAATTTTTAAGTTATAAAATATAGTTATTTTTCTATTTTAATAAAATGCAAAATATTTTAAAAAAATATTTATAAAATTATATTTACTTTAAAAGCTAAATTATTAATATAATATAAATGTTGTTATCGGGTAACCTGAACCCAACCCGAACCCGACCCGATAATTTAGTGTTCTTATCGGGTTGACCTAATAACGACCCTAAAATAATAAGTCTTGACACTAATCCATTAATTTCGTGCGTGTTCGTGTTGGATTATCGTATCGTGTCAAAAATTAACTGCCCTAGTCCCGATGGGCAATTGCACTTCATTATCGGCTGTTGTGGGCTCTTTTGGCATCTGGGCTGGGCCTATGGTCCCATGCTGCTAATTTGTCTCTTTGGCCCAAACAATTCTTCTTGTTCTTAGGCCCATAAAATAATTTCATATTGGCCGATGATATGAGTATTTCACGTCTAATTAAACAACTTCCTTTTGAAGTAAGTTGTTAATATTTAAAATACTCTCTCAGTCCACCAATGTTCTTTCCATTTTGATCCGATACGAGTTTTAATAAAATGAATTGATTTTAGTTGGTAAAGAGTAAAATAAGGATAAAGTATAGTGAGTGGAGAATGAGACCTACAAAAAGTTAGATAATGTGTAATATATTGTGAGTGAATAATATGACCCACATTAAAATATAGTGAATGGAGAAGGGGTTGTCAAAAATAAAAAGAAAAGTGAGAAGAAACTTGGTGGACGGAGAGAGTAATTTATTAATCAAATTAATAAATTAAAATTAAAATTTTATTATAATTATTTTTGAAATAATAATAATAATTTAAATACAATTACATAAACAAATAATTTATTAATTAGATCAATAAATTAAAATTTTATTGTTATTATTTTAGAAATAATGATGATAATAAATTTATATTAATTTGAAATTAATATAAAGTATTAAATCCACTTTTAATTAGAGGATTAAATTTTTTATTTGGATTAAAAAATTTATGTGTTGAGCTTTATTTGCCCATTTTTTGTGATAAGCATTTTATTTGATATTAGCTTAAATTTTAAGAATAATAGTTACAGACCGCGTTTATGTTTGGGTAGGCGGCGCCCAATATTTATAGTCCGTGATATTATGCTTGGGTAGACGACGCTCAATATGTGTGGTCCGCATTTTATGTTTGGGTAGACGGCGCCCAGTAATTGTTATGGATTTAATATTGGATATTAAATTGAACAGTTAATATCACTTATTTTTTCCCACATAATACAAGTCTTGTTTTGAAACAAACGCGTCATCCATCATAATTGTTTGAGGTCCATGGCCTCTTCGTCCAAGAGTAATTGCACCAAAGTGCTTGCTCCCAAATCGACGAGGCTGAGGCTCACTCATAGGTGCATGGTGGTATCGTGTGATGGGGTTGACTTGCTTGATCATTTTGACACACCAAAGCGAGTAAAATGATTAGTGGACGCATATTGATTTGATCAATAAACCAAGAGTTGAAAATTTGTTGAACAATCTAGTAAGTGATATTGTTGTAGTCATCAGCCAAAACAGAGGCTTTAATAGTATTTACATTGATTGTTACAAATTATAGATGCAATTGGCTTGGAGGCCTATTGAGTGATAGTATTGTGGTCATCAGCCAAAACAGAGGCTGCAATATTATTGACTTGGATCTTGGAACACTAAGATTTATATTTGATATAAATCCGTATTTTGCATATGGGGGTGCATTATATGTTAAAATTATTGGGAGCTAATAAAAACAATTAAACTCTTGTTTGATTAGTGATACAAATGTGATCTTTGTTTACTTTGTTATAATTTTCTTTTCTATATTTTTTGTTCAAATAAAATGTCTTCTATTGTGTTCAAATGCTTGGTTGAATCTAATAAGTTGACTGGGTCAAACTTTTCAGATTGGCTAAGAAATTTGCATTTGGTCTTGAGGCAAGTGGTGGAGCTCAGTTGTTATCACTCCGGAAAGATAAATTTATAAACTGATACTCTTCACTAGGTTCAGCTAGTGGTAAATACAGGGTCGATCCCATAGGGAGTTGGTGGATTACTCTCTCGATGTCACAATTTGGGGTTTTGATTCCTCTTCTCCTGGAGTTTCTCTCGATCTCTAGATCAAACCAAACGTCTCTGAGTTGTCCTTCATGATTGGGTCGAAGCATACACCATGGACAAGACCTGAGTCAAGGTGAGAGAGAAATTCTGGAAAGCGCAACACCCTGGCAACGGCGCCATTCTGACGGAGATCAGTCGTTATCACTCTGGTCAAGATAAATTTATAATACCTACACTCTTCACTAGGTTCCGCTAGTGGCAAGCACATGGTCGATTCCACAGGTAGTTGGTGGATTCCTCTCTCATTGTCACAATTTGGGGGTTTTGAGTCGGGTCTTGCCTTGGGCAAGAAGTCGTAATCAAGCAGAAAGTAAAGTACTGAAATGTAAATAAATGAAAAGGAAACACTAAGATAATTAAATAAGAAAGTAACTTGACTTAGGTTAGAATCCTTGAGTCTTAACTTATGTCTTGATCATCGGTGCAAAGTTGTTCGTCGTACTAGCTTGCCATTGGTTAAATGTGAGCGTAAGAATGAAGTTTTACTCCTACCACCCAAACGCATCACTCAGGCAACCCTCTTTTTAATCGTCAAGTAGCCACCTAAACATCGCCCAACATACCTTTTCAGCCCAAAAGGTAAGAGTTACTCATTCCCCTATCCCCCTTGTCTAAGATTGCTTCTAGACCAAACCTACTCCAGTATACCCAAATAGACATTAGCGTAACACCGCAATCATGTGCACACCATCTCAGATGCCCGTCCATGGCGTTCCCACCTACATTACCGCGTTGATCCCTCTGGCTGACAAGTAGGGAGTCGCTAACACTTGGAGTTTCCAGCTCACAGTTGTAACATGATCTTGCCCAAGACTGCTACTGGCCAGACAACACCGAGGACTTGATCAAGTTGTATATGATTCAGATCCAGCGCTCTAAGAACATGCCAATACAACAATGCGTGTGATTAGACCTCTCAAGACGTAATAAGTTTGGACTCAATTCATCTTTCCCAAATCAAGTTTAATAAACCTAGCTATTCATACGAAAGGTAAAGAACACAAACGAGATAAATAAAAACATATTTAATATTGAAATAGCAAAGGTACGAGTTTACCAAAAGATCATCTTGCCAGGACCAACCCTTGGCAAGGCCGAAAACATAAACATAAATTTAAATAAAGTGTTTTCTTGTATGACTTGTTTCTTCATCCCCAACACTCATTGAAATAAAGCCTAGACTAAGGATAAGAGCAGTCAGGCGTCGTCCCTCCCTCGAATGCGTATGTCTCTGATTCATAGTGTGGATATTTATAGATCTTCATGGGCTTGGGCTTCGTGGTTGTGGTGGCTAGGGTTCACGGCGAACTTTCCTTCCAGGTCAGATCTTCCGCGTAGAAGGAGATACTCCAAATCTTCTAACTATTTCGTGGAAGGAAAGGGAGATCTTTTCCCTTTTCCGCGGAAGGAAAAAAATCTGCTACACAACCCAGCGTCTTACCTGTCGTTTTCTGCACTCCCGATTGCTTCACTTTTCCTTCTATTCTTGGCCAATGTGCTACTCTTGCCCCCAGCGGTTGTAGCGTGATCTCTAACGGTACCTTGCCTTGAGATTCAGATTGCCGAAGATGCTCCGTGTATAAACATGTCTCTTTCTCGTGATGACCTGCAACCTAGACTCGTGTCCTCCCAGACACAAAACATGACACAATTAAAGGAAATGACTCGATCTAGACCTAAAATAAGACACAAAAAGAGCACGAAAAATGGGCTCGTCAGTCCCTGGTGGACATGATAGTTCCTATAATTAGGAAAAATAAATTCGCAACATATTCTCTTAAATAAGATCACTATATCTTTTATTATAATTGAAAATTCAACTAATTAAATTCTTCTAGAAGAAGATTTATAATAATAAAGTGTATCTTTATACGATTACCAATACTTATGTTACTAAGTTTCTGTATTATTGGAATACAAATAGCGTTTGATAATGTTAAATTCATGCTTAATTACAGAGTTTCTGAATTGAAAGACTTGAGTAAATCTAAGTATTCTCTCGACCCGCAGATCGAGAATCCTCATGAAGGAGTTTGTTTTCACCAGTCGATCTATTTGATAAGATTCTATAGAGAACATATTCGAATAAGGTTCTATATAGAACATACTTTTGATAAATAACATCCATTTGCCCCAATGATTGTTTCATTACTCGAAGTGAATGAACACAATTAGACCAAAAGAAGATAACCAAATAATGTTGGACCAGAAGTTCATTATTTGAAGTGTTAGGCATTAACTAATATATCATGTCTGATTCAAGAAAATTTGATTTTCTAGCAAAATATATTATTTATTCTTTGGAGGATATATTTAAATAATATATTGAGCGTATAATTGGTCATCATCAAGATTCAGAAGTTGTGTGTCTATATTGTTACAGAGATTGAGATTGGCATTGGTGTGCTACTCGGATGATGATTAATTATTTGATTCTCATATAATTTGATCTTAGGTTGGTATAACGATATGAAACATGTTCGACTAATAACGTATACTAAGAAATTTTAGTACGCATAAAGTCGACCCGAATGTCGAATCTCGTGGAAGGCAATGCAGGGCAATGATTAAAAGCACTTCTATGAAATAAAACAAGTCCTAGAACACTCTAAATCAGATTGGGATAAGAATTAAAGCTAAGTAACAGAAAACGGTAAATAAGGTAAACAAGAGAATAAAGATCTAGGGTGACAATTATCTTAAATCTAGGTTCAATGTTTATTCGATCAAATCATGCTTTTAACTAGATTCTCCTAAGTTGATTAGTCAATCACTTTCGTGTTCTTTAAAACTAATTGGTGATTATTACTCTCGTATCCAAATCACACTTAAGAGAAATACTAATTCAAAACACAATTGCCTATTTTACGAATCCGATTAATAGGTTTGATTGTTCGATTACAAATGAGATATAGAACAATTCATTACAATCCATTCAATATCTTGAGTTCATATGGTGATCAAGCATACAAACTCATAAAGGACGAATCAAACAACCATTCAAGATCAAATCAAAACATTAAACCATAAATAAGATAATCTAACCCTAGAGAGGTAATTAGCCAACCATGGATAGGAATGAAACCATAGAAGTCTCCATAAAGATGAACTTACTACGAATCCACAAAGTAAAGTTGGAATACCCTTCAATCTCTTGAATTACCAAGTTCTATCTACTAAAAAGCAAGTAAAGATAATATTCTAAGTGTTGGTGTCTTAGTCTAATCGTCCACATTTTTCAAAATGACGCCAAAACGTTTTAAAACTACACTAGGAACTGCCAGCCAGCGGCCGCTGGCCTTGAGTCTCTGCCCCCGTTTGAATTGTAGGGCCAGCGACCGCTGGGTTCCCAGTGGTCGTTGGGCCCTGCCCTCTGAAGAATTCTGCAGCGGCACCCCAGCGGGGGCTGGTCCAAGTTGTTGCCTCGTCGTTTTGGCTTCTCTTCTCGTCCTCATCTTCGTCCTTTCTGCTCCACTCTGTTTCGTCAAATAGCATTTCTAGCTCAACTTCCATCTCCTTTCCACCTCTTACATCTAATCATAAAACACACGAACCGGCATAAAACGAGTAATAAAACGACACGGAACAAAAGACAAACATATAGAACACGACAAAACGACACACAAAAGCATAACTAAAAACCTACTAAACAAAACATATCCCCACTATTTTCCTATAAGGAATAATATAATGTGTTGCACAATTGAGCTCCAGTAGAGCAACCACATATGTGTCTAATTGATTTTCTCCTCACAATTATATTTAGAAATATATTGAAAATATTTAAAATCTTATGTTTAGATTGTTTAATTGAGGGGGAGCAATAATCTATTCATAATCTTGAAGATTAGGTCATGAATACTCTATAAATAATCCCGAAGATTATGTCCTCAAGACCATTGGTTGTACTCTTTTTCCCTTACTAAGTTTTTCCTATAAGGTTTTCTTAGTTAAAGTTTTTCAACTTGTGCAACACACATATATATTGTATGTCAACACTTCATTTTCTATATTAAAATATATTCATGATAATTGATTGTGTATATTTGGAAGTTTATACTCTTCAAAGGAACTTATATTCCGAAAGAAGTTTAAAAGTTAGACCTGAATGTATATCTTACGCGTCGAAGGCTACATCATGTTATACTCTTTTTCTCTTATCAAGTTTTTTCCCATTGGATTTTTTTGGTGAAGGTTTTTAACGAGTCAACAAATAACGTATTATGTATGTGTATGACAAATACTCTTTTCTTCGACTATTTTTTATCTCATAGAGTTTTTCAACGAGGTTTTTAATGTGGTATGTACATCACATAGTAATATCTAAGGGGAAGTCTTATAAATAATATCATTATGTGGACATTACTTTATTGTATTTATGTATTTATTAATTATATGTGTAAAGTGAACAATGTATATATATGAGAATATAATTCTAGGGTTTTCACGCCCTACTGTTTTCTCTCGGCCGTTTCTCTTGCAGTTTCTTATTTGTTCTATATTCTATTATTTGTTCATTACTTTTGTTCAAGCAATGGTGGAATCAAACCATATTACAACAAGGAAAACATATATTGAATTTTAAACTATTAATTATGTCACATATCACTCTCGTATTAATAAAACACAAAATATTAATAAAAGATACAAATTGAATTCCAATAACCTACGATACAGAGTGATACTAAAAGTGAAGAGGAAATAAAATATAGTCATAAAAAGAAATGATAGCAAAATGGGATTGAGTTGAGACATGGATTACAATCAAATGAAATGAGATCATTTATTGTATAATCTTATAACATCTTATATTACATTAATATAAAAATAACATGTGTTACGATTAAAATTTAATATTTAAAATATATATAAAGAAAACACATATTAAATCTTAAATTAAAAATTATTAATTATGTCATGTATGACTCTTATACGCTTAATAGAAGATATGATTGGATTCCAATAACCTACCATACGATACAATATTTCTACAAATTATTGAGTGATTCCTCAAAAAAGCCCCAAATGCTTGCAGTATTTTGAGAGGTCTTGATAATCCAATCTCCAATCCTCCTTCTGAATCTCTCCATTTACACAACGACATCGAACTGCCTCTATCGATCAAAAGCGATTCGACCTTTTTCTGCCGTCCCCACCCGTAATCCACGCTGTACAGGTCAAATCTCGGCGACCCCGTCACCTCGAATAGCCGTTTCCCGATCATTTTAACAAACACCGACGGAGACTTCCCCATCCCATCCAGAATCCCCTTCTCGTTATGCACAGTCTTCTGTATCGCCGCCGCGATGCTCTCAGCCGCCGCCGCCACCCCCTCGCCGCCTCTAGCACCCCACGCGTCGCCTCCGCCGTCACAATCCTCAGGCAATTCCCGAAGTACTCCGCTGGCAGCGGCGGCTCCAGCCGTCCTCGACAGTCCGCCGGGAAGCCGAAGTACTCCACCTCGTCCTCCTTCGCCGCCGAATCCGACTCCGCCATCGCGAGGCAGGCCCAAGCGAAGGCGCAGGCGGCGGCGAATGTCGTCACGCGCAGCTCCGGACGGTGCTTTTGAACGTGGCTCTTCAGCCTCTGCACGTGGTCTCCGGTGAGGACGAAGGTGGCTCGTGTTAGAATTATATGTAGTTGTAATTATAGTTAGATATTAAGGTTACATTAGTCTTTTTATATCTTGTATTATTATATGTATTAGGTTGACTAGAGAGTAACACAATTGAATGTATTATTGAATGCAGTATCATTCTCTCTCAAATATGCATAGTTTTACACATAGTCTAACATGGTATCAGAGCAGCGTTTAGAGTTCGATCTGGTTCTCACTTCCGGCGTAGTGAGGAGCGTTGTCGTCCGGCGAGTCTACGGCTGAAAGATCGGCACCGAAATCCGCGCATGTGGCTCACACGCGCCGCCGAAGTCCGCTGCGCAGTTTTTGTTCGTCCGGCGTGTGAGGGCCCGTGTGACGTCGGATTTTACTCCGGTTGACGGCGTTAGACTCCTCTCGTCTTCCTCTTTCGTTTCATGTACCTGTTTGTATATTTCCAGATGTTTGTGATATTGAAATATTTGGCAGATCAATGAATTAGAAGAGATGAGATGATGTTTGGTATTTGTTGCTGCTGAATTCCCAATTTCACTGAGAGCTGCTGCTTTTGGAGATTGGAGATAAGTTTAAAGAAAGTCTCTTTGTGTTTGCCATTTTTTGTTGAAGTAGAAAGGATTTTGGGATTCGTGTTTGCCATTTGATTTTGGGATTTGTGTTTGCCATTGCAGTAGTTTGTGTACAACAACCCTGCGTTCAAGAAAAAGAATCTCACTTCAAAAAAGCTTGTATTTTATTTCCTGAGATTTGGTTGGGTTTCATTCATCTGGAGCTGAATTTTGTTTAGTTTCTCAAGGAAAAGAATTGTGTTTAGGATTTTGGATAATTTGGTGGTGTTATTTGCTGCTTGTTTTATCATTATGGCTTCCGAAAGAGACGACTCGCTTCAGTCTATTAATGTTCGTTTGAATGGGAAAAATTATTCTTATTGGAGTTATGTCGTGAAAAACTTCTTGAGAGGTAAAAAGTTATGGGGTTATGTGTCTGGTACACATTGCAAACCGATTGAGGCGAATAATGAGAAATATGTTGAGCAACTTGACTCTTGGGAAGTTTGTAATTCGAAAATCATCACTTGGATAAATAACTCTGTTGAGAACTCCATTGGCATGCAGCTGGCTAAATATGACACTGCAAAGGAAGTTTGGGAACACTTGGGGAAATTGTATACTCAGTCTAATTTTGCAAGACAATATCAATTGGAAATGGATATTCGTTCCCTCAATCAGAGGGACATGAGCATTCAGGAATTCTACACTTCAATGTCAGATTTGTGGGATCAGTTGGCTCTCACCGAGTAGTCTATAGAGCTTAAGGCTTTTGCTCCCTACATTGCTCGGAGGGAAGAACAACGCTTGGTTCAATTTTTGATGGCTCTTCGTGACGATTTTGAGGGCTTGCGTGGCAACATTTTGCATCGCAATCCTCTGCCCTCTGTAGATTCTGTGGTTAGTGAACTTCTTGTTGAAGAAATTCGACATAAGTCAGGAACCATTAAAGGCACCAATCCAGCACTTACTCAATCTGTATTGGCTGCCCACTCCCGTCCTCAACAAAGAAGCCATGGAAGACCTCCGAGCTATAATCAAACTAGGAATCCAATACCCGATTCGGGCATCTGCAACTACTGCAAGCAACCTGGTCATTGGAAGACTCAATGCCCTGAGCTGGCAAACAAGTCACACAATACAACTGGTCGTGCTCCTCCTATTTTTGGTCAGAATCAGTCTTATAAACATCCCAAGCCTCCTCATACTGCTTTCACATTTCTTCCTGATTCTTGTCATGTTCAGAATCTACGTTCTCGGAAGGAGATTGGGACAGGCCATAGGCAGGGAGGACTATACATTTTGGATCATCTTCGACCTCCAGGGGTTGCTGCCTCTAGTGTTGATTTGTCCAATTTTCGTTTGAATACGTCATCTTCTAGCTTTTATTTATGGCATTCCCGTCTTGGACATGTTTCTTTTTCTCGTTTAAACTATATGACTAACAATGGATCTTTAGGGTCCATTAAGAGTCATGACATATCTTCTTGTAGTGGATGTAAACTTGCAAAGTTTTCTGTATTACCTTTTCATCACAGTAATTCCGTTTCTCATTCTCCTTTTGATTTGATACATTCTGATGTTTGGGGACCCTCCCCTATTGCCACAAAAGGAGGGTCAAGATATTATGTCTCGTTTATTGATGATCATACTCGATATTGTTGGATTTATCTTATGAAGCATCGTTCTGATTTTCTAGGAATTTATCAAGCTTTTCATGCTCTTGTCAAAACTCAATTCTCATCTGTTATTAAGTGTTTTAGATGTGACTTGGGTGGGGAATATACTTCCAATAGCTTCAGAGAATTGCTTTCTAGTGATGGTACTATACATCAAAGTTCTTGCACTGACACACCTCAACAAAATGGTGTGGCAGAAAGAAAGCATCGCCACATCATAGAAACAGCCCGCTCTCTGCTTCTGTCTGCCTCTGTTCCAAGTGAGTTTTGGGGAGAGGCAACCCTTACCTCTGTTTACTTGATAAATAGAATTCCCTCTGCCCTTACATTTGGTGTGTCTCCTTTTGAGAAACTTTTTGGTTATGCCCCTGACTACACTCATCTGCGTGTCTTTGGATGTGCTTGCTTCGTTCTTCGCCCTCATGTTGAACGAAGCAAGTTATCTTCTTGTTCTGCCTTGTGTATTTTCCTAGGTTATGGGGAAGGTCAAAAAGGTTATCGATGTTTTGATCCTGTTAGTCACAAGTTGTATGTGTCTCGTCATGTTTTTTTTATCGAGCACATTCCTCTATATTCTATCCCTTCATCTCCTAATAATGTCACCAGATCTGACCTCATAAATATTGACCCGTTTGTTAGCGATTGTGAGCTTGAATATGCAGGTACTAATGATGATGTTCCCAATGATATTGCTCAACCTGCCTCTCCTGCTCCCTCTCCACCTCCTGTGAATGTGGATCTACCTCTTCGTCGTTCTACTCGTGTCAGCAAATCTACTCGTCTTCCTGACTTTGCTTACTCTGCATATTCTCCTTCTTTCACTGTTTTTCTTTCTTCAATCCACAAAATTGTTGAACCCACCTCCTACAAGGAGGCTTCTCTTAATCCTTTGTGGCAACAGGCTATGGATGATGAACTTCAAGCTCTGTACAAGACTGATACTTGGAATTTGGTACTCCTTCCACAAGGAAAACATGCCATCGGTTCCCGATGGGTGTATAAGATAAAAACAAAGGCAGATGGACCTATTGAGAGGTATAAATCAAGGCTGGTTGCTAAGGGGTTTTCACAGCATTATGGTCTAGATTATGAAGAAACATTTGCTCCTGTTGCTAAAATGACCACGGTTCGCACCCTTATTGCTGTTGCTGCTGTCCGTCAGTGGGATCTCTCTCAGATGGATGTCAAGAACGCCTTCTTACATGGAGATCTTATTGATGAAGTATACATGACTCCTCCTCCAGGGGTCTCTTACAAGGCTGTATATGTTTGTCGGCTAAAGAAGTCTTTGTATGGTCTCAAACAAGCCTCTCGCTCTTGGTATGACACATTCTCCATTGCTCTTACTTCTCTTGGTTTTCGTATGAGCGAATATGATCATGCACTTTTTGTCAAGAACTCAGATTCTGGTATTATCATTCTCTCTATATATGTTGATGACATGATCATTACTGGGAGTGACACTACTGGAATTTCCTCTTTGAAATTAGATTTAGCATCTCGTTTTGAAATGAAAGATTTAGGTCCTCTTCGATATTTTCTTGGTATTGAGGTTTGTAAGTCCCCTAGGGGGTATTTCTTATCTCAGTCCAAGTATATTGCTGACATTCTTGACCGTGCTCATCTTACTGACACCCGCACCATTGACACTCCTATGGAAGCTAATGTTCGGTACTCTACATCTGATCGACTACCTCTGGAAAATCCTACCTTGTACCGCACCATCGTTGGGAGTTTAGTCTACCTCGCTATTTCTCGCCCGGATATTGCCTATCCTGTCCACATTGTTACTCAGTTTGTCTCTTCTCCTACCACAGTTCATTGGTCTGCTGTTCTTCGCATTCTTCGCTATCTTCGAGGTACAATGTTCCACAGTCTCTTGTACTCTACCACTTCATCTCTTGAGCTTCGTGCTTTTTCCGATGCTGATTGGGCCAGTGATCCTATTGATCGAAAATCTACTACTGGGATTTGTGTTTTTCTTGGTGATTCTCTTATCTCTTGGAAGAGTAAGAAACAAAAGGTTGTTTCTCGATCATCTACGGAAGCCGAGTATCGAGCCATGGCCTCTACTACCACTGAGATTATTTGGCTACGGTGGTTACTCTCTGAAATGGGTGTATCCATCCCTAACCCGAACCCAATGTATTGTGACAATAAGAGTGCTATTCAGATTGCTCACAACTCTGTCTTTCATGAACGTACTAAACACATTGAGATCGATTGCCACGCCACTCGCCATCATTTTCAGCAGGGGACACTTGAGCTACCTTTTATTGCCTCTTCTTCACAAGTTGCCGATTTGTTCACTAAGCCCCTTTCGCTTCCGCGTTTTCGTGCTTCGGTTGGCAAACTTTCGATGCTCGTTGCAGCGACATCTTGAGTTTGAGGTATGGTGTTAGAATTATATGTAGTTGTAATTATAGTTAGATATTAAGGTTACATTAGTCTTTTTATATCTTGTATTATTATATGTATTAGGTTGACTAGAGAGTAACACAATTGAATGTATTATTGAATGCAGTATCATTCTCTCTCAAATATGCATAGTTTTACACATAGTCTAACAGCGCGGTGCCTGCCGATGGGGAACTGCAGCTGCGGAGACTTGAAGGTTGGTGACAGTTTCTTTAAGTTCCAGTAGAACGAATCGAGACCGTCGGGATCCGCCGCAGTGGATCTGTCGAAAGACGGCAGCAGCGATTTCTCCTCAATGACCGCGGCGTCGCAGCCATGATTGTTGACGGCGGCCCACGCCTTTATGAAGCGGACGATGGTGCTGGCATCGCCGATAGCGTGGTGGTTAGTGAACCCTAGGCAAACGCCGCAATCGGGGAAGAGCGTGATCTGCAGAGCTAGAACCGGGAAGACGAACTCATCGGAGAAGTGCTCAGCAGCCGCAAGGTGGGGGACGCAGGCGTAGAAGTCGTCAGCTGCGCGAGGGTGGTTTCCTGTGAGTTCGGCGAAGTCGAGATCGGACTCGGCGACGGTGAGCGGTACAGAATCTCCGGAGGAAAATCGGACGTATGGGCGGCGAGAGTCGAAGGGGTGGACGATTTTGCCGGCGAGGGGAAGGAAATGATATAAGGTTAGGGTTAGGGATTGCTTAATTTTGGGGACAACGGATTGAAGGAAATGGGATTTGGAACAGGGGAGTTTGAAGAAGAGGAGGCGATGGACGGGGTGGTAGTAGAGCCAAGAAATGTCGAAGTGGAGGAGGGGGAGGGTTAGCTCCGCCGTGGAGTGTTACGGAGGCTGAATGTTACACAGCTCGAGCACGGTGGCGGAAGGCGTAATCTCAGCCATGGTGGTGGTGGTATTGGATTTGAGTTGAATAATATGGATGCAGTAGTAAGTAGTAGAAGACCAGATGTTCAAGAATTCCACTTTAAAAAGGACAAAAGGTTCGAGTAATATTAAATTCTCAAGCTTGTGATGGACCAGTGGATTGACCACAATACACTCACCTCTCATCAATACGTAGTTATATTTGTGATCGTTCAAATAAATTGCTTTAAAAGTGTTAATCATATTTAATTGCTGAACTTACAAGGCTTACTGATATGCCATCGTTAAAACCGTGTACGAATTACGATTACTCTAAGACTAAGAATGGTTTCTCCTCGAGCAGCCTTTCTCAAGCTCTCGACTTTTTTGTTTGTCTAATCTGCTAATCAGTTGAGGGCAGTCTCTGATTTTTTCCAGAGAGTCTCCACTTTTCGGTTTAGTTTCACTAATTGTATTCACCATTTAGGAACTAGATTACTTTACTTATCGGCATTTTCTAAATGAATTACGTTATAGTCCTGAACTCTTTATATATCATATGTAATGGCAGATCGAAGTAAGCTTGTCTTTTTAGAACAGGTGAGAGTGACAGGGCAAGAAACTAAGAATGATACCAGATATTACATTTCCACAACTCATAATGTACCCCCGACTCATTTCGATTACAATTCTCCATATTTTCAGTGTCCATTAATTTTTATAGAGAGCAATTATAAACCAATGTCTTTATTTTAAAATTATTGTAAACTAATGCTCTCGAGCAAATAATTTTGTAAGAGATAATTGAAGAAATAATTAGAAAATAAATTCTCAATTTATTACACAATATTTATTCATCTTTTACTAATTCAATTACAATTTAAAGAGTATTATCATAATTAAAATGAGTATATTTTTTTGTATATAATTTTGAAAATAAGTAATTTCTACATGTTCATTTCGCAAACCGATCATTTTTATCTATTACTATCACTTTTTCGCGAAACGAATTGCTTCCAAATCTTAAAACATGTACTTTCTACACCAAAAGTTCATTTTGTTCTTTTCATTTATTTTCTTGCGATTCCAAACTAGTACAATAAGAGCACAATAAAACTTACAAGAAACTGAACAATCATAACTCTTATTAATGAGTTATGTCACTTACGTCTACAATATCAAATTTTATTCATTCTCAACCATTCCTTTTTGAGAAGGCATACTCAACCTTTCATTCTACCTAGAGATGCTCCACCGCCCGTGGTGGACACATCTTAACGCGTCCACGGTTGATGCATCAATACCACGTCATTGTTACATCAACATGCGAGTTACTATATTTTATTTTTTTGTTATTTTTATTTTTATGTTTATTATTCTTGTGTATTAAATAATATTAAATTATACCATAATTATAAACCATAGTCGGAATGTGATAATTAATAACAAATTATTAAAATTTTATTATTTATCTACATGACACGTCACATCGTTCGTGGACGCATTAACCACGCTCGCTGCGAGAGGGTGAGCATTTGCACCTACCATAATATACGAATTTCATTGATGGTAAACTTTTCATTCTTCTATAATGAGTGACGGATCCAAAAAATATAATCGGTAGGGCTGAATTTCAATATATGAGTTGGCTAAAAGTGGTCCCTTGTCTTTATTAGATTTGCCGCTGCCTGTAACCCTATTAATTCATAATGAAACCATCACATGACCAACCAAAAGCCTAAGCAATAAATAATCCAACATATTGTTATAATGAGTGAATAAGAACTAGTACAATACTTGCCCCACCAACATGCATACTAGTATACAACAAATTAATTCGATCGACATCTCTCCTATTTCACCAATGATTATTTAACATGCATAACAAAATGAAATAAAGAAGGAAAAAACAAAAATTTAATAGTCTCAATTCACGAACTCGACGTTTTGACTCGACACATGTTTTAATAACATGTTTTGACTTTGCGTGAAGATATAAAATTTGAAACTCAATTGCTTTATTATTTTTAAGTTACTGTGCATTTTGAATAAAATTTGAATCTCACTTGATTTATTATTTTTAAATGTATTGAGCAAAGTGGAAATTTGAAGTGTAAAGATTTGAAGGGTATCATAGTACCCTAAGAAAAAAAATAAAAATATGGGTGATCTACAAATAAAGTTTAAGATGTTCAAATATCTTCTTTTGTTCACATACTTTTCAAGTGATTCTTTTTTTCTACTAAATTTGAAATATTTATCAACGTCTCCAATTTAAATTACTTGAAGCCCAAGGCAAAGTACCGCTCGAGATCACGCTGCAGCAACTGGGGGCAAGAAGAGTACACTGACCAAGACAAGGGGACATGCTAAGCAGTCGGGAGCGCAGAAGATGACGAGCAAGACGCGGGGATATGCGGTAGATTTCTTTCCTTCCGCGGAAAAGGAAACATATCTCCCTTTCCTTCTACCCACGATTTGGGGAGGTTTGGGAATATTTCCTTCTACGCGGAAGATCTGACCGGGAAGAAAATTTTGCCGGAACTCTAGCCACCACCACCACAAAAGTCCAAGCCTATGGAGACACTATTTATACCCCACGCTAAGAATCAGAGGCAGATACATACGAGGGGAGGGACGACGCCCGACTGCTTAGTCTAGTTCTTTATTTTCTATGAGTGATTGGGAGGAAGAAACAAGTCCTACGGGCAAACATTTATTTTAAATTCTGTTTTATGCTTTCGGCCTTGCCAAAGGTTGGTTCTGGCAAGAGGATCTTCTAGTAACTCTTTATTTCAGTATTTTTAATACAAGTATGCTTTTGTTTATTTCATCCTTGTTCTTTACTTTTCGTATGAGTAGCTAGGTTTATAAACTTGACTTGGAAAAGATGAATTGAGTCCAAACTTATAACGTCTTGAGAGGTCTAACTGTGCACATAGTTGTCTTGGTGTGTTTCTAAAGTGCTGGATCTGAATCCTATACAACTTGATCAAGTCATCGGCGTTGTCTGGCCAGTAGCAGTGTTAGCTAAGATTAGGTTACAACTGCGAACTGGAAACTCCAATTGTTAGCAACTTTCTACTTGCCAGCCAAATGGATCAGTGTTTAGCCTAAAGTGTGTACTCTAGGTTCTCGCAAATTATACGAGGTCGATTGCACGTGGCAAGCTAACCCCGGTCGGATCCCGATGGAAAGCTTAACAGGGCTTCCTAATTCAAGTGCTACAGAATAAACAATAAGTCCTAAACATTCTAACCAAATAACATATGTATGATTAACTAAGCTAACTAATCAACAACAATTTAATTAATAGAAATCCGGAATTAAGGCTCTAGGAGTTGAACCTTTGTTTCGATCATCACATGAAATTATTAATACACACATTCACATGCTTATCTAGAATTCTTAAGAGCTACCTAATCTCTAGCTTACGCCTTTGATAATTAGATTGTCACTATGACTTCCATATTAAGCCACACAATTAAGAATTCAAGTTAAACAAGCAAACAATCGATTAATATGCTTCCAATTATAATCGAAGTTGATTGGACCTTGATCTGACACAAGGATCTTCTATCGATCTCACCCTATGTCTAACGAATTGCAACGGTGATCAATCGGCACAATTTAATAAGCACGAATCCAAACAACGAGGATGAAGTAATAATAGCATAAATGATCGAATAAGAAGTTCAACAACTAGTGGAGATCAACTACTCAACCTAATACATAATCATAAACTAAGAACTTAAAACAAGAACTTACTAGTGATTACACTATGGAATCGAGCAATCAATCTCCACCTTAATCCGTCTTTCCAAGGTTGAATACAAGTAAAAGCGCTAAAGCAAGAGTTCTAAGATTGTAGAGTCGAGTTCTATATGAGAGATATGGGTGGTATCCTTCAAATGGCCTGGAATAACCTTTAAAAACTCGTTAGAAACTGCCACCCAGCGACCGCTGGCTATCCTTCTCTGAATTTCTGAACTCTGCACCCCACCTGTGCAAAATACGAAATTTTAGAAAATGTGAAATTGAAGCTCGTCTCGATAGGAATCTGGAGCTGCAAACGGATTCAAATTCGGAGTTTTAACGAAGGAGAACGAGCCAAAACAAAATTGTTGCGCAAAATGCAACAATTTTGTGTATGGCCATGCTCTCGCGTTCTTTCTCCTCTCGTCTTTTGCCCGTAACTCCTAACAAGATCTCGTTCAGTTTTTTCGGTTCGTTCGTCTTAGCATCTTCGGCATTTTCGACATCATTTAAGCTTCATTCTTCGCTCATTCCATCATCCTACGAACAAAATAAGAACAAACAAAACACGAAGTAAAAACAAACTTAAAGACACGAATTCGACACCACATAAAATCCAAACACGACAAAATATAAACCAAAAACACGCAAAAAAACGAGCTAAACAATCAGCATGGTGATTTAGGTGGAGACGTCATGGGACGGGCGTCTGAGATGGTGTGCATATGGTTGTTGTGTTCCCCGCGAATGCCTATTTGGCTATATTAGAGTAAGCTTGGTCCATGAGCAATATTCGTAAAGGGGGATAGGAGAGGCTATATTAGAGTAAGCTTGGTCCATGAGTACGTGATGATTAAAAGGGGGGATAGGAGAGGCTATATTAGAGTAAGCTTGGTCCATGAGTAACTCCTACCTTCTGGACTGAAAAGGTATGTTGTGCGAGGCTTCGATGACTACGTGATGATTAAAAGGGGGGAAAATTTTGTTTCAACTTATTTTATTAAGTTACTCGCAAAAGAACGAGATCATTATAGATTAATAAGTCAACCCAAGTCGTATTCTCAAGGAAGGCTAAGCAGGGCTTCATCTACGTTACAGAACATAAAGCAATTAAAGAAATATGGTTTTTGTTATTATTAACTAATCTAATTAATTATCTAGGTGAGTTGATTTAAAGGAATTAAAAGACAAATTATCTAGGCAATAATTAAGAAGGCAATTAAATTCTAAATCTAAGAACTAGAATTAAAGGAAAGAAATCTTGACATGCTTCAAATTGATTAATTAACATGATCGAAGGATTGCGAATCAATAATTGGAAATTAATCAAGAAGAGAGCAACAAGAAAGAAAAACATAAAACAAATAAGAAAGCAATAAGAACTCACGAATTAAACGGGAAATAATTCATTTAAAAGTTCTTCGGGTTTGAATCACGAACGAATCCACAAAACGAAATAAAGAACGGACTACGGAATGGAAATCTTATACTACTGTGTTTTCTCTCGTGGTCTAAAACCCTAGAATCAAGGTATAAAACCCGCCAGGATAGCGCCCGCTACCCTGGCTCTCTATCTTGGAATGAGCCGAAGGGGGCTAGCGGTCGCTAGGCCCCCTCTCCGTTTTCTCTTCTCTTCGCAAGGGGTAGCGGTTGCTAGGGGGTAGCGGTCGTTACCCCCACTATCTGTCCGTTCCATGCCTTGATGCTCAGCGACCGCTAGGGGGTAGCGCTCGCTACCCCCGCGCTCAGCCTTAGACGCAATTTCTCCTCTTTTGTGCCCTTTTCGTCCTTGTTTCTCTTCTCAAGCCTTGTTAACTCCGTTTTGCCGATCTTTACCTATAATGTAACATATGGAAAATCAAAGCATCAAATCGAACGCCAAAATTAACATTATAAACCTAATATGCGAGAGAAACGAGACCAAAAATTGGATAAAACAGGCTGCCTGAGTGATACGTTTGTTTGGTAGGAGTAAAACCCCATTCTTACGCTCGCCTTTAACCAATGACACACTGAGACAACGAACAACTTTGCACCGATGATCGAGACATAAGTCAAGACTCAAGTATTCTAACTCAAGTCAAGTTACTTTCTCATTTAACTCTCTTAGTGTTTTTCTTTTCAGTTATCTACTTTTACAACATTTATTTTCTTCTTGGTTACACTTCTTGCCCAAAGAAAGACCCAAATCAAAACCCAAAATTGTGACATCGAGAAGAGGAATTCACCAACTCCCTATAGGATCGACCATGTACTTGCCACTAGCGAAACCTAGTGAAGAGTATCGGTTTATAAATTTATCTTGCCGGAGTGATAACAACTGAGCTCTGTCATTCACGTTTACAGTACTTAATCAGTATTCAGCATATGCAATATAGCGTTAGAGAAAATGAAATATTGAAAGATAATAGAGAAGGCACAGAGTTTGGTTTGCGTCATTCGTAGATAAAAACTCCTACGTCCACGAGTCTCGATGTGAGTCAAGGGTTTCCAACTAAATGGAGTGGTGTCTTACAGTGATCAACCTTAAAGGTTAGATGAACAATAATGTCTGATCACTTCCAACTGAAAACTAAGTCTAAGCTAGATCTATTCTTCGGTTACAATGTATATCGCTACTTAAGAACACACTAAGAATTATGAAATAGAGCTTGAGTGTTCTAGGATTTGAAATTTGAGAGCCATAGAGAGCTTGAGAGAGTTGAGAGCTTGATAACCAGTGTTTGAAGCAGCGTAGTATTTATAGGGCACTCTCAAGAATATATCCGTTGTGAGAGAGAGCTTCGTTCGTAGCATATGAAAATCTTCCCGTTGGAGTCGTCGTCCTTTTTACCATTTTTTGTGTCTGCAACAAGATCTTCTTCACCTACTTAGATCTTTTCCAGAAATGGTAATGTCTATAGGAATAGCATGACACTCAGTGGAGAGCGTTACATCAGTGAATCCTTCAGTGCATAACTTTATTGTATGTCATCTTCATGCTTCAAATAACTTCAACTTCAATACTTTAGGACATGACTTCAGTAGCATGGTCCTTCAATGTTGGCTAGAAAACTGAGTTATAGAAAAACTTCAGTACTAATCTTGAACGTCAGTCTTGAGTCTTTCAGGTTACGTGTACCTGTAAACTGAGCTCCTTAACAAGTGAGTTCTAAAATAAGACTAAGAACCAGATTTCAGTTTTAGACTTAATACATCTTTCATGGGAGATTTTGGAATCTTAATCAAAATCTTTATAAATATTTTCCAACAATCAATTATTCTTATACCACAATGAATAAAACTGAATTTATTTTTAAGTATATTTCGATCTTTTGAAATCAACAAAAGAAACAAAAATAATATTATTCTTAGCAATCTCATTATAATATAGGTATAATATTAAAAAATGACTCCCGAAATTTTGGGATCCTAAACCACAACATGCTACGAGGCTCTGTCTACTATCAAGTACGGGCCATAGGGACCGATATGACAAAATGTAAAAACATAAGCCTATGCAATTTTTTTGACACCATCCATATACAACACAACTACAGATTAAAGAAAATTTACTTGTTGCTGTTTCCTTCTTATACTCTCTTAAGTTACTTTTCACTTATATATATATATTCTTTCAGACTCGAACAATATTTTAAACTTAGAAACTAATTTGGTGATTTTACCTTTATCTTGTCTACACCTTTATATTGTCTAGATCTCTCAATCAAGATTGTTAACTTAATTAGAAACTAACTTAATGGTGTGTCCTTCCTACACTCTAAGATTGGGATCAAAAGTATGTATATTTCAAGATGTGCAGATAATCATCATCTATTGGTTTAATTTTGGTAAACCTAGGTAGATCGATTATTAATTGATTGAATATTCCAACTCAAACGCGTGAGTTTCTTAAACCCTATATATTTAATAATATTATTTACCATATTTCCTCTATTTTTACATATAAACCCAAAAAATCATATTCCTTTTAACTTAGTAGAAAACTAGCTACAAAAGTTGAATTATTTTATACATTGCATTCCAAATTCGGATTCCTTAGGAACACTTGACGGTTGGAAAGTGAGTTCTAATAATTTGTGAAACACAAAAATTCTCATAATTTGTTGGAATTCTCTCATAGTAGTAATCGAATATAAAATTAAATCGAAGAAAATATTAAAAACAAATATTAGAAATGAATCAAATGAGACACAAATGGATGGAAAGTGAGTTCTATCTGACTCGATTGTTGCATCATGCCATGATATGTAAAAAGTATACTCCCTGCGTCTCTCTTAGGATGAAGTCTCGCTTTTGGATACAAAATTTTAGAATCGTTGAAAAGTGTACAAAATAGTGATAGTTTAAAATTATATGTTAAAAAAGTAGATTAAAAAGAAACACCTTAATTGAGCTGGGATGGAGAGAGTATATAGTTGGCCTGATAAATTTTGAACTTTACTTTGATAACGAAGAATAATTAATTGATTTATAACTCATCTATCTATGAAATATAAAATAAGGTTTTTAACGGATATATTTTAATTTCATATTTTTGTAGGAGTTTTATTGCCTTAATTTCAGTTATATACAACTATAATTTAAAAAGATCATGAATAATTATTTTTGCTACAATCAAAATTCCAAAATGTAGTATATATAACTATTTTTTCTCTTTTCAATTTCTTTTTATTTTTTTAAATCTTTCTTAACATACACAATATGTATAATAAATTAAAGAGCTTGACCAGAACTTTAATTTAATATATGATATGCAATAAATAAATTTATTATGAAAAATTTGTACTCATTTTATAAAAGTTAATATATATACATTATTATACATATACTAACTTATATAATATTTATATGTGTATTCTAATAAAAAAAATATTTTCAGTACACATATTTATTACTCATTTTGATATGTACAAAATTGTGAAACGATTTTTTTTGGGTAAGTGATCAACAGGCTACACACAATTCAATTATAAAAAAGAAATCAAATGATCACTACTACAAAAATGCTAATAGACAAGGGTTTTTAACCCTTGTCGTAGCCTGTCCTCGACACTTGTCGAAAGTCGTGTTGTCGTATGTTCTCGCTCATAGACAACGGTAATATAACCGTTGTCGTAAATATTTACAACAACGGCTAAGACAAGGGTTTCTGGAACCCTTGTTGTATTTAAAAAAAATTCGCTCATAGACAACGGTTCTTAAAACCGTTGTCGTAGGTCTTGCAAAAAAATTCATCTATAGACAACGCTTCTTAGGACCCTTGTAAAAAATTTCGCCCATAACAACAGTTTATAAAACCGTTGTCGTTGAGTTATAAGACAACATTATATTTTCGAACCTATTGCTAAAACTAATAAAATAAATATTAAATTGAAATGAAAACATCAAATACGTAAATATTTAAAAGTAAATTAGTAATATAAATAATTTAGCATAAAAGCATATTGCAATATTCAAGTAATTTAATCCTAAAAATACCATAGCAAGGTCAAATATAATACTTCAAGTTTGATAACTACGTACATGGTCCCAAACATAAATAAACCTAAAATTACCAAAAGCTACAGTCCAATATACTCCTGAACCAATTCAGCCAACTCCTTACGCACTTCATCAATTTCCACAATCGAGTAATTCCCCTTTTCTTCAATAAACTGTGAAGTTAAAAATATATATTAGATAATCTTTAAAATATACTACTACATAATGACATTATGACATTAATTTTAAAGAAAACTATTACTTACCAATTATTGTAGCGAACTAATCATCACAGTCGAATCAAACTGAACTATTTCTCTCATGTATTTCATCACGTAGTAACCACACTGGAAACTGTATGGTTGTTTAGGAGCCTACGTTAACATTAAAATCGGGCAGTTAATAATTTTTAACTCTTTATCCACACTTGTTACTTATTTCAAACATACCTTAATTATTTTTCAGGTAAGTGTCTTCTTCCCTTTCCTTTGCGTCTTCGCATTGAACATCTTGAAGGCCCTTCAGATATGATCATTGATCGGCTTAATGTTAGTTTTTTTGAGGGATAATGCTCAGAAACTGAATAAAATCAAGGAAAGAAAGAAGGGAAAATGATACCTCAGGAAAAAAAAAACCACAGTAAAGATAACAAAAAATCACATCTACTAATTACTTAGAAATCTGAAAGCATATTTTCCCAAGTTACAAAATATTCACAGAAACAGTTCAGTGAAAGAGATGCATTAACAAATAATACATGTATTATGTATACACACCAAATCAAATACCTTTGTTCTATGCTTTCTGGAAATTGTTGAGCATCAGTACTTACAAAAAAATCTTAGAAAAAAATCACATTTCGTATCACATGCCATGTGCATAAAGATTCTGCAATTAAAACACAGATATAAAAATATATCCGGAAAAGGAAATTGCTACGCCTCAAAAAATAAGATAAATAAATAAATCTAGAATGATCTTCCATTAATTCATCCCATACATCCCACAATTGTGCTCTTAAAGAAAGAAAGAAAAAAAAACGGAAAAACTGAAGCTGGGAGTGCAAGATCAATCGTTCTAATCAATTATCTCTCAAATCAGAATCTAGGAAATCTATTTGTCAAAGCCACAATCTCATGATGAGCATTCTTTTTCTAAGACTTGCAACTAGAGGATGAAAACCCAATAAAAAGATGCAATCATCCAAATTCTGCTAAATGTCATTATTGCAACATAGGTTAATATCATACATATTTTACATACACGAAACAAACCAAGTGTTGTGAGATTTTCCACCTTCGTCCTAACAAAGTAACGGAACTACCTCACAATGGTTCGACTTGGATCCTGGGAGTAAGGCTTAGATGCTGACTTGTAAGAATGTTAATTCTGAGATAAGCAAGATGCTCATAGATAATTATCATTACCAGGATTGAAATGAATATTAACCATGACATGTAAGGTATAATGGTTTCAGTGAAAGATGCAAAAATTAGCATGAATACAAATGCAATATTGTGATAGTGTACTTCCTGTTCCTTTAGTTAGTCGCTTGTTTTTTTACCACCAGCAACACTGTTAGATGAGATAGCCTGCACACTGCGAGATGATGAACATCCAGGGGAATGAAGCACGTTTACCATTCTTATATTAACAAAAACACAAACAAGACGACTCAGGGGAATGAAGCACGTTTACCACAACAACAAGAGAAATATAAGTTAGCAAAAGGGGCTGATGAAATACACTAGTCTTAGCTTCATACACCATCTGGATTTTTCCAGTAACAGAAACCTCTCATTATAACTGATGGAATGAAGAAAAAGTCAAAAGGAAGAAAATAAAAAACTTGTTATCAACTGAGAGAAGCATGTAGCGGCAGTTGACAAACAGAAACTTTCTCGGTTGGGCAATTACTGGAACGCTTACGAGCAGTTCTAGTATAAGTTCTAATGCGAAAATCGAAACTCAGAGATACTGCACTTTCCCTCTCTAATGATTTAGTAACTTAACTGCATTATAGACTATTACCAACTAAGCAGTTCCAGTTATCAGAATGAATCTCCACATCAGTGCCATCATTCCAGGAGCCACTGGATTCAATTTCAGAAGTGGAAAGAGTAGCATCTCTGTATGATTTACGGGCTGCAGTTTTCCTTGTTTTGGGAATTTTTTTGCCCTGCATTGTTGACATAGTGTGATAGCAGGAGTATGAAGAGGGGATTCAGTGTTTACAACACCATCAGAGGAATAAACAACAGTTTTCAGAACAGAGTCAGCAATGATTTCACTGAAAAACTGAGTGCACGGCTAGAATAACAGCAGGTTATGAAGCTGTTATAAGCAATAAATTCACAGAGAATAGAGTGCTGAGCCAGCAAGTAAATCGATCAGTAAAGGTGCTGCGCAAAATTCCAAATTAGAACAGAATATATCAGCAACTTGCAGCACAAAAGTCTTGGATTAAACAATCAGATAAAGTAAGCA
>JAPKLX010000028.1:2892536-2953243 GCA_026898415.1 Leonotis leonurus | reverse complement strand
ACTTGCAGCACAAAAGTCTTGGATTAAACAATCAGATAAAGTAAGCAATTCAGATTGTTTAGATGTTCTAGCAGGTAATACCAATAATTCAGTAAATGAGCAGCAGATAATAGGCTCAGGAATATGCCCAAAAAATCAGGATTGTTAAGAAATTCCAGTAATATGCCCAGTAAATCAGTAATATGCCCAGTAAATTAAGTAAGCAGTTCAGCAACGAGCAGAATGTTTAGATATTCCAGTAAAACACCAGAAATTCAGATATGCACCAAGATCAAATTTTTTAATCAAGTTATCACAGAAATTTTTTAATCAAGTTATCACCAGAATCAAGTTATCTTGCAGAATCGAAAGTACAATTTTGGGTTGCACAGGATATTCAGAAAAGCAAGGAAAATTCACAACAAATGCTCATAAAAAATAGATCAAATTGGCACAGCAGATGTCAAGTGAATCAGAATGGAAGCAACCCAGAAAAGCAATACAGTGAGCAAGAGTCGGAAGTCACAGGGGAGCAAGAGAATAGAGAGATTGGTAAACTCCCTGAAAATCCTTTAGTAGAAGTACAGAATCCCTTCACAGCTTGAATCGCAGAATGTATGTAGCTGGAATCACAATTTGAGTGTTGCGAGCTCTGTTTCAAATCAGGAAGTGTTCGAATCAGAGCTGCTTCAGGTTATGCCCAGAGATTAGATAATCGGAGTGTATGTAGCGCGTATAGCCGTTGCAGGAGTGAGAATAGAGCCGTTGCAGGGGGAAGCCAGAATTACAGATTATGCCCAGAGCTCGATGAAAAGGTGTTAATGGAAGCGCAGGAGGTTGTGGAGTATGAATCAGAGAAGAAACCTCTTCGCAGACCTCAGAGAGAAGACGCGATTTGAAACCTCTTCGCGATTTGAAACCTCTTCCGCGACGTCACAAGCAAGTAAATGGCGTGAAGACGACCGATTGTGAATGAGAGGAGCTCGATAAGGTGATGGGGAATGATAATCAGGCGAGCTCCACCGCCGATGACGCCGGCGGCGCACCCCAGGGGAACTGACGGTGAAGGGGAACGAGGGTGAAGGGTGAGGCAGAATTAGGGGAGCGATAGTGAAGGGGTGGAAACAAGGGTTTAGTTCATTGAGTACTACATTTTATTTTTTCCCCAAATGGATGAATTATAGGGTGGTAAACTAGACTACGACAATGGTTTAACGACAAGGGTTCAAAATAGTGTTGTCATTGAGTACTACAACAACGGGTATACCACAACGGCGTGAAAAAGCGTTGTCGCATGAATATAAGACAACGCTATAACAACAACGGCTAAAGAATACGTTGTCATATATATACGACTACACACCTACGACAACGGTATATAAAAACCGTTGTCTATGAGCGCATTTTCTCGCTCAAAGACAACGGTTTTAATTACGACAACGGTTTTTATGCCTATAACAACGCATTTTGTTAAAAACCCTTGTCGTTCCACCGTTGTCGTATGCAATTTTTCTTGTAGTGGATAGTCAAAGTCAAAACAACATATAATTTATTTTTAATTAATAAAAATTAATACACGTTGGTAGAGTGAATAATAATTTTGTGAATGGTGACACTCTTATTCATTTAATTTATCCACAAAAAAACACACTTCATTTTTTAATTTTTGTAAATATTTGATTAAGGCTGACATGATTCAATCCAAAATGACTTCAAACATAATTGGCTCGAACAACTTGGTACAACACGATTATTCGACATTAAAAAATTAAATTTTAAACATGTATTTACAGTAAAAAGATAATTATATCGTTGTATTATAATTATACAGTTTAATATAATTAATTAGTATTGAATCGGTTATTATTAGTCAAATCAAGTCCTACTACATCCATCTATCAATGGTCATTTTTATTATCCGCAGGCACTGTCAATTAAGATTTTATTGTTTACGTTTTTGAACATGTTCACACAAAACACTCAATATTTTAAACATCATATATTACATTACATTTGATGTTTCCTTCTCGACCAAAAACATATACTCCCTCCGTCCCAATAAACATGACACATTTTTCTTATTGGGACGTCCCACTAAGCTTGACACATTCCATAAATAGTAAAAGTTATCTCTCCAAAAATATGTGGACCCTACCACCTTTATCACTCTTACAAACTACTTTATACACTCTCCTTAATAACTGTACTGGAAAAAAAGGTGTCATGCTTAGTGGGACGGATGGAATATTATATATTTTTAAATTTGTATTGATTCTCTCATAATACACTTTTAATAAATGAAATGAATATTAATTATCCATTAATTTTTCGTGCATTGAATCGGGACCACAACTACTTTATGAGACGGAGCCAGAAATTCTATTAAATGGGGGCGAACTTTCTCAAAATCAAAATTATAAAATTTATACGAAAAGAAAACAATGAAGACAATATACAACATTTTTTGTAGGTTGTTGGGAACCTTTTTGATGATTGTGGAAATCATTATTTATATGTTTTGATGATGCGAAACCATATTATATATGCATTATATTAAAACTTCACATTTAAATGAAACTACACTTTGATGTTTTGGAAACCAGGTAGTCATTGTTATCTTTTAAGGATTACCTTAAGTGTAAAAGAAGCAGATCGTTTTTAAGATATAAATAACGATCTGTATTATTCTAGTAAAAGGTATCTTGGACTCGATGACTACTAAAATAACAAGTCTCTCCCATTGTAAGTCAGCTAGCTCCAAATGTAGGTGAGCAGATCGTTTTCAGTATAATAATAACGATCTGCTCTCTATATAAAGAAGCTCGCTGACATTTACTTGTTGTTTCTTCTAGTTTATCCTTTATCAGATCACAAATGTAAAAGCAACTTGAAGTTTCAAGCTGTCTTAGTTCGATCTGTGGTTAAGCAGTTCGTTTTCTACAAAGTTCGAGCCCGCTGCCCAAATCAAGCAGCAGATTGTTCAAGGTACTTAGAGGATACGCAGCTAATTTCAAATGAACTCAGACAGCAGATCGTTATAGTCCTAAACGATCTTGCCTTCTCAACCATAGATAGATATCAGATCGTTTTATACTAAAAACGATCTGGTCGCAACATCCAATGAAAATCGAGATGAAGTTACAATACGATGGAAAGCGAACTGCATAGCGAGATGAACAACGAGCTGCTCATCCCTGTTGGAGGAAGCTATAATCTACCTAAATTGATAAGCCTACCTGTCCTATGTCACGTCAACATCCACGTAGGACAAACTCCAACGGCTAGAAGTACAGTCAGCAGTCAACGGTCAAAAAGAGCATTTAATGCTCACTGCAAAAGCTGCAAAGACTTCCAACGGCTATAATTCAAATATGCCTATATATACTTCAAGCCTTCTTCAGAAATGGGGTTCGTGAGTTCGTGATATTGCCCAGAAAAAGCTACAACGCTACAAGATTCTCTCCAGTATTCGATTGATTTATTCAACACTAGATATAGATTATATACATCCTTGAGTGTTGTAAATTAGAGAGAGATCACCATTTTTCTGAAGATAAACCCGCTAGAACTTACATTTGTTTTGAGCCTACAAAGCCCATAGTTCTAGTTTCCTCCATAGCTAAAAGCTCGGAGGAAGAACGATTATAAAACCGAACCCAGATCTCGTACTCGACGAGTTTAAACAAGAGAGTTGTAATCTCGTACTCAACGAGAATAAATAAGCGAGTTTTGGCTCGTACTCAACGAGGATAAATAAGCGAGGGATCCAAGGTTAAGGGATTCATCGATCTAGCTTTGATCGATCGTGGACGTAGGGGGTTTCCCGAACCACGTTAAATATTGTGTGTTCTTGTATATTTTGCATTGCATTAGTTTGATTCTTTGTTTATCACTTCACCAGCGAGCTGTTACCCAACAGCGAGCTGTGCATTTGAATCAACCTCCTAAAGAACACTCGGTATAAACAAAATATATTTTCTAAGTGTAAGAGCAACCAACAACCTTCACACAGCTTCCGCACATGATCTGTGTTTGGACAGATCGTCTGGTATGCTCCAGCTAGCTGCCAGTCTATCTGCCCCTTGACAGATTACTCACGCTCTGTGTTGAGAACTTACTTGAGCAGCTGGATCTCTCTCTCTCTACATCAGAGGAGATTGACTGCTATTTCGAGCGAGCTGTTCTGGTATAAACAGCGAGCTGCTTCTCAACCTGCTGTTCAAACAGCCAAACGCGAAAAGTTGGATTGTGGTGTATTCCCCCCCCCCCCCCCATACACCACACCTGCTCTCCCGGGACCCAACCAATCAGGATTTTTTTTCTATACCAAACTCGTATAAACTTTGTACAATTCTTATCAACAATCAAGAAAATTTCATGGCATTTCTTGTTATCATAGAAAAATGAATGAAGTGTTTTATACTTTATTGTGTTGATTTATGAACCTATATATAAAAAATAAACAAGATTACTCTTAAAAAAAACTCTCATTTTTAAAAACAAATATGAAGTACTAAAAAAAAAGTCATACGCTACAATCAAGAGACAAAGAGTTGAGAGCATGTATGGCTAATTTAATTGGCTATTAATTAATTCAAACTCCTAAATATCGTACTATATAGCAGATTGAAATAATTAAATTATAGAGAAAATAGAGAACAACAAATATTTGCATATGAATTAAAATATAAAGAATGAATGAGATCTCTCACAATAACCGCGCTCGAAAATCCTTAACCGATATTGGAATAGAAGAGATTAACCATACTAAATAGCATATAGAAAAACGAAGAAATATTTGAAAAATGACGTGGAGTTACACTTTGCAAAAAATAAAAAAATAAAATCTCAATTGTGAGTCATGTGTGGATGGAGGTTGAAATCTATAATATTAACTTAACAAAATTAACATATTTATATATAATAATACATAAGTTAAGAATTATGAGCATTAATTATAATTTAATAAAAAAAATTATTTTAAAACATAAACTAATAAACTATATATATATATATGGGAAGAGATCAAATAAAAATGGTTTTGTATAAGTTAACTAAAAATACAATTTGATTGTTGAATTATTTAGATCAATGATGCAGATTAAAAGATAATTTTGGTATATATCTAATTTAAAATATTTTATTCTTAAAAACAGAGAATTTGTTATAATCATCTCATATATATATATACACACAAAAAAAAAATTGAAATTTTGAGGGGGGCGGTGGCCTATACCAGCCACCCCTCTCGCTCCGTCTCTGACTACTTTGTTTTTAAAATATTGAAAATTTTACTACTTATTAAATTCTAGGCATACTCTTATCCTTTCCTTTTACGTAAAATTATACACGTTAATATAGATCAATGTAACTGTTGGGAAATATTTTATAAGTGTTTTGATTCAGATTCTAATACCTCCCCTGAAAGATGTAGTAAGCCCAAATTCTGAATTCTTAGTTTTGTCTGAGAACTTAATGTTAGGGAGTTCTATTTTTCAGGTACACTGAAGGACTCTACTGAAGATTCAAAGTTATGCCAAAACTGAAGGACTACTCCCACTGAAGTATCTCCTGAAGTTTTGAAGATGAAGCAGAAGTCAATGCCATTTTTGCAAGGCCACTGAGTGCCCCTTTTGAAAAGCCACTGAGTACCTCACTACCTAAAGGCCAAGCTTCAGGCCACTGAAGGGCCAAGTGCAAGGCCAAGCTTCAGGCCACTGAAGGGCCAAGTGCAAGGTCAAGTTTCAGGCCACTAAAGTGCATCTTGCATGCCCACTGAAGTTTAATCTGAAGCCCTCACTGAGTGTGCAACCTACGCTATAGATGTAATCATTTCCGACAAAGATCTCGTAGGTGAAGATCTTGTTGCAGACACCTAAAATGGCAAAAAGGTCAACTACTCCAACGGGAAGAATTCAAAAGAAGCTCTATCTCACAACGACTATATTTTTGAGAGAGCTCTATAAATACCTCGACACTTCTCACGCTTCAAAAACTACCGGTTACCCATTCTTTACAAACATATTATCGCTATCATCGCTCTCAAGTCTTCAAGCTCTACTTCTTAGAACACTCAAGCCTTTTAGATTATATTCTCAAGTGTTCATCTTAGCGATTATATTGTAACCGAAGAATAGTCTTAGCTTAGATTAAGTTCGAAGCTAGTTGTGATCAAACAATATTGTATATCGAACCAACTGTGGTTGATCACTGTAAGGCTATTACTCCATTCATTTGGAAACCCTCGACTAACATCGAGACTCGTGGATGTAGGAGTTTTTATCTTCGAACCACGCAAACCAATTCCTCTCTCTCATTTAAATTCAGTATTTATATTTCATTGTTTATCATACTTTGAATATTGATTAATTGAAAAGAGAACTATTGCATTAAGTTTTCTGACAAACGAGTAATTATTTAAACCACCATATTCCGACAATACTTAAGATATTAGTCCATCAGTCCAACACTCAGTGTAGACTGAAGGATTGTTATCTAAAGTTACTACTCTACTGATCGCCCTCCCTTCAGATTTGAGTCTTCACTGAAAACCTATTTTAATCTGAAAATTTAAACTGGTGTATCACCCCCCCCCCCCCCCCCCCCCCCATACACTCAATATACTCTTTTCGAGACCAACAGTAACTTTATGCATCATTTTAGTATTCACAATATTAAATAAATATTTGATTAATTCCTACTCTAACAAACAAATAAATATATTATAATATAAACTTGCAAATAATATTGGGTGGAAATTATAAGTGCCCATTTTCATATGTACAAAATGAAAAATGTTCATATTGTAAAAAATTTATGAAAACTTTCCAAAAAAAAAGGTGAATATACAAAAATACTCTTATCTTTTATTTGATTGTATAAAATTTTGTGTATTTGTTACACTTACACAGAAGTACAATGTGTAAGAAAAAAAAAATTGATTCAACACATTAACACCCGATCATAACAAGTTTGATTTTTCTTTTTTTTAAATCATAATATTTATTATACTCTAAAACACCCCATATATATATATATATATACATCATAATTTTTATTTTACACATCTCACCACTCAAACATCATAATATATATATATATATATATATATTTAAAACATCATAAGATACTCCTTCACATCCATTACAGTTGTCCACAAAGTTAATAAAACACTCATAGTTTTGGTCATCTTTGACCAAAACTGTGAGTGCTTTATTGACTTATCTTTGACCAAAACTGTGAGTGTTTTATTTACTTTGTGGCCAACTGTAATGGATCGAAGGGAGTAAAAAATAGTTAACACAAATTAAAAAACGTAAAATTTGGTAGTTGCTTCCAAAAATCTGATCGTGTGTTCTATAAATTTTTATTATTCACGACAAGATTTTAATTAAAAACAATCAGATTTTAGTTTTTTCTTTGTTTATGTTCAAGAAATAACTTAGGTCATGCTCCAACATATTATTCCACATCTATGAAATCTGAGAAAAAAACAAAATTCATAAGCCGATACAAGCATTGAGCATATTTGCGTGGAAAATGGAAGAATTTTGTTATGATAAACCTCAAATGGTGGAATAAATAGGACTATGGTTTCTTTCCAAATCCCCAATTGAACTCTAAAGGAAAAGAACAACATATTTGAGAAAATTGCAGTTATCATGTAAAATTTATTTTGGGATAATAGAAATCAAATCTTGGAATGAAAAAAAAAAAAGAGAACTTTTGCATATCTCGATTCTGGATTTAAGCTATCATTTCTGCTCCCCCCCTTTTGCTGGCGTTAATATGTGTTTCAGAGAGGATTCGCCAATATTCATATCTCATCTTGAAAAATAATAAATCAATATATGTTGTATTTGTATCATAAATTGTGTCATAAATTTAGATGAGACATAAGTGTTGCAAATTTTAAGACAATTCATGCATCATAAATAAAATAAATAATGACAGTATATTTAAGTGTTACAAATAAATTGATACAATTAAACGACATGAAAATATGTAACGCATATGTGACACAAACTACAGTGACATCATGTTTGGATGATGCATAATCATCCCAAATATACGACATTGAATACCACACTATGTTCACTGTGTCATATTTTAATGACATTTTGATGAAGCATCATAATTAAAATGTCGCAATTATTAATCATAAAAATGTATGTCGCATTTGTGACGTTAAATAGGAACATAAAACTTAGATGACGCACAAGTGTTGCAAATTTACAATATTCAAAGTGACACAAATAGAATGGTGACATATAATAATGACATTATGTTTAAGCGCCGCACATATACCGTTACAATTAAAAGACATAAACATATATGTCGCATTTGTGACATAGTATGTTGACATGATATATGAATGTTGCATACGCGTCGTAAATATACGACACTGAATACTTATATTTTGTAAATATATGATATCTACATGTAATGTCACACATGTTTATGTCGCTATTGCTATGAAACGTTGTAGTGATACTTATCAAAATAATACTCGTTAATACAAATTAATTCAATCAATAGAGATATTCACTTTCAATGCATAATTAAATCAATCAAATCATAACATTACACTAAAAAAACTTCGCATTTAAAAAAACTCAATATCTTGTCGTGTAAATATAAAATATGTTCGTGAATAAAAAATATATTTCAAGCCACGATCAGATTTTGTTAATACTCGACCATATTTTGTTTTAAAATTAATCAGTATTCATGAAATAATTTAAAACATTCTCCAACATATACTAATCGCATTCATACTGTTTAATAAAAATATTTAACACAAATTAACTATCTCAATCAATAGAGATATTCACCTTTAATGCATAATTAAATAAATCAAATTATAACATTAGACTTAAAAAATAAATAAAACTTTGCATTTATACCTTTGAATATTATAGGACTTTAAATTAATATTATATATTATAAAATTATGAAAACATAATGTACATTGCAAGATGATCAATATATTCCATCAAGCAATATATGTTACATGTCACTTCGTTCTCTTCAAAAAGTGACATTTCATGTAAATTTATAAGAAATATTTACTTAGATTTTAAAGTGTATAGTCATTCAAAGAGAAAGAGTAAGAGTACAATTAGTAAACACTAATCACACCCTTATTATCATTTAGCACACATTATTTTCATTTTGGAAAATGTTTCTCTCAGAAGAAGACATCCCAAAATAAAATACGTCTCCTTTTGGACAGGACGGAATGATATATACTTTATAAAGAGTGATTATTTAAAATAACAAAAAAAGATTTTAAAAGACAAATAATAGCCACAAACATAAAATTATTTAAATTCTAGTCATTTTGAATGTGAATTACCATAAATACCCTTATACTTAAATTTAATTGTACGAATGGTATGAAATGTGTGAATAATATTCATTCATACAATTCATAAGCAAGTACAGTTTAATAAAATTAAGTATCACGTATGAATGGTACAATTCGATACAATTCGTACTATTCATACTCAAAATTGTAAAATATAATTTTAAGGGTCTTTTAGTACAAGAAATTTATAAATGACTATAATTTAACTATTATTATGTTGATGGTTATTATTTGTCTTTTACAATCTTTTTTCTGTTATTTTATATAATCATTCTATTTTTTTTATATAACATAGTAAAAAAATTATAATATTAATCTACTTAAATCTTATCTGAACGCACCTTCGTAGAAATTAGCATTGTTTAGTGTTAATTTCAAACTAATAAGCCTTGTGCTTCAAACAATTCAAATCTTAATTAATCCTGCTAGAAAATTCCATACCAAACTTACTACAACGTGGTTTTCAAATACTATAAATATCTGTTACTCTGTATACACATATAAATAACTCTATTTTTTTTTTAATTATAGAATGAAATAAAACCTGACCACTTTTATGTAATGTGCCCATGCAGCCAGCTAGTTTCTATAATCACTACTACTTTGACGAAACTAATATACCGACTTATGAATTTGAATTGAATATATTCATAACTTTTTTATTTTTTATTAATTTCATATAGTAATAAATCATGATTTAGAGGGGATGATATTTAAATTTGAGACTTACTAGTGCGGAGGTGTATGCATAAAAATTTGGACGTCTTTTCTTATCTGAATTTAAGTTAAAGGACATGATCTTATTCTCGAATTTTGTCCGCATTTCTTTCTTTTTTGTGAAGCGGCTAAAAAAATGTCTCCACCAGCTATCAATAGTCTTTCTTCGGAATTTTACTGAACGGGTCGATCCTCCCCTCCTCTTTTCTAAAGGCTTATTAGCTAGTTGAGCTAAGACCATCTTTATCAACAATCATATCTCTAACCCAACATTCTCACCTTTATATTATTATATTCATTTCTTTCTCTTCTATAAATTTATTATTCCTCCCACCCACTCACCTTCACTTTTATAGGTTTATGAATGACCTCATTCTCAACCCAACATTCCCACTTTTATATTATTAAATTAATTTTCAATATATCATTATTTAATTAAATTTTTTTTAATAATTTGATTATGTGAAATAAATTAATAATATAAATAAGAAATTTAAATTTTTGAAAAAAGTACAAACTAATATTAAATTGAGAATTTTCAAATAAACATAGAAATACAATAACTAAAACACAAAAATCAAAATAAACAACTAATCTCCAAATAATTATACGAAAATTACACATTTAATTATCATCACCAAACTTTTGACAAAGATGAGATGAACACAAAAAATAAATATGTTATGTTAATGAAAAGATTTCTAAATTGTGAATAATTATGTCAAAATTAGTCTCTATTTATAGAGGAGGAAAAAATAAGAAGTTTGATATAATTTATATATTTTTTTAATATATTATACAAAAGTTAAATTAATCTTATAATAATATTATGATAAATGCTAAATTAAAAAAAGTAATAAATGAGTGGGTGGTGGAAGTATGTGGACTCCTTCAAACCCACCCACCATTTTCTTTCTAATCAATTTTTCTTTTTTTTTTTAATAATGAAAGGTGGGGTGGTCCACCCACCTGGTCACCGTTAAATGTAGTCTAAGGATTCAACCAATGGTGGAAATAAAACTAGTAAAGGAACTCGCCCTCACCTTTGGCATACCTTAAAAATAAATTTATCATTCTATTTCTTAATAGTCGTCTCTGTCTCACTAAAAATGTCATACTTTTTTGAATTGTTCCAATAAATTTAGCATAACTCAAAAAATTGTAAAAGTTATTTATCTTAAAAGGTGTGAGTTCTACTATTTTTATAAATTTTACATTATTTTATACATCAAGATCACTGTAATAATATATTAAATGTAGTTATAAATTAACTATTATTACGAACTTACCTTCCACAGAAAGCACGATAATACAGATAGTGTTCGTTAGGCATGAAGATTCCACTTTAGCCAAACAACAGGCGTAGCAAATGAAATATAATTTTTTAGCAAAAATAGATGCTTTCAAGACCTTGTCCTTTCTTGAAACAATTTCAACAAAAACATCATATATAAATGGAAGACGGAATTACCTAACAAAATTTTGAGCGAAGTATGAAAATTTTAGCGAAAATTACAAATTTATCTTGAAAGATTGAGTTCGTGGTCGTTATTTTCTTCTTTAAAAGCACATTTTGTTGTAGTGTGTTGACAAATGAGACAACTATTCATAAGGAGCGACTTGGTTAAAAGAACCCACAAAGCCATTTCATTACTAACTTAACAAATGAATTTATTAAATCAAATATTTTTTAAAAAAATAAATGATTTTAATATAAAAAAAAGGCAGCATACAATAAATATATAGTCCGACCGACAAAGTTGCATAATCATTACATCTAATATTTACAGTAAAAACTCTATAAATTAATAGTATTGGGACCATGAAATTTTATTAATTTAGAGAGATATTAATATATCGATAAATTAATATTTTATTAATTAAAAGAGTGACTTTTTAAATTCAACAAATTTAGTTCATATTTATTGAAAATAAATAAATTCATATATGTTTCATTTATTATATTCATGCATTACCAAATTCTTTGTAACTAATTAAATATAATCATATACAAAATTCATTCAAATGAAACAATCTCAAGCGACTCAAATGAGACGATCTTTGAAGAGAGCCTCCATGAACTAGAGAATATGATTAAGGATGTTGGTTATCGCAATGAAATGGACATCAACAAATTGGTAGACTATCCAGGTGAAAATGATGAATGTTTAATTGTTCAAAATTTTGGAGGAAATTGTTGCTGATATTATTGAAAATCCTACTAATGATGAAGTTGAAGATGATTCAATACTATTGGAACCAGTCACGCGAAAGAAGGCTTTGAGGACGGCAACAACTCTTCACAATTTTTTGTTGCAGCTATAGAACTCGACACCGAAAGTTTTGGGTGCAATTAGAAAAGTTAAAGATGAAATACAATTAGATTTAAATTTTAATAAAAAGCAATTAACAATAAATTCATATTTTAGCAAATTATCATAGTAATTATAATTGTAATTTTTATGAATTATTAATTTAGAGTTTTAATGAGACCTATATTTTATAAAGGGATTTTCCGAAAAATTATTATCTTATTATCTTAACGAATTTGATGATTTTTTACAAAGTCCCAAATCGGGACTGGAAGATTTTTTTTATTTTAGAAAGTTTATTAATTTATAGAGGTTTTACTGTATTTATTTAGTACTTAATGCGTGTATGAAAATTAGTTGATATAGAAATTAATTCGTACATTGATAATCATACAAATTAGTTTTCATACATCAACATTATTAATCATGAAAATTTTGATAAAAGGGAGCAAGTGTTATTCAAAGTTTGTTGAGGGTTATTGAACACCTCAGAAAAAGAGTTGAACAATTACATTAAATAATCGACCAAGTAGTCCAATAAAGTGACGTTATTTGCGTAAGCAAATCCTTAATTTCAATGTAAATGACGCTTTATGGGTTTAATTTAACACTTGAAATCTATTCTAATCCAATTTTTACTGCGGGTTTATTAAATTTAATCTTTTGATCATGGAAATTTTGACAAGTATTACGTCTTTTCATAATTTTATATATAAAACTAAGATTAGGGTGTCTCATGAGACACTAACAGGAGACAAGATTATTAACTATGTTTTATGAATTAAATTATATATTGTTTGAAGTACTGATAATTTTTGATCTTATCATGCAAGTGCATGCATGTCTGTCATTTTCAATATTTTATTTTAATTAGTATTATTAAATTATTAATGGATATGCTAAACTATAGAAGACCATTTTATGTCTAGCAATCTCAACTTGTACATATACAGATCTAGATGTTAAACACTACAAAAAAAAATTATTTTAGCAACGGAATTTTTCCGTTACTAAAACAAGAAATTCCGTTACTAAAACGTTTAGTAACGGATTTATCCGTAGTAATATTGATGGTTGCTAAAAAATTTAACAACGGAATATATTCCGTTACTATATATAATAACAGAATTGTAACGGAATTTTCATTTCTAAAATGATTTATTCTATTTTAGTAACATAATTGTAACGGAAAATTCCGTTACTAAATTTTTAATAACGGATAATTCCGTCATTAATTTCGTTACTAAAATTTTACAAAAATTCCGTAACAATTCCGTTGTCGATCCGTTAAAATTTAGAAACGGAAAATTTTTCCGTCACTATTCTGTTGCTATATAATGCATTTTTTGTAGTGAAAAGAATTCAAATTGAGAGGTCAATTAAAAAATATATATATCGTGTAGGTGGTTTATAAATACAGTGGAAAGATTAAATTATACTCCCTCCGTCCCACCTTAAATGTCCCATAACTTTTCGCACCGCAAACCAAGACAACTTTAATTTAACACTTTAATTCTTATCTACCCACTTTCCTCTCTCTCCAACTACCTTACTTTTTCCTTATTTTCCACCCAAAAGTGGAAATGGGACATCTCAGCTGGGACGGAGGAAGTATTAGTTTTGAACATGTTATTAAAATTAAATTTGAGACGTTTATTTTATTATATTGATGACTTAGATTATTTTTTTTATAAATTAAAATAGTTAAGATATATAATAATATTTATCAGAGGATTATTATTATTAGTTTTTATTATATTTTTAATTACAAAACGATGCAAATATAATTTTATATGATAATTTTTATTTAATATTATTTTCTTTTCTTTTTTTATTGAAATATAATGCAGGTAAATGTAGAAAATTAATCAATGCTTAATAATTATTATTTTAATATTTTTAATTTATTACCTACAATTATAAGTGATAATTATAGAAAAATCATGACTATTGATTTATTAAAATGGATCGTTAGAGATTTTTTCTTACTCATTACATAAGAATATTTCTGATTCTAAACATGTCTTATATATGTATGTATTTATAACTCAAAATTTCATTTACAATATCAACTATAACACTACATACTTTTATCTTTAACTTTATAATATATGAAAATTAGACCGATCAATCATAAAATATATGTTTAAATATTGTTGGGAAATACTTTGATTTAAATTCTAAATTCTCCTCTAAAAGATGATTTAATTCTGCAATCTTAGATTTAGTCTTGTTTTATATGAACTCATATGTTAAGGAGTTCAATTATGAAGACTGAAGGGCCTCAAGACCTGAAGATATTGTCAAGCTGTTCAGGATATTGTCAAGCTATACTGAACGATTCCAATATACAGCCGCAATGAATGACAAACTCTTAAATCCATACTTAAAGTTGCACTGAAGATTTCAGAAATATCATAGAAGTGTCAATGCATCATTCACACAATCTTAGGTCTAGAAGGAGTTTAACTCTAAAAAGACTACACTTATCAATGTCAAAGTTTAACACGGGTCATCCTAAGGTCTCCATTTAGTTGGAGACCATCGAGTCAAATCGAGAATCATGAACGGACGAGTTTTTATCTACGAATCACGCAAATCAATTTATGTATCTTACTCTATATTGCTTTATTACTTCATTATTTGAATTGTGCTAACAAATTATTCATCTATATACTGAAAGTTGATTAAGTGAAAATTAAAACCACTAAATTAAATATTGTAGTTTTACGATCATACGAGTTAAGTAACACCATCAATTTTTGCATTTCAACTTAGTAGAAATACTATTCCATTAGTCTATTACTAAATGTAGATCAAAGATTGACATCTATATTGAAGATCAAAACTGAACCTTCCTTTAGTAACTAACATACACACATTCACGAATAAATTTGTCTTTTAGCAAAAAAGTTTTCATGTAGTGTATTCTTTCATAAACCAAATCTACCCATACGCACACCAACAAATGTCATCATCTACATGTCAGTAATTATTTAAATTTTAATTACGGCACCTCTTTAATTAAATTTGAAACCGAAATGTGTGACGATCTTAAAAATATAAGAAAATTATATAGTAAATAAATGAGTATGTGTAAATACATGGTGAATTAACCTTTCTACCTCATGAAAACGGATAATTGCAAGGACTTGTTCTAGAAAGGTGCGGAGGCAACTAACAAACAATTCATTAAAAAAAGGTAATCATGTTAGACACGGAAGCTAAGGAAACGTTTTGACCTCCATGCATGCCGATACATATATATATATATATATAATCATTTTAAAATAATATATGTGTGTGTGTGTTGAATATGTATATAGAGTGAGATTTGGGTGAATATTTAATTATTTGACCAATTTTTATATACTTAGATTAGATGGATATATGGTGGATCAAATCTAACGACCTTACATTTGATAGACTGCGTTACTATGGGCATTAATGCTCCATAGATTTCGAATTATATATAAAATACATATAAGTTTAAATGAAAATCTCACCGGCCCACGGGCCCGCATTGAGCGTAGTTAATACGTCTGTAAACGAGGTGAAATGTTTCGTAAATAAATATTAGGGCTACTACATGAATAGTACATTTTTTGTAACTCAAACATGAAAACATGAAAAATATTGGGTCTGTGCTGCAGCAGCGGACAGAGGGTGCAAGTCAGCGACCGCTGGCTTGCAGTTAATAACGGGTTTTAAGCCTTTTTCTAGCCATTTTTCAGGGGGCAACTCCCATATCTTATAAGAACTCGATAGGAAAACATTAAAACTCTCTCTTAGAGTAGGTTGCTTGTACTTTTGCACCTTGGAAGAAGGAATTAAGGTGGAGATTGACTTTTCCAACCTAGTAGTGTAATCGAAGTGAGTTTCGTATTTAGTTTCTTACTTGTGATTATACGAATGGATTAAAGCAGTTGAATCTCCACTAGGGTTGATTTCTTTTGGATTATTGATACTTATTGTTACTCCATGCTTGTTGTTTGGATTGTGTTTATCATATTGCATTGATTGATCACCTTTACAATTCTGTAGACATAGGGTGAGGTTGAGAGACGAACCTTGTGTCGGACCAAAATCCAATCAACTTCGGTTATGATCGATGACGTAATAATCGAGAATTCCTTCTTAATTGTGTGGCTAAATGCGAAAGTCATAGTAGTCACAATCTAATTATCAAATATGGAAGTTCATAGTTAGATAGCTCTTAATTAAGAGCTATAGATGGGCAAGTGAAAGCATGAGTAGTTGTAGCATGTGATGATCTACGTGAATATCGTACCCTAGAACCTTAATTCTTGATTCCCATCATTATTTTACTTATATGTTCTTGCTTTTAGTCATCTACTTATTTGCATTTGGATAGAATGTTTAGGATCTCTAAATGTTTAATTTGTAGCACTTAAATTAGGAAGCCCTGCTAAGCCTTCCTTAAGATACGACTTAGGGTCAGCTTACTTCGTACTATAAGCCTCGTTTAATTGCAAGAACTTAGACATACATTTTTGATCGGGTTTTTATTTCTACAAGATGTTTGACGATCGGGTTTTCTTATTATGATATCTTGATTATATTATAATTCCAAAAATATAATTTATTGTTCAAATGAACGGATGTAAGTATGTAAACGAAAGGTACAATGAGTTCTCTCATCCTCACAAGTAAAAGGGTATTTTAGGTTTTTTGGACACTTTTCATACATAAGTTATATGTTCGGTATTTTTCATTTTCAACTTAAGAAAGAGGACATTTTTCATAAATAACCTTAAAATATTAAATTTTTAATAAAATATTTATTAATTCTCACTTGTTGATTATACTTCATTGATTTATGATATAATTTAATATTATTTAATAAAAAATAATATAAAATTAAAATAAAAACAAAAACAAAAAATTATAATAATTCATATTCTGGTACGACATTGTCACATAAACCGTGAACTGTGAGCTCGCGCGTTAAGTCGTGCGCGCCGCACGGGTTGTGATATAAGTTCAAAACTTTGCTGAGTTGTTGGATTATTATTCTATATATATTTTCCCATTTTGATTCTGTTACGTTACGTATATATGGAGTAGGCATATTATCGAATCATCCTATTATCACATTTCAATACTTACCTTTATATAAAGAGACCATTCATTTACAATTTTAATTTATTTATAATATTACACGCATATTGTCTTTATTTTAAGACCAATAAATCCAGTGTTTCATATAATATTTCATTAAGAATGAACTTTGTTGTATTTCAGTTTAGTTCTGTAATGCAATATATTTATATATTGGAAATATACATACAATATTTAGTAGATCTATAAGGGGACGGGTTCTTAATTTGCTTTGAGTAATAAGGTGTATAGTATACATTTTACATTGCCTCCATCCTTATACTAACCATTATCCTATAACAAATTTAAAAAAAAATTATTATTTATATTTTATTCAAAAATAATAATTAGTTGCTAATTTTTAAATTTACTATAATTATAGCTTGCATGTATATTTGACACACTTATGCATTCGTCTAAAAGCACATAATATAAATTATACTCCCTCCGTTCCTACTTAGTTGACGCGTTTTCCTTTTTAGGGCGTTCCGGTATACTTGACACGTTTCCTAAAATAGAAATAATAAGGGATTTTAATCTTAAATTTAGTTAAATTAAACACTACTTAATTATACCTAATTGGACTTACTTTAACTAACTAAAAAAAATACCCAAACCAAAACCCAATACACTCATTCCTAAAACCTACCCATCTTCCCGCTACCCCATTTACATCTAAAAACCCTAAATTCTAATCAATCTTCGCCGCAACCCACCTTCAACCCTAGATGCATGTGCATCTCTTTATCTGCACTCATCCTCACCGCTCCCCACCTTCAATTTGAGAACCCTAATTCTCTATCTCTCTGCCCGCCTCTCTTAGCTCGTCTCTCTCTGCAACTTGTAACTTGTTGAAATGTATTCCTTCTCTAAACCTCGTTCTCACCACGGTTGTGTTTCTTCGCCTGCGGGATTTCCACCTAAACGGTGGAGCTCTCTTCGCCGCCCCCCAATCGCGATGATGGATGAACTGAGTGATGGGTTTTGCGGTGGCGATAGAGCCCCGTGCTCGCCGACCTCTAAAAGACCCCTCTTTCTCCACCGCAACCCCCCCATACCAACCACAAGCACAGATCCATACTGGATTCGTGGCGGGCTTCTTCCGTTTAGGGCTGAAGATCTCTCCGACGATGAGGACACTACTTACCTTTGGCAGGGGCCGTTTGGAGGCGTGGAGAAGGAGGAGGAAGGGAGGAAATTGGTGGCGAGCTATGAAGCTTCGATTTCGATCCCTTCCTGACCATTTAGCCCTGCAACAGAGAGCTGGGCAGAGGCAGTGGCGGAGGGAGAAAGGCAGATGCGCGAGTCTCCATTTTTTGACTCCTACTTCAGGGAGTTTGACCTTCTTATGGTGAGATATATCCTCTGTCTTTTCTACTTATGATGCATGTGATGAATTTGGTGAATATGTGATGAATCTGAGTATATATGTGTTATATGTGGTAAGTTGCGAGATAATTGAGCATGTGATGAATCTGTGGTTATGTTGATTTATCTGATGCTACATGTTGCTGGATCTGTGACAATATGTGAATAATCTGATGCTCTATGTGGTAAGTTGTGTGGTGATGGAGCATGTGATGAATCTGTGGGAGTATACGATTCTGATGCTATGTGGTAAGTTGTGATCTGTATTATGATTCTATGTTGTAAGTTGTGAGGTGATGGAGAATGTGATGATTTTGTGGGGATTTATGATTCTGATGTTATATGTGGTAAGATGTATATGTGGTAAGCTGTGAGGTGATTGAGCATGCTATGAATTTGTAAGCTGTGATCTTAATATGTGATCTGTAAGCTGTGATCTGTCTTCTTATGTGGTAAGCTCAAATCTGCATATCTGGTATGCTATCTGTGATATGCTGTGATCTGTCTTCTTATGTGTTGAATCTGATTTCATTAAAGGTAAAGTTATAGATTCATCATTTAAGTGGCAACAAAATGCATAAAATAAATTTGCACTACAATCAAGAGTACACTTAAATCATGTGTTACTCTTGATGTACTAGTGCATACAAAAAACCACATATCCTATAACCTATACAAAAGCTGATTTCATACCCAAAAAGCAGTCTTCATTCCCAAAAAAAGCTTTATTCAAATCACCTTCAAAGTTGTCCATCTATCCTTTCATATCCTTGTATTCCATCTATTCCCAATGCCTTGATAATCTCCCATATCCCTTCAAAGCTGCCCATTTCAATTAAGTAATTCAAACACTCTTTAGCTAGCTCAAGTGGAACCTCTGAGCTAATTGGCAAAGCCTCAACCCTCCTCAATGCATCATTTCCCATATGTGGAATCTTGTAACTGTTTTGGCCTTTAACTTTCATGATTTCAATCATACAGCCCTGCAAACTTAGAAATACTTTATCCAAAGTTAGTGGTGATAGAGTATTGAATGAGTCTTGGACTGCATTCATCATTTCTTCCACTGTTTTGCAAGCTGTTTTAAGCTACAATGACTGAATATAGCCCTAAACCAACCTAGATCATTAACATTAGTGTCCGGACTGTTTGGTGGTTGTTGCACTAATCTGATATTGAACCCATTTTGTGTTGCAGCAACTCTGAAATCTATGTCATCATCCTTTATGTGTGGTTTTGCATTATCTTGCTGAATCAATATGTGTTTTGATGCACCCACTGGCCACTTGTTCATTAGTGCTGGTATTATTTGTCCATTTAATGCAGTGGGTTAAATGCTAAACAATAAAGGTAAGTTGTCAATGATGATGTTATATTCTGAGATGTAAAACACTCTAAACTCATTTCATTCAATGCAGTCCATTAAATGCTAAACATAAAGGTAAGTTGTCAATGATGATGTTATAATCTGAGATGTAAAACACTCTAACTACTGTTTTTGTGACTGATTTTTGTGGCTCAAGTTCTTGCAGTCCATTAAATACAATATGCAATCAGTACCTGATTTATCAAACATGCTTTAACTACTGTTTTTGTGACTGAGTCTATGGATTTAGTCTCTAATGCTCCTCTTGGCCTATGCTTGCTACTTCTCTTTGCTGCCACTTGCTTGGTGAATGGGAATATCCCAATTTTCCCATCGAATAGCACTTCACCATTTTCTGCAATGTGTGGTCTTGCAACTGCACACATGAACATTACTTTACGTATGAAACCTTTATGCTTGCATGTTCTATGTGGCTCAAGTTTTTGAGGTGATAAATAGAACCTCCTCTTATCTCTTGTGATGAAGAACCATTTCTCATCAATATGCACCACATTGTGCATGTTTCTAAACCTTAACTGATTCAATATTGAATCAAGCTCTATAGACTCGAGACTAAATCGTAGTCGTAGTAGCTTATTCGGGGTTGTTAAGTCGGGCTTCAAAGTAGAAGTATGAGCTCTGAGATGCCCTGATTTGACCCACCTCCAAACACTTGTTGAACCACACTTTAAACCCAAAGCAATAGATCTCAAGCTACCTCTTTTACTTAGCTCAAGAGAAGCAAAAACATAAAGGTCAAGTAGTTTAGGACCTTTTTTTTTTCTAAGTTTCTTACCACTTTCTACATGTATAGCTAATCCTTCACTTCTTTGTTGTCTTGCAGCACTCCAAAGGCGACTAACGGTGGATCTCGACACTCCGAAATGCTCCTCGGCCTGCTTCATTCTGCCTCTCTGTGGCTTCCCATTGCTGCAACCTTCAAGAAGGAACTGCACTATAAGGTTTCTCTCTTTAGTAGAGAGATCCTTCTTCACCATTTTTTTTAGAGTGTAACTATAGAATGTTTAGTGGTAAATCTGAAATGATGACTTGTTATTGTGTAACTGTGTATTTAAAGATTGTTTATGGTGGGAATGTAAAACATTTGGTTTGGATTTGGTGAAATAGAAACTGCCGCCCAAATTTTCACTTTGAGTTATGTTTGGGCAACTTTCAATCAAGTGTTTTGTTTAATTTCTTTATGTTTTGTTTAATTTATGTTTTGTTTAGTTTATGTATCGTTTAAAATTTCTTAATTCATTAATAATTAATCTGAGTTTTAAATTTATTTTAAAAAAATAATTTTTTTTTCAGTTAATTAATTAAAAAATTAATTTAATTCTATAAGTAATTAAATTATAAAATGAATTTTTATTAAATTTTCATTAATATTGATTTTTATAAACAATACAAAACCACCAAATAACTCTAATCACAATACTTAAAAGTGCCTAACTACTTTGTCTTAATTTTCGTGCCAAAAAGAAACGCGTCAACTAAGTAGGAACGAAGGGAGTAGTAAATTAAGGACGATATTATATGGATTATTTTTTATTGTTTTTTTTAAAAAAAATGGATACATGCATTAACATTAAATTACATAATCGCGTCACAGATGATTCGAACCCGATTAAGACCTAAGTCTTAGGCATTCACCTCACTACTACTATGTCAACACACGCATGCTCGTTTAAAGGATATTTTAATGATATCTCATATACGGCATAAGACATTAATTCTACCCCAACATTGGGTTACTCAAAACTAGGCTTATTTTTTAAAACCTAAATTTTCTCAATGTCTTGTACTTAATTTGAACTGTTTTTAATCAACTTCAGTCCTAAACTTTAAACGTCCAACATAAAATTAAGTTGAGATGATAAATCAAAAGTTGGTCATTGATGGATATATTCATGAGAAACAGAGGTACACTGAACTTGATATATATCACTAATAATTTGCAATGTAATACTAGGAAGGAATCATATATATATAATTGGTTTTACCAAATGTCAAAAGAGTACTTACTTCCCCATGAGGAACACGCAAATAGTTGAAATTTGATACACTTTTGGTGACAAAAGTGCATGCAGCAAATTAAATTCCAAACCATGAGGTGTCCTTTTCCTCAAATTTATATTCAAAAACCTACATAGGCTCTTTTTTCTTCTGTTCCATAGATCCAAGCAAAGCAATCCATGAAATTAAGGAACATATATTTCTCTACAATTGGGTAAGAGATGTAACAACCACACCAACTTATAACAGTCTTTTTTTTGTAAGACTTTTTGCCAAGGTCAAACGCCTTGTATATATGCCACCTGTCCCTGTCTTAACTCAACCAAGTCTAAATTACCTTGAGCTAAATCATCACTTTAATTAATTTTGATCTATTTACCTAAAAAAGAACAAAAAATAGAGTCCCTTCCCCCCAAAAAAATCATCTTCCTAAAGTGACACATGACAATCAAGCAGAAAGAGAGAGGATTGACCAAGAAAAGGGACGGCGCCAAATCCTATTGACTTCAATTATTCACCAATGGCACACAAACACACTCACACACACTGCACAAAATCTACTTATATAAATATATATGAGCTTCACCACCTCAATGTAACTAAAACTAGACCTTCCCATTTCTTTCTTCTTCAACTCGAACATAATCCATACTCATCAAAACACAAAGAAAGTCACTACCTTTTCTTTAAAAAAATCAAGAATGGGAAGATCACCATGTTGTGACAAAGATGGGATAAAGAAAGGTCCATGGACACCAGAGGAAGACATGAAGCTCATTCAATATATTCAAATTCATGGCCCCGGCAACTGGAGAACTCTTCCCAAGAACGCTGGTATATATATTCCAATTCCAAACCCTAAATTTTCTTTTCATAATTTGAATAAATTTTGCATTTATAGTTTGAAATGATTCTATAATTTGTGTTATGTGTGTGTAATTGTTTAATTAGGCCTTCAAAGATGTGGGAAGAGTTGCCGTTTGCGTTGGACCAACTATTTAAGGCCAGATATCAAGCGAGGGAGGTTTTCATTTGAGGAAGAAGAAACTATCATTCAACTTCATAGCGTTCTTGGCAACAAGTAATTAAGATTCTACATCAATTTATTTAATTACTTAATTAAAAGGGTTTCATTTTAATTTTAATTATTTGATCATGATCTAGGTGGTCAGCAATCGCGGCACGTCTACCTGGGAGAACGGATAACGAGATCAAGAACTACTGGAACACGCACATAAGAAAAAGGCTCCTAAGAATGGGGATCGATCCGGTCACACACGCCCCTCGCCTCGACCTATTAGATCTATCATCGATACTCGGCTCGACACATCAGCTCAATCTATCGAACCTCCTCCGCGTCCAAACACTTATCAACCCCGAAGGCCTAAGGCTTGCTTTAAGCCTCCTATCATCCAATGTTGAAAACCCTAATATCTTATTGCAAAAGCTTCAAGAAAATCACCTCTTGGATTCACATCATGATCTCCAAAATCATGCCCCAATTTTCCAACCTAATCAGTTAGAAAATGTTGGTAGCCAACAAAGTCCATTAAATCTTGTAGATTCTTCATTTCCAAATCAACCTCAATATATCCAAAATAACTTAGGACAAATACCTAGGACTTCTCCTAGCTCAAGTGGCCAAGCATACCAAAATTATGGCCCAACAAATGAGAATATTCAGAACGACATGGCATCGAATTTTTTCAATGGAGTTTCTCCAGATCAAATAAAGGCGGACATGTCAGAGAATTCGAGCTTCGATTCCGTTCTATCGACACCTTCAGCCTCGACGTACATCAACGGAGGAGCAGAAGATGAGAAGGAAAGCTTTTGCAGTAATTTGTTAAGGTTCGAGATACCGGAGAGTTTAGAATTAGATTATTTCATGTAATATTAGGGTGTATTATATTGGAATGGACTCCTTTTTCTCTCTTTTTTTGATGATTAATTAGGTCTTCCATCCTATATATGTGTTAAAAGCTAGGGTTTGTTTTCTTGCAGGAAGCATAATTTTATTTCTGAGCCTACATATGTAAAATAATTAATGTTTGCAGTTTGTATATATGTATTTCTTAATCTCCCTGGTTATTTACTTTAGTTTCTCTCGTTTTGTATAACTAATCCTGCATGATATACTAATGAAATATAGTAATACGTATGTATATTGAAATATTGCAGTTCGTTTCTTCATGATCAACTGCAATATTGAAATTTTCTGGAGAAAATATACAAAGTGTATACAAGTGATCATTGAGCATATTCCAATATCGAAAATACTCACCCTAAATAAAAATTTATTAATTTTTATTTTTGAATTAGAATTTATTAATTAGGGTATAGTTTAATATCATTCAACGTAGAAAAAAAATAGAAAATGAAAAAAAAATTATAATGAATCATATGATAATGTGGTTATGTGATATCAACCGTGGAGGGACATATTAAATGGTGTCCGCCGCGGAATGGTTTTCTTTCTCAATTTTCATGTAATTTATTACTTAATTCTTGCACACATGATAATAATGTGTATTCGAAATATTTAAAATTGGTTAAAATACTTAATTAAAATTAAATTTTAGCTACAAATATGTAAAAGATAAATAAATAAAGAAATTAGTACGAATCATATGAATAATACTCTTTCCGTTCACAAATTTTTTTTTATATTTTATTATTTTGGTATGTCCCTAAAAGCATTTTACATTTCAAAATTTTTCTTTTATAATAAGTGGACACATTATACTCAAATACATATAAAACTAAATTATAAATTATAAATCAAGTGAGACTCAAACTCCAATTAATACACACAACCACTTAAAAAAAAAAAATTAAGTTGGTTCAAACTCCACTCATCACTACACTCTCCTACGCTAAAAACACATTATTAAAATCAGTATCAAGAACTTTAGCGTAGGGAGTATAGTATTAATAACTACAATTTCATATCTATCATACCGGATAAAATTGTATGATTCATGTTTGATAGTAACAATATGATTCATATTAAAAAATATCACTAGAATTGGTTTTTTAATTATGTAGTTATAATTTATTATTTTTACTTTTTTTTTGAGGTATTTTTTTCCTCTAATAATATTATATATAAAAACTAAAAAAAATGTTCAAAATCCAACATCAAAATTATGGATGGATTTTGATTAAATTAGCCAAGACAAAAATATATGCAGAAAATTAAATTATAAATCTAGCTATATACCCATCTCGGTTGTTTAATATAAACATCATACATGTGTATAATGTGCTCCCAATTTCCTTCACAGATGTTGATTTATTTTCTTCATTCAAACACATTATCATTTTGAATTTCTTTGCTGCAAAAGGCCAAAAAAATCGGTGGTAATTTCTATTGTTAGTCATATATGTAGGAAAAACTGCAGTTTTGTCTTGGCCTGCCTATTTAGCATTGCCTCTTTTTCTACTTATTTTATACAATTACTACAATTAAATCTTTCAAAAAGTTGAGAATGTAGGAAGTAGCGATGTAATCAAGCTAAACTTAATTCATTGCAGTAGAGTCCAGTAATTAAATTTAACTATGCATGCTTAAATAAAATAGATGAATTTTGGGAAGTTCCTAACCCCGCAAGCTTTGTTAAGATTTCGGTCATTTGTCCGGTCCTACAGTCTTTCTTTCTGGAAAAGATGGTTTTTTCCTACAACTCGAGTTAGAATGTAAGAGTTGTAATATGCTTGCTGGAAGATTGGCTCTTAAAGCCTACTCCAATATCGACATTTGGACCGATGGAGAGGATAAGACCTCCATCTACTATGGCGGAATCACAGGATGGCGTGGAGAGGTCAAGCGCCTATATAGCTAACTTTTTTCAGCTGGCTATTATCTTAGTTGTAGCGCTCCTTCTCTCACTTTGAAAAGATTTAGCAGTCTTTTTGATGACCTGGTCGAGAGAGTACGATACATCGGTGTAAAAGATTGAGTGAAAACATACTTGAATTAAAACAAGGTACAAGTTCAAAAGCGATTCTTGATAGGATCAACCCTGACCAAAATAAATAAATGCTTAAAAATAAATTTAACAGTGTTGTAGAACTTGCTTGTTTTCTCTCGATCACTCATAAATTTAAAATATGACATACACTAGAGTTGGCTGCACACCTACTACCTTCTTGAACTGTAGGGTGTCAATCGATCCAGTACTGATTAACTAAAATCGAAAAAGTCACAATTTAAAGAATCGATACCGAAATTGGTTATTTTTTAATATATAATTTTATATACCAGTCATTCGGATACTGTTATTTTTAAAAAATCAAAAATCAATAATCAGTATTTTTACCGAAAAATTGATTCTCGATAACCGATTCCCGATCTGATACCAATTCGGTAACAGTTTTTCTAGAGAATCGATTATCGATTGAGACCCCTATTGAACACGGTGTAGAATCTTCCAAATCTTTGTTAATAATGAAGAGACATCTCTTTCAAAACTTTCTTTTCAAAGACAATATATTTTCTCATCTCACAAATATCACATTTTTATTGGATTATTCTATTAGTGACCAATTACTAAAAATGAAAAAAAATTCTTTTAAATGAAGTAAATCATTTTTTTAATAAACAAAAATTTGATTTCTTAATGTCATAAGTGAGATAGAACTTAGAAGAAATACATCAATATACTGTAACATTCAACTTTATATATGTGTGTGTGTATGTGATGTAGACGTTTTAAAAGAATTGCTGTGACATTTGTTTAATAAGATTTATGAATTTATACAATATATATGTATATTATATTTTCTTCATATTATAAACAATTAATTTTTAGTTTCATGTTGACTTCAATCATGAAATTACATTATTGTTTCATTAACTTGTAGATAATATGAAAATATATATATATATATATATATAATGAAAATAGGTAGTATAATATATGAAAAATATTTATATAAAAATATTTTATATATATGTTATTTTGGGATCCATAATAATGTTAATCAAAAAATTGATTTGGGTTATTATTCTATCAATATGTAGTCAATATAAGGTTTTCAATACACAATCAATTTTGCTAGCAATTTATCAATAATTCCTATTCCATTCTTGAATGTGTATATCGAACAATCCGCAATATCGATATGAATGTATTACAATTAATTAACTCGATATTTTAATATTTAAATGGATTTATTTTAATTATAATAAGTTACAATTATCTCCTTTTTTTGCCATGCTTGTAACTAATAACAATTAACAACGTAGAAATACAATTATATTATATATATAGTCCGCAAATAAATAAAGAGAGAAGCTGTGTTCATTTCTTTCAACAGTAAAAGTTCCAGTTTAAACAAAATGAAGAACCAAAATCACACCAAATAACTGAGAGTCCACACACCCTGCATCAATTAAGACACATTTATTTCAAACTGGACAATTAAGACACACTGATAAATTGGAGTTCAAAGCACTCCAAGATTTCCCTCACTTCTGCTTCGAGGAAAAGATAGATCTCTTCTCAAGACCTGCACCCTGCTACTAAACTCCAGCTGCTGCGCTGCAGTTGCAACGCTCGTCTTCATTCCAGTAGGAGGAAGACGCACGTGTCGACTCCTCGTAGATTTAGGCGAGGCCACTCCTTTCCTTCCATGGCTCGACGAAGCCGCAAGCTTCTGAGAAGTCATGCTGTGGCTCGCCTTCCTAACAGTCTTGGATTCCGCTCGGTGGCCACGGTCAATTTGATGGGAGCTCAGTCTAGCAGAACGGTCCGCAGCATCCTTTGTCGTTCCAACTTTGATTGACTGCCTGTTGTAGTATGTAAGATGTGGAAGAAGACTTATCACGTGTTTCTTCAACTGCTCGTCGCCTACGTTCTTCTGGGCTGGGTTCCCTTCCAAGCTGAGGGCATGGAGGGAGTTGTAATTAGCCGCAAGCTGGCCAAGACATTTGGCTGTAGAGATTTTGTTAAAACGCAGATCGAGAACGTTGAGTTTGAGGAGGCGGTGGAGACCTTCAACCTCACTGATCTTGTTACCAGCTAAGTATAACTCTTTGATAGAGGAACAAGCTCCAAGGCCTTCAAAGAAAATGAAGTTTATGTTAGAGTAAGGGGGTGTTTGGTTGAGCTTATAAGCTCTTTAAAACAACTTATAAGTTGTTTAGGAGTTTATAAGCTATATCAAAGTGTTTGGCAAATAAAGCTCCTTGAGAGCTTATAAGTTGTAAAAATAAGCTCTTGGAGCTTATAATCTGTTCAAAAAATAAGTAGCTCAATTCCAACTTATTTATCCATGAACTTATAAGATGTAACAAAATTACATAAATAACCTTCTATGTCACATTAAAAAGCTTATAAGCACATTTATCCAAATACCTTGACAACTTATAAGTTTCATCTTATAAGCTCTTGCAAGAGCTTATAAGCTCCAAGAACTTATAAGCTCTTTAAAATAAGTTTAGCCAAACACCCTCTAAGATGTTATGTGCACATAAAGGCAGCTATACTACAGAGTCAAGATCTGGAAAGAAATTATGGAGACTGCACAATATTTCAAACATTTCAGTTTTTTTTTTACAATTTCTCTTCATCCTATATATATCAATGAAACAACTCGCACATTTGTTTCTTCCTGTGAGTAGTTTTTATTTCTCATTCCCACACATAAATGGAAGTTTGGAGCAAATTAGGCCACTGTAAGATCCTAGCACTCTTCGTGAAGCTTTATAAAGAGGAAAAATAAAGATGTGACATACCATGCCCGATTCTTAATATGCGATTGTAGCTCAGATCAAGCACACGAAGTCGTGTAAGATCCCGCAGTCCTTCAATGGTGGAGATACTGTTTTTTGAGAGATTCAGAACATGGAGTCCCCGGGGAAGTGCACCAGCAGCAATCCTGACTGAAAAGGCCAAAAGGTACAAGAAATTATTAGCAAAACATAACATAATAAGGGGTATAAGTATAAAAAAGGAGATGAATAAATGAAAGAAAATACCTATAGCATTTCCAGATAGATTAAGGGCTTTGAGGCTACCAAAAGCACTGAGAAAGGGAATCACATGTAGCCCAAGGTTACTCAGCTGAGCTGATGTGGCAGACATGTTCATAGAAGAGATGTATCTTTTTGCTGCCTCCATTCCAGGACTGATCTTGACTTCCACATTTGAAGGTGTAGGGTCCTCCGTAGAGGCATTGACTTTCGGTGTCTCTTGATCATCATGTGAAGCAGACTCATTAGATTCTTCTGGTGGAGCACAGTTCTGAATGTTAATGACCCAATTCTCGATTCTCTTAATCCGAAAGTCCTTAGCAGGTAATTCATCCCAATGGTGAAAAGAAGAGTCTCCTTTTACATCATTCTGTGTGTTAGGACCATCTGACGTAGGCACTATCCAGTCTTTTGCTGAACCTTCATAGTTATAATTCTCATCAGTTTCATCAGCAGGATTTTCACCAGTATCAGCATCACCGTTATGCCCTGAATGATGTCTTTCTTGATATTGTACCTGTCTTTCAACTCCATGAATCCCTTTCTTCCAAGAATCAAGAGCACTCATATCCTCTGCGGATCTCGGGCGCCTTAAAAAGGATGGGGAGAATTGCTTGGGGGAACCCAACCTAGGTAAGGAACGTGATTTTACAATCACATGTCCAGTACGAGGTGTAACATCATCAGAAACATGCTCGCATGATCCAAGAATATCATCTTTCTCGGTACATTCTTCTAAAGTCTGTTCTGGATATCCAATTGAGAAAATAGACATATTTTTTCCAGCCTCAGAACCAACTTGAACATAATCAGATTGCATCGGGTCTCGAAATTGATCTGAGAGGCTGTGTCCAGTATTATCAATGCTTTCCGGAACACCTGTCCTACTACGATTGCCAGATCCATCACACGAAAATCTTTGCTCTGTTTCTTCCTCAGATCCATCACCAGCCGAGGTTCTCTCTTCCCAATTTAATCCATTTCCCAAAGATTGACACTTTCTCATTTGTGCTTTCTTATGAACCACAATCTCACACTCAGTACTGTCTTTGCCATCCATTTCGTCCGATCCACAGTCATGTTCAGTAGGAGAGTAATCAGTTGCATGATCAACAATATAACCGACTGTATGCCCCTCCCCTTTCAGGGATAGATTGTTTTCTGTATTCGGATCATAGGAATTCTTCATAAGCTGCTGATGTGATGAATCTTCCAGGGTCTTCTGCATTTCTTCACTAGATTTTATAAATGTTTTCTGTCGAGGAAATAAACAAGAGGATTAGAAAATGGCAAGCATCAAAAGATAACATAGGAACTCGGTTCTTACAAGATACTTATAACAAGAAAGCATACCAACCTTATGTTTGGGAGAATGTACGTGAGCCAGGAAGCATGAAAATCTGACCATCCTTCGGAAAACGACAATTCTTTCACATTTGATCTTACTCTTATTGTAAAATTGAAGACAATTGACAATTACACACTTCTATTCTCCTAAAAATGTCCAAGAACAACTACCGAAAACAAATCACATGCTAAATACTTTTTAACTCAGTACAAGCAAACCTTAGCCATAATCAAAGGATAAACCCTCCGAGATGCGGCACAATCTCCAAACATGTGATGATCTAGATCTCCTCGAAACACATATGAAAATCACACTCTCATTATCACCCCACACCTGCTCAGAGGTGTGAGAAACCTTAGAAGTTGTTGAATCTGCCAGACTGAAATAAAAACTTTGGCAACAGCAAGAGCCCAGTGCTGATTATGCATGTAAGAGACAGAAGCCTGGTAGGAAGAGGTTGGTCAGTGCATACTGCATAGATAATAAAAAATTTCAAGAACTACTATAGCTTTCATGTAGTTCGTATAAAATTATAAACATCTTCATGTAAAAGATTTCGGAGTTTCAAACACAGTTTCAAAAATTATTTACCCACAAAGACTTCAAAATGGCGTTCTTTTCCACTCTGAAGATAATAGATCATACTTGTACGGAAATAAAAGAGAAATATAAGCATTAGGAAAAGCGAGTTTTCAACATCAGAGCATTAGGGTACATGTTTGCATTTAATGCGAAACAAGTACTAATTTCTTCAGATAACTCAAGGAAATAGATAATAAGAGCAAGAATATCAGGCATTAATCAGCGATATGTTAATTCCGATAAGCAAATAAAAATTCATTAACTGACTCATAATTCTCAATCAACCAGCACCAGTTAAACAAATTCATCCACAACAACAAAATCCTAACTTCCACAAACCCTCATTCTCGGATCAAAAGATCCAATTTCCAATCAAAAACTAACAAATTCAATCACGAATGGAACAGGAGAACTGAAAACACCAATCTTCAATCTCCAACATCCCAAAAACGACAAAAAAAAAAACACCAAGAAAACCACAAAATAATCGAAAGTTCGGAAATTAAAACAAGCTACAATCTAACCTCTTCTCAGCCAGATTGACTGGTGACAAAAATCAGCGGGTGAAAAGGATAAATAATGAAATAAGAAGACAATTCCACCAAAAAGATGTAATTGTGGGGGAAACTAGAGTCGGGAAGTTGAGATTTATAGTGAAACAGGAGGAGGATAATTGGATATAGATTGCAATTGCAGGAGTAATGGAATTGGGTGCAGATTAGGGTATGTTCGATAGGATAAACAGAAATCTGAGATAATAAAAGGGAGAAAAAAAGGAGAGATTGAGATGAAAGAGGGGTTTGTGGTGTGGATACAGAAACAGAATGCAAAAAATGACAGCTAATTTAATGTATGGCCCTCACAATTTTTGTCGCTATATCATCTTTTCCCTATTTTTCAGGCATTTCACATAAATGTTTTTTGCTACAAATTATAAATGGTGTTGTAATTTTAATGAAACTGTCAAACGGTACCATACCGATTCTAACCGAAATCGAAAAATAAATTTTTTAGGTAGCGAGTATTGAACTGTTTATAATTATGGTTAATCAGTTCGGTATTGGTTATTTCCAATAACTGACTAAAGAATCAATTTTAAAAGAAAAAAATTTAATATTCTATTTTTTTAATATTTATAAAAATATTAATATTTAAACGAATAATAATACTTTCTAACAATAATTTAATACAAATATATTTAATCAACATGGTATGTATTTTAAAAAATATAAAATATATTGTTTTTAATAATTAAAATAAAAATTCGGTAACCGGTTAGTTGGATACCATTTATTTTTTAAATGTAAGAACTGGTTACCGGCTTATTTACCGAAAACTAATTCTCGGTTCGGTACGAATTCAGTACCGATTCTTCTCGAGAATCGAATACCAATTGACACCCCTAACAAATATGTATCGGTAAATATGGTGTATTTTATTATTTAACATAAATCAATTTTTTAATACATTTTGACAGGTTTTTTATTTTGGTATCTTCTTTTTGTTGGATGTTTTATTAACTTATGTGATGACTTTTTCATGTATATCTAAATTAACTTTGGTATATAGTGCACATGAGAGAATTTAATATACAGCAATGTTGTCGTATTGTATAGTTTGATTTGATGTTTTTTTGTTTTTTAAAATTTTACTCCTTTTTAATATTTGTGAGAATCGGGAAGGACCGAGAGTCCCGGTCCTGATCCTGAAGTCCCGATCTTGAAAAATGCTAAATTTTTGGTTCCGGTCTTAATGATGATTTTGGGACTCCCGAATTCCGGAATTGAAAAAATTTAGGTCTCGGTCCCAGTCCCGAAAAATAAAATCTCGATTAGTTCCGAATTTTAAAAATTAATTTCGGGAAATCAGGAATCCGAAAATTTGCAATTCTCCGATCCCGATCCCGAAAAATTCGGAACTCGATACGGGACCGGAAAAGTCTCGAGTCCCGATCTCAAATTATCACCCCCTATCTATGTATGTATATTTAAAGTATGTATATGATTTCAAATATTAAATGATTAAAAATGAAGTTTCATTAATTTATTGTGATCCTATTTCAAAACATGCCAATCCACACAAAATAACAAATCAGGATCACAATAAATTAATGAACTATCAATTTTAATCATTTAATATTTGAACTCATTAACAAAGTTAACAAGTTATTTGAAACTCGAGTCGTTAAAATTATATTTGAAAATGTTCGTAAACCAACCAAATACTATACTAAATTTCGACTTGAAAATTTATTAAAACTTGTTTTTGAGCTCGAGTTCGTTGAGTAAGTAAATGAATTTCAAGCGAATTTCTATTGGGTTAAGAGTCGAATATTTCACAAATGGTTTGATTCGCTTACACACCTTCGTATAATTATGAAATATTTTTATGTAATGTATATCCGAAGGTTTGTGGCATTGCTTCAAATCTCTCGAATCTATTTTTTCAAATATTTAAAATTAAAAAGTATTATAAAATCTACACAAAATCAGAATTTCCATATAAATCTATAAAATTTACACAAAATCAACACAAAACTAAATTTCTTGTACAAACCTCGAGGATATTTCATCCATACAAACTATATTTTCCATATCAAGAGACGGAACATAGGAAGTAATTTTTTTTAACGTACGCATATAATTTATACGTAATATTTTTATTTAATTTTCATGTGTATTCGAATTTGAAATATTTTTTTAATGTAATATATGTTAAGTTAGACTATACTATTATTAAATACAATGTTATTAAGGAAAGGCATCAAAATTATTCTCTCCCCTTTATATTTAATCATAAGCAATTTTTATTGATTTTTGTGTAATATATAATTATTTGAGTCTTCTTATGTAAAAACATAAATAGATTGTTAATAGTTGAACAAAATGAGTATATGTTAACATAAACAGAACATGAAGAGTAATATTATTCTTTTTATGCATGAATATAAATAATTGATAATCCCTCATTCCATGATTGTTTGTTACAGTTTCACTTGGCACGCGTTTATTTGTAGTGTTTTGACTTTGAGTGGAGTGATGTGTAAAAAGTATAGTAAGTGGAGATAGAATCTCACTTTTGTTTTGTTTGAGATTGATTAAGTAAAAATTAATGAATGTCTAATAAATTAAACATTTCAAATGACATCTTATTAATTTTATTATTTATTAATTTGAATAATTTAATGCATTAATGAATCTGATAAAAAGATTAAACAATTATTAATTAAATTAATTACAGGTTGCTACTAAAGGTGTGATGCATTAATTAATTAAGGCATTAATTACAAAATCTATGAAAATTGTGAAGCATTAATTAATTAATCTGAAAAGATGGAAGACCATTACAGAATGCATTAAACTGGAAAAAAAAAAAAAAAAAAAAAAGACCATTCATTAAATAAAAACTTCATACAAGTTGATGTGATTCAAAAATTATGGAGGAAATCACAATTGTTCTTTTTTACCAAAAAGGCTCCAACTTAAAATTTAAACTACACTTAACATCTATAAATACAAAAAGTAAATGCTCCTTAAATACAACTGCAACTTCAGTTTTCGAAATTAAGAATAGTAGGAAGAAGTTACAAGAAAGAGTCAAAAGATGAGTAATGAAGAAATGAATAAATTGGGGCGGTTGTTTATGATGCACATGCAGGGGTCTGATTTGAGGCGTGTGGCTTTAACAGAAGCTGAAACAACATTCAAGCTTAGTAGATAAACTGTATGGAGGCTTGGGAAGGAGACTAAGAGTCAGATTCTTCTTCACCAACCTATGCACCTACAATCGAAACAAAACGGATGTAAGCATTCTCACAAGATGAATATTGATAGTGAAGCAGTTAAGACACTTATTTTCCTTGAGAAATGTTCAATTAGGAAGATGGCTACTAAGTTAGGTATAAGCAAAAGCTTAGTAGGTAATTGGGTTAAAAAGAAACAATTAAAACCCCACACAAATCCAATTAAACCTACACTAACTGTGCAAAATAAGATTGCCATTAGGTGGAGTTTGAGTCACCTTGATACCACCTTGGGCTGTGGAGCTGTGAAATACCAAAGCGTGCATAACGTAGTTCATATAGATGAAAAGTGGTTCTATATGACGAACACTAGTGATAGGTATTACTTGCTACCAAACAAGATATAACCATACAAAAGTTGCAAATCAAAATAGTTCATTACCAAGGTCATGTTTATGTGTACAGTCAGTAGGCCACACATTTTAAATAATGGTACCATTTTATTTGATGGGAAATATGGAATTTTCTCATTTACAACTATGAAAACTGCAAAAAGAAACTCAAAGAATCGAAGGAATGGCACATTGGAGACAAAACCAATTCAATCCATAACAAAGGATGTCATCACGAATTGCATCATAAACAAGGTACCAATTTCTAATTTTAAATTGTGAATTGCATATCATATGGCCATAACATATGTTGTGCTCAATGCACAACACATACCCTCAGCAAAAAATCATCATAGGGTTGACCAAGCACATGTATACTGCACATCAGATTATGTAAATAGCCTCCTAAATTGTGAATTATAAACTCATAGTGGTTGCTTTTAACATAAATTCTGAAAAACATGTCACATGCACCATATAACAAATCACATATCACATATACCATCACCAAAAAATCATCATAGAGTTGACCAAGTGTAGTATACTACACAACATATCAGAAATAACACAGGCACAGGTCAGATTATGCAAATAGCCTCTTAAACTGTGAATTTTAAACTCACAGTGGTTGCTTTTAACATAAATTCTGAAGAACAGGTCATATGCACCATATAACATGTCACATATCACATTATCATATATGCCCTCAGCAAAAAATCATCATAGGGCTGATCAAGTGTAGTATACTACACATCATATCAGAAATAACATAAGGAGATCATTCATTTTGCAGATTATACCTCAATCAAAGCTAAATGATCAACAAATGCAGACAAGCATATCATCCTTCATCAAGATAATGCAAAGCCTCATATAGCACATATTAATCCAGACTTTATGAGAGCAGCAAATTCAGATGGATTCAAGATAAACTTAGTATGTCAGCCACCTAACTCACCCGATTGCAATGTAAATGACCTAGAATTTTTCAGAGTCATTCAAAGTATACAAGATGATAAAGTATGCACTTGTGTTGATGATCTCATAAAGAATGTTGAAGAAACATTTCAAGAACTGACTGCAACAACATTAAACAATGTATTCCAAACACTTCAAGGCTTCTACACAGAAATATTGAAGGTCAAGGGGTGCAAAAACTATAAGATACCACACATGGGAAAGGATAGGCTGATTAGGGCAGGAACATTGCCTCAATGTATAGGGGTGGAAGAACAACTGATAAGAAATTGTTTGGGATTCATATAGTTGACAGAGAACAATTGTGGTGAAATTTACAACATTGATAATGTGCAGACAACTTTTGGTATATAAGGTGAAAGTTTGGGGTGCAAACCTGTTTTTTTGGACTTTAAAGTTGATGTATAGGTTGCAGACAGTTTTTGAAGGTCGAGGTTGATGCCTAGGATGTTTTTTGGAGATGGTTTAAAGATAAGCAACTGACTTAGTTGCTAGTAGTTGCTTAACATGTTTTGAAGGTGGAAGTTTGGGGTGCAAACCTGTTTTTTTGGACTTTAAAGTTGATGTATAGGTTGCAGACAGTTTTTGAAGGTCAAGGTTGATGCCTAGGATGTTTTTTGGAGATGGTTTAAAGATAAGCAACTGACTTAGTTGCTAGTAGTTTCTTAACATGTAAACACTTATTTTGCCCTTTACTATGTATTATTAAAGTCTCAATTTTTATCTTATTACATTATAGACTTAACATACTGCACAAAAATACACAAAAGAGCCACATATTCAGCCTCCAAAAACTACACTTTTTGTTAAGCATATGTGGAATGTATGAAGGTATATCATGCATCTAGCATATGACACCCTCATAATCACTTCATCACAGGGTGTTATCTAACATATACCATCAGCAAAAAATACACCATATACCTTACACATTGCAAATCAAAATATGTAGTGGAAGCATCAAATTTGGCTCTATGAGTTTCATCTAGTATATACCCACAACAAAAAATCATCATAGGGCTGACCAAGTGTAGCATTACCACTAATAACAAATCCAATAGCACAAGCACATATCAGGAGAGTCAATATCAGAAATAACATCTTAACAAGGCTCTCAAGAACCATATCAGAAATCACATGCAGAAGAGTCAACAAGCCCATAAACATATTAGGAGAGTCAACACATGCCAACATGCCCTCAACAGATCACAAATCAAGATAACACAGGCCAACTACGCCATCAACATAACACAATTGCATATAACACATGTCAACTACGCCCTCAACAGATAACAAATCAAGATAGCACAGACCAACTACGCCCTAAACAGATCACAAATCAAGATAGCACAGACCAACTACGCCCAAAATCGAAGCAACAAACCGTAAAAATTTTACCTTTCTCATTACCAAACAGGAATGGGACAACCATGGGAAACATATCCCAGCCAATTTCCTGAACGATTCCTTCTTCTCCTCTGACCACTCGCATTTCTCAGCCACAAGTTCTGGATCTAGGGTTTCATCCACCATGGCATTCATTGGATTAGTTAGCTTAGATCTAGCGAGCTCTAAGTCAATCTCTTCCAAGAATGGTGTTTCTTCCACCACAGTATCCGATTCACCAAAGAACTAGGAGGGTTCCTTCCATAAATAACAATATACAGAATTGGTAGATGTTGCGGGAGTGAACTGAGATGAAGGTTCGTAGGGAGAAAAACAGGGTGCCGATTGAGAATCACTCATCGCGAAGGTCGGAGAAGAGAGGTTACACTACAAAAAAATTGAGTATATGTAACAAAATTTATGTAAGAAAAATAAATTTTGTTACATTTGCATATCATATGTGAGGAAATTATATCATTACAAAAAAACTGATTATTTGCCACAAATTTTTTCGTCAAAAAAAACTATTATTTCGTTACATAAGATCACATGTGAGGAAATAAATTTCGTTACAGACTCGTCATATTAGGGTCCTCACATATAGTATAATGTAAGGAAAATATGATTTCCTCACATTAGATATGAATCTTTGAGGATTAATGGGAAAATATATACTCACGTATGATATGCATATGTAACAAAACAAAAATTTCCTCACACAATTTGTTACATATACTCAACATTTTTGTAGCGTTACGGTTGTAGGATTTCAGGTTTCAAGAACGAGAGATTGGGATAAATGAGAGAATCTTCCAAATAGAGTATGGAGGGTGATTAGGTAGGATTAGGTTAAGTATAGTTAGGATTAAGTAATGGGCTGTTAGGGTTTTAATTGGGTTGGGTAATTTTAGTTTAGTTAAAAATATTGTGGGCCCATTGGTGGCAATTTTGCAAATAATGAAAATCATAAGGATAAAATGGATAAAAAATATAGTCCGAAAATAGAAAGTTAAAATGTAACAAATATTAGTGGACGGACTGAAATGACAAAATGTAACAAATATTGATGGACGGAGAGAGTATGTAATATTTTTATTTTATTGTATGTCTGTAGTTAACACGATTCCAAAAGAAAAACTTCAATCATTTCAAAAAAATTTTGAAAAGGAGAAAAAAAGCGGTAATATCTATACTAAATATTAATTTGAATTGATGTCAATATTAATGACCAAGAATTGACAATTGATCTAGTAAGTAATTCTAGAATATATAGAATCTCGCAGAAGAATTTGCTTTGTAAATTATTTCTTTTAAATAGAAATTTTAAATAAATTGTATCTTGCTCAGACCAATAAATAGAGTTGAAGTTATAGTTAAAGCTACTAGTAGAAAATCGAAATAACTTGTTATAGTAAGGATGATGGGGAAATATTTTATTTTAAAAATAAATAAATTTCGCATCAATTGAAGGTGTTGGAAATGAAAAATGATCATGTGAAATTATCTTTTTTAATTAAGTTTGAAACGAGTGTGAGTTTAAACTCTTAAATAAAATAATATCACATTGATTGTTTTTAGAAGATGCGTCAATTGGAACTTAATTAGATGAAATGCATAAAATATTGTATCTATTTTAGTTCATATTGTATCTATTTTAGTTTTTATAAAATATACTATTAATATTTATTTTATAATATTCATAATATCAATGAGAAAATATTTTAACTAGAAAGATATCAAATAAAAATAATTTTTTACGAGTTATTAAATAAAAATAAATCCTAACCGTCAAGTCATTTAGATTAACGTTACAAATTAAAAGATGATTTTCTAACATATTTTATAAAAAAAATATTTTAAATAATATATATACAAAAAATATCTTTTAATAATTGATCACATACAAAAAAAAATTATTTTAGTAACGGAATTTTTTCGTTACTAAAATAAGAAATTTCGTTACTAAAAGTTTTAGTAACGGATTTCTTCGTAATAATATCGATGGTTGCTAAAAAATTTAACAACGGAATATATTCCGTTACTATATATAACAACAGAATTGTAAACCGTTTCTATAATGGTTTCTTCAATTTTAGTAACGGAAAATTTCGTTACTAAATTTTTAATAACAGATAATTCCGTCATTAATTCTGTTACTAAAATTTTACAACAATTCCGTTGTTAATCCGTTAAAATTTAGAAACGGAAAATTTTCCGTTACTATTTTGTTGCTATATAATGCATTTTTTGTTGTGATCTAAGTGATTTAGCAGTCAAGATTTATTTGCATCTAATCTTAAATTAGGTATAATTTATTGATTAAAATATAATAGATTGATTGCATCCAATCTTAAATTATTTGAAGTATTTTGGACAATATTTAAAGGGTAGAATAGTAAATTTAAATTATTTCCTATATTTTTAAAATCCCACGGATTATGCTTGTGAGTTATGTCTTAATATCAGGTTATTTTATTTTATTATTTTTAATATTTTATATTAAATTATAATTTAATTGGTAAACCATAGTTGAAAAGTGATAATTAACAATAAATTTAGAGATACTCACGATAGAAAGATATTATCTAAAATATAAAAATGAGTAAAAATAATTCTATTATATTTATTATGATTATAACCATATTAGCATAATTATAACTTTTATAATATAAAATAATGCATATATAAAATAAAATAACTTAATAAATTGTAATGTACTCCCTCCGTCCCACTAAACTTGATACATTGTTAAAATAGTAAAAGTTATCCCTTTAAAAATGTGTGGATCCTACTACTTTTATCACTCTTACACTATTTTATACATTTTCTTTAATAACTGTGCCTAAAAGTTTTGTGTCATCCTTATTATAACGGATGGATTACATAAAAATAAATAAACAAATAAGTTTGGATGATAGTTAACACGCTGAAAGGGGTTAACAGTTGAATCTTCCTATATAGACATATATTACTATTATATTATTTTACAGAGTTCAAATTTATTCAAGACTAGCGTACCTCACCACGAATAAAAGTTATATAATTTCAAACGAATCAACTATTATTAATTTGTAACCAAAATCGCCTAATGTACCCCCTTCTTTGATTCCTCCTAAAAGTTTGGCTTATGGTATTAATAATTTTTAATGATCCAAATATAATTAGTTTATTCATATTAGTATTTAATCTAAATAATTATAAAAGGAGTATTGTTATTTGGCCATATATATATCTGACTAGCCACATTAGTATTAAAGGAAATAATAATTAAAAAAATGAAATTTAAACTATATATATTCGAAACACTAAATTTGTAAATGAAAATATAATAATTTTAGTTTACATAAATAACTTACCTTTTCACGTATGTGGTCACCCAATATGGCAATATGTGTGGTGGCGTGGATTTATTTGTTACAAAAGAATGATGGGTGTATATAGTTATTAGTTGTGAGCTGGACATATACCAATATCATTGAATTTATTGTCTGAGATATGATTAACACTCAAATCATATCTATAGCATTTAATTAGTTAAAAAATAAAAATTAAAGCATACTACTAGTATTCATTAATTACATTGTCAATGCTAGTAAATAGTACTATTGTCATTTCATTAAAATTAATAGCTTATTCTTAAATAATTTGATTACTAATTGGGTGTGCTTCACTTAATCCGAACAATCAGTAATAATAATCAAGTTTGATAGCGTTTGACTAGAGGTTCCTAGACGGTTCAATCATGTAAAATATTATTCTACGCCTAACAAAATAAGTACATCAATGGAGATTAATGATTAATTGAAACATTTTTTTTATCTCATGTTTTGTTTCTTTTGTAAAACAAAAAACTCAAAAATGCATTAGATATTACAATATCCTTGAGCAAAAATTTTTAGTAAACCGTTCATACTACATCCATCCGAATTAAGATGAATCACTTCTTTTAAACACGGTAATTAAGGATGTGATATAAATATAGTAACATGTCCGTATTAAAGATGTTATAAAAAGAAAATGATTCATCTTAATTAAGACGCTCAAAAAATAATAACTCATTTTAATTGGAACAGTGAGATTATTAATTATGGGGTCATATTTGAAACTCTAATTCAAAAAATAATAGGAATTTGAAAAAAGTTGTTGACACAAATTTTGATGAACCTTTTTCATTTTGTTATTAGAAGGATTGAAAGCAATAAATCCTTGTTCCGTGGAGAATGAAGAAAGCATATATAAAAAAGAGTGGAGTGTGTTAATAGCATCTATTTATACGGCTCCAAACCCTCCCAATGAATTCACAAAATCAAGACAACAAAAATGCATAAGAATAATTTACTTTTCTTTTTCTTGAGAAAGAAAGGAAAAAAGAACAATTTACTTCCGCACTCCACCATTTATATTTATTCTGTTTACATCTATTGACCCCATAAATTCAGTGCATGATTCTTGCATTTACATTGAAAGTGTATCTCAACTGATAAATACGTGTTGTACCAACATTCAGCGCAGCAGCAGACAGAATATAACTATCTCCAGTTGTGTTAAGCAAACACCAGTAGAAACACACTAACGCGAAAGAAAGAACACACCAGATATATTTCTGCGTGGGTTCAATAAGATAACCCACGCGAGTCTCACGACTAAAAATATTTTATTAAAAGAGTAAAAACAGTAGTTACAGACAGTAGAACCCCTCTAGCTATCCTCTCAACTACTCTTACGAAAAACACTATCTCAAGAGCACAAGATTGCTAATGAGATTATCAAAACTATATTAAAAAGGTACATTTATCATCTACACGGATCTTCTGTATTTATAGAAGCTTTCTAGCTTCTTCTCCAAGCCAAAGCAGATCGTGGATGATGATTTGAAGGTGGAGGTAGTTGGCAGTTATCAACAATGTTGTTGCGATATTTGCGCAACACGCGGGTTTGACCAGGTCAGCCTTACCAAACTCCTCCTTTTCCTCTGGTTAGTTTCAACTTATTCTCCTCAAAGTGTGGCACTCCCTTTCTTTTCTAAGCCGCGTTACAAGAAGAAAGACAAAAATATTAATAGAGTTGGGATAACTCTATCAATCTCCCCCATTTTGGCTTTCTTCACAAAACTTACTCCATGCTGCTGCCATATGCTCTGCAACGCTCCTAGTACTCCCCCTGAGTTATGAACTCCCCCTGCATATACCAAACCAGACAAAACAACAACCAAGAGTACAGAACAGTTTTGAACTCCCCCTGCATATATGTACAACAATACAGCAACAACATAGATCAACATAACCAATCCAGGCTAGCATATTTAGACAGTTCATCAAGCAGATAATGGTCAATAAATAAATGGAGCCACATGTGATAGGGACAGAACATAACCCGCATATTCATAAACAGTGAAACACATCATCCAAAACAAAAAACATCAGAACAAAAACAAAGTATATCTGTTGCTGTTGTTTAGTGTTGCCCCTTCAAATTCAAATAGTTAGTACTCAGAGTTAGTCCTCACACCCCTCCTCTCAATCACACTCTGCTTTCACATCATCTTCAACCTCCTCCTCTTTTTCAGCATCACCCGCAGCAGCAACGACATCGTCATCAGCAGCAGCAACCTCTTCTCCCCCTGTTTGGGAAGAAAGCTCTGCGTGATACACAATGTCTTGCATGGCTGCGAGAAGCTTGTGCAATAAATGGCAGGGAACGGGAAGAACAGCATCATCTGTGGGTGGTGCTGCCACGTTGGGATCCACCCAAGGAAGATCTTTCTGCTTTGAGTCACAGAAGAGACTGTTGGCGATATAGTACAATGGAACTGTCTCCTTCTGTTTGCCAATGGGAACACCTTGCTTTTGAAAGATCCTGCACAGAAGAGAAGGATAGGGAAGAAAGGATATTTGAGGTCGAGTTGCCATAGATACCATCAAGTCAAAGATCACTCTGCCGAGATTAAATGGGAGGTTAAGGCCAATGCAGTAAAGGAGAGACGCATGTGGCTGAGTTACAACCGTCACGTTGGTGGAGACACTCCAATTTGTAATGAGCATCTTATGAAGCACTGAGTACAAGTGACTCAGATGAGAGGCTTTGAGTGGTTGCGGCCACTTTGTTTTCCGTCCTCCAGTAAGAACTCGGGCCACAGAGTGAAGATCATCAACTACATATGGCTCAACATCTGGCAAACCGAGGAAATCGTTGATGATGGTGGGGTTGATGTGAACCACCTTGCCTTGACAGTAAATATGACCATAGTGCTTCGAAGAGGGATCCCCAAACTCAACTGACATGTTCGCATAGAATGAGCGAACCGTGTCCTTTACAAACGGGCTTAACCCAGAAACAGAGGATAGCAGATTGCGGTGAGAAAGGAATGTGATGAGGTTGTACCGAGCGAAGGATACCTTGTCAATTTCTCGCTCACTGAGGAAGGAGGCATGTTGGAGGGCCTTCCATCGAGTGAGTGCAGCATTGTCATACACGCCCTTGGAGTGAACCCTGGTGACATCAATGTCCGAGAATTCATCCGCAGTGGGGACATGAGATGGTGTTTGTGGGACATCAGGCTGGTGGGGCTTGGTAACTTTCTGCTTTCCCTTTGCAACCGCTGCACGTTTGGCCTTAGCGAGGGTGGCCAATGGAATCTGATCAAGCTTTTCCTCTGTTTCCACAGCAGTCCCTGCGGTTGACACTTCCGCTTCCTTGGGGGCAACAACCTCCTCTGTTGCCAAAGTAGCTTTCCCTTGTTCATGTGGTGTACTGGCACCTTCATCACTACTCTCATCCAACAAATTCAGAAAAATTGGGGCTTTGGGGTTTTGATTTTTACGGGTACGCTGAGACTTGCGAGAGGCTTTGTCTTTCCTGGCCACTTTCTTGACGCGTTTCTTGCGAGAAGGCTGAGTAATGTCCATATGCACCGCCTCTTGAGCTGCCTCTAGTACGTCTTCGGGCTCGCTGGTAGGGAAAAGAACAGCCTCCGTTGGGGGGAGCCATTCGAGGGCGAGCACACCTTCAAAGGCAATTGGTTCCACCATTTCCACGGACTCGTCAGGCTCTGGGATTATCGCAGGTGCATCAGAGGGAGCTCGGTTGGTATCATCTGTGGCTTCGGGTGTCGCCTCCTTGTCAACTGACATGGGAGATGGAACGGGAGCCTCTGGTTCAGTGGGGCTAGGGTTTGAGCTCCCCGCGCCAGTGACGGCAGATGGTGTGGTGGATGGTGCAGCACTGACTGTTGCCTGCAGTTGCTTAAACATGTCTGGATTAGCAACAAAGAACTCCATCATCTTTACAAAATCATTGGGGGAAGGAGCCGCCATGGATGAAAGAAATGAATGGGAGACGAAGGGTTTTTGGGAGATGGAGAGAGTTGGAGCGGGAAAGGGAGATGATGAAAGTGAGAGAGACTTGGGGGGAAAGTTTTTGGATGGAGATAGAAAGAGGGTAATGATGAGTTGGGAGTTCTGAGAGTTGATGTGATGGAGTCGTGGAGAAGCGGAAACGGCAGTTTGCACTTTTCTAGGAGAGAGAGAGATGAGTTGGAAGCCCACGTGATGCAGCAGGCGGGAAAATAGAGTTAGGAGAGAGAGAGTTGGTTACAAGTAGTGTATTGTGCTAACAACTTAGTGGCATAAAAATAGTAACTGCACATACTAGAAATAAGCACACTCGAAATAATGCAACCACTAAATTATTTTGAATTTAGAAGAGAGAGGCCAATTAAAAAAAAAGTCAATCAAAATCAACAGATAAATAGGGAGAGGTTACCCGCTTTTTCACTATCTCTTTACTGCAACTCTCATATTATCCCAACATCCTCGCAACATCCACTTAACTTATCAGAAAATTTCATGCAAAAAGTGCAGAATCACAAGAATTCAGAGATATTTTTGACATAGAGTGCATCGTTGTAGCGAGCGCCGTGCCCCTAGTCTCAACCTCCAAAAACAGTCGCGATTACACCATTTTGTAAGGTAGCATCGTCGCAGCGAACGCCGTGCCCCCCAAACTACTTTGGTGATTGTCACACTGTATAAATAAGTATATATATATAGGCACACAATGCTAAGCTTCTGCGGAGGAACGTGTTGAGATAATAACCTGAGTTCACAGGAGACGATGTTATAGCAGCACTGGGGTAACATATAAAACAGTTGCATCCTTAAAATGTTTTAACATATATGCTGATGCAACAAACAAACTCATGCAGAGTTAAGCGAGAACACATAGACCAAGAGACTTTCGTAGTTTGACGAACTTCTCATGATCCAAAGATTTTGTGAAAATATCAGCAGTTTGATTTTCAGTAGTCACATATTCAAGCTTTAAGACCTCCTCCTCTACTAAATCCCTAATGAAGTGGTGCCTTATATTAATGTGCTTAGTCCTAGAGTGTTGCACAAGATTTTTAGAAATGTTAATAGCACTGATGTTGTCACAATACACCACTAGACTCTTACTCTCAACTCCATAATCATTCAGCATTTGTTTAAGCCACATGAGCTGTGCACAACAACTACCTGCAGCAACATATTCGGATTCTGCCGTAGAGAGAGAAACACAATTTTGTTTCTTACTATGCCAGGATATGAGGTTGTTTCCAAGGAAGAAACATCCACCACTCGTGCTCTTTCTATCATCTAGGTCTCCAGCCCAATCGGAGTCACTAAACCCTACAAGAGATAGATTTGTGTCTTTGGTGAAAGCAATACCTAGATCTGATGTTCCTGCAACATACCTGATGATCCGTTTCACGGCTTTGAGATGCGATACCTTGGGTTTTGCTTGGTACCTGGCACACACACAAACACTATACATTAAATCACGTCGAGTAGATGTAAGGTATAGAAGACTTCCTATCATTGACCGGTACAGTGTTGGATCAACATCCTCTCCAGCATCGTCCTTTGAGATCTTGTCGCTCGACCCCATTAGAGTACGCATGGTTTTGCTCCCTTCCAGCTTGAATTTTTTAACCATGTCCTTTGCGTATTTGCTCTGGGATATGAATATTCCATCTTTTCCTTGTTTGACCTGAAGCCCTAGGAAGTATGCAAGTTCTCCAACCATACTCATCTCAAACTTTTTCGCCATAGCACCTGCAAAATCATCAAGTAACTCTTGTGAGGTAGAACCTACAATCATGTCATCAACATAAATTTGAGTAATGAGTAGTTTGGAGTTCTCCCTTTTTATGAATAATGTTCTGTCCACATTTCCGCGCACAAACCCGTATGTGAGTAAAAACATTGTTAGGTGCTCATACCAAGCTCTCGGGGCTTGTTTGAGACCATACAAAGCCTTTTTTCAGTTTGAACACATATTCGGGTTTGTGTGGATCTTCAAAACCTTTCGGTTGTTCAACATAAGCTTCTTCCTTTAGCTCTCCATTCAGAAATGATGCTTTCACATCCATTTGGTACAATCTGATGTTGAGATAACACGCTATTGCTAGAAGAAGCCGAATGGACTCTATTCTTGCAATTGGGGCAAAAGTGTCATCAAAATCAATCCCCTCTACCTGAGTATAGCCTTGTGCGACTAGCCTTGCTTTGTTCCGCACGATTGTTCCATGCTCATCAGTTTTATTCTTGAAAATCCACTTTGTTCCTATAACATTCCTGTCAACAGGCCTAGGAACCAAGTACCACACATCATTGCGAACAAACTGATTCAATTCCTCATGCATAGCAGTTATCCAACACTCATCAGTTAATGCTTCTTTCACATTTTTAGGCTCAATTTTTGAAACAAAGCAACTTACCCCAAGGAGTGTAGCACACTTAGTAAACATGCAAACCATCTCTCTATAGTTAACGGGTGGCTTACCTCTCGTGCGAACTCCATCTTGCACGTTACCTATGACTTGAGATATTGGATGAGTTTCTCGTATTCTTCCAGGAGGCTCCCTTCTTTCACTTCCTCTATGGACTTCAGATTCCACATCCTCGTCTTCAAGCTCTGGTTGTTGAGGCTGTGTTTCTTGAGTTGTTGTCGCAACATCAGGAAGATCGTCATGATCTGCTATTTCAAAGTCCAACTGTGTTTCTTCTGCATCTTCTGTTCCTGTAAATGTTGCTCCATCATCAAACACTACATTCATAAATTCTTGAATAGTGCGTAATTTCAGATTATAAACTCTATATGCAACACTATTTTGAGAGTATCCAACAAATATTCATTTATCACTCTTTTCATCAAACTTAGTAAGATACTCCCTGTCATTTAAAATGTAGCACACACACCCAAAAACATGAAAGTGTTGAAGGTTAGGTTTTCTCCCCCTTAAGATCTCATAAGGTGTTTTGAACGTTCCGGGTCTGATGTTGACACGGTTGTTGATGTGACATGCAGTATTCACTGCCTCTGCCCAAAAGCGTTTGGCGATTTTCTTCGCACTCAACATTACTCGCGCCATCTCAATCAACGTTCGATTCTTCCGTTCTACCACTCCATTTTGTTGTGGCGTCTTTGGAGCTGAGAACTCTTGGGAAATGCCCTTCTTCTCACACAAGATAGTGAATTGTGCATTCTCGAATTCTCGTCCATGATCTGTTCTTATACGAGCAATTCTTACACCAAACATATTAGACACGCGGGCAAACAAGTTTTTGAAATTTTCAAATGACTCAGATTTTTCTCTAAGAAAGAAGGTCCAAGTATACCTTGAATAATCGTCAACAGTTACAAGAACATACCGTTTACCTCCAAGACTTTCGACCTCCATAGGCCCAACTAAGTCCATATGTACTAGTTCAAAGCAGCATGTAGTACCGAAGTGTTGTTCTCGATGTTGCACAACAGGGTGTGAAGCATGCACTTGCTTTCCTTTTTGACAATCCTCACACACAATCTTATCCTTCTTGTTGAGTTTAGGTAGCCCGCGTACAGCTTCCATCTTTGTCAGCCTGTCAAGATTACGAAAGTTAGTATGACCTAACCGTTGATGCCACAACACAGTATCATCAACTTGTGCTTTGTAGCATCGTGTATCATCAGTCATATTCATATAGCAATTATCCTTTGATCGCTGCCCCTTCACAACACATGTTTCTGTCATTGTATACTTCACATGCATCCTTAGTGAACCTAACCTACAAGTTGTTATCACATAGTTGACTTATACTAATCAAGTTAGCCACAAGACCTTGAACATGCAAAACATTTTTTAAGGCAGGTAATCCCGATACATTAAGTACACCTTTACCAATGATTTTTCCTTTTGAACCACCTCCAAATGACACATTTCCTCCATCAAAAAACTCATAGTCCGAGAGATATGCTTTGTTGCATGTCATGTGACGGGAACATTGACTGTCAAAATACCATGACCCCATGGTACTTGTTCGTAGTGCAGTATACACCACAAGACAGTTTACCTTGTCTTTTCTTACCCAGACTTGCTTGGGTGCTTGGTTCACCTTTCTATGTTGTACAGACTGTCGATAAACCACATTAGCTTGCTCAACATCTTTTAATCGTTTAATACAAAAAGGTTTAATATGACTCGGATTAAGACAATAATGACAGATATATGTTCTACGTTTCTTACCTTTCCTTACCTTTTTCTTTTTGTCCTTACTGGGTGATGGATCATGTTGTTTCGGAATAATCAGCGGCATATGATATGGTTGACTGCTTGACCCTGCTTCATAGCCAAGGCCCTTAGTGCCGAGCTGTTGTTTGCCCAACATCTCTTCAAGCGTGTAGGTTCCTGTGTTCCATTTTTGAATGGTAAGCTCTGCCTTTTGGAGTTCAGTCGCCATTTTGTGTAGCTCCATTTCCTTTCGAGTTAGTGTAGCCTCGGTCTTTGCTAACACATCTTTGAGTCGTGAGTTTTCACTCAAAATTAACTCCAGGTGCGACGCCTGTTTCCTCCATTTCTGAAGTAGTTCATCATACAATTTCTGTAGCTCCTGGACTATCAGCATGGTGTTGTCATCACATTCGTCCGCTTGGAAATCCTCTTCACCTGTTGAACTAACAAGAGCAGAAATATTTTCCAACAGTGAGTATGAATTGATGTTATACAAGTTACCATTTAACACAGGCACGTCATCTTCTTCAATGTCGGATAGAGACTGCGTCCAAGGATCAAACCCCAAAGGATTATCACTTCCATCATCTAGGATTGTCCCCAAACATGAAGTGTGCATCGCCACCGTCTTCTCTTGTGCTACCGCAGCTTGCTCACTTTCTTCATCCTCATCGCTTGATCGATCAAGATTGGAGAAGAATTCAGCCTCATCTTCACTCCATGACACACAGTATGATTTTCCACGTTTCCTTAGTGTGTTGGCGCATTCTCTTGCGAAATGTCCAAACCCTCTGCATTCCCTGCACTGGACTTTGTCGAGGTCAAACTTCTCACGCCTGAATCCTTCACTTGAGAAGGATTTTCGAAAGTTCCTGGGTGGGACAGCCTCTCTTCCTTTTGGTGTTTGAGATTCGCCTTTTTGGGACTCCATTTCCTTAGGTTTTGGAACATACTGACCTTGATTCATCTTTCTTATCATAGAATTGAACTTGCGAGTTATCAGGGCAACGCCATCCCCTTCTTTGATTTCTTCCAAACCAAGTTCCTCCTCGTAGGTCACGTCCTTGATCTCCTTGATTCTGCTTTCACTTGTTCATCCAGCAGTTAATGCTATAGATTTCTTTTTGCTCGCTGGTGCTCTCTCCTCCAGGCACATCTCATATGTCTTTAGACTATTCATGAGATCCATGAACTCTGTTGCAGCAACATTTTTAGATTCCATGAAAGCAGTAACCTTCATATCAAACCTTGAAGGTACCGTCCTCAATGCTTTGGACACCAGTACCTTATTACTTAAGGGATCCCCAAGATCTTGACACTCATTTGCAATGTCAAGTATCCTCTTTGTGTAGCAGTTAATGTCATCTTCCTCCTCCATTCGCATGTTTTCGAATTTAGAGGTAAGAACACGTAAGCGAGACTCCTTAATGCTGGTGTCGCCCTCACAATGCCTTTGAAGTATGTCCCAAGCATCTTTAGCACATGAAGAATTTTTTATGAGCTTGAAGATGTTGGTGTCAACACAAGAATAGATTGCGTTTATGGCTTTGTCATCAAAAGTAGCAGCATCATTTTGATCTCTCGTCCACTGCTCAGGTGGTGTTAGAGTAACATCTCCTTGAGCATCAGTGGTATTGGGCGGAGACCAGCCTTTTTCAACGGACAACCAGGCTCTCCTATCAATTGACATGATATAAGCCCGCATTCTAGTCTTCCAGTAGGAGTAATTTGATCCATCAAGGACAGGTGGTCTGAAAGTTCCACTGTTGAGATCCATGTCAAACCTTCGATTGAGATACTAACCAGGACCTTACTCAATATGTTGAGTAGAGGCTCTGATACCACTTGAAAGTGTATCTCAACTGATAAATACGTGTTGTACCAACACTCAGCGCAGCAGCAGACAGAATATAACTATCTCCAGTTGTGTTAAGCAAACACCAGTAGAAACACACTAACGCGAAAGAAAGAACACACCAGATATATTTCTGCGTGGGTTCAATAAGATAACCCACGCGAGTCTCACGACTAAAAATATTTTATTAAAAGAGTAAAAACAGTAGTTACAGACAGTAGAATCCCTCTAGCTATCCTCTCAACTACTCTTACGAAAAACACTATCTCAAGAGCACAAGATTGCTAATGAGATTATCAAAACTATATTAAAAAGGTACATTTATCATCTACACGGATCTTCTATATTTATAGAAGCTTTCTAGCTTCTTCTCCAAGCCAAAGCAGATCGTGGATGATGATTTGAAGGTGGAGGTAGTTGGCAGTTATCAACAATGCTGTTGCGATATTTGCGCAACACGCGGGTTTGACCAGGTCAGCCTTACCAAACTTCTCCTTTTCCTCTGGTTAGTTTCAACTTATTCTCCTCAAAGTGTGGCACTCCCTTTCTTTTCTAAGCCGCGTTACAAGAAGAAAGACAAAAATATTAATAGAGTTGGGATAACTCAATCATACATATTATGCTGTATGCCAACATCTAGGGGTGAACAAATCGGTTTGGGTTCTCGGTACTAACCGGAATCGAATCAGGACCGTCGGTTCTTTTGGTATCGAAAATCGGATTTTTCGGTTTCGGTATTGGAACCGGTTCTTCATTTAGTTAAACTTTCGGGTATCGATTCTACCCGATCGGTTCCGGTAGAACCGAATTAACCGATTTATTAGAAATTAAATTTAAATTTTATTTGTATTCACCTATTTTTTTAAATCCTAATTTCTAAATTATTAATCAAAAATATATATTAATTAATAACCTATTAAAACTACATGCAATACAGTTGTCGGTGACAATTATATAAATTAATCAAAAATATATATTAATCTACCGTTTAATAACCTTCTCCAATTAAAATTTCATATATAAGATAAATATTTTTTTAACCATAATTCTATTGAGTTTAATTTAATTTATGAAAAAAATTGGTGTTATATAGAAAAGTGAGATATCAGAAAAAAGTATATATATAATTAAATTATTTGTTTTTGTTTTCACGTGCACTTTGCTTAACTTATATAGAAGAAGCCATCATCATCTACTTAATTAGAGAGAGTATATATTCGTAAATTCAATTACTAAGCTAAAATTTTCAAATGGAGGATTGCATTCATTAATATAATGTGTGTTAAAAAGTTTGGTTCCGATCGGTACTACTCCGAACCGAATCGTGAAACCGAATCGTGGAACTGAATCGGCTCCGGGTGCCCGATTACCCGATCGGTTTTGGAACCGATTTGGAAAATTTGGTAATTTTCAGTTCGGGTACCCGGAACCGAACCGATTCTCACCCCTATCAACATGTATATTAATTTATTCTATGAAAAATAGTACTCTCTCCGTCCACTAAGCTTGACACAATTTCCTTTTTGGGACGTCTCATTAAGAAACACACATTACAAAAATAGTAAAAAAATTATCTTTTCAAAAAGGTGTGGATCTTAACACATTTATCACTCTTACACTATTTTATACATTCGCCTTAATAATCGTACCTAAAAGTTTTGTGTCATCCTTGTTGGAACGAATAGATTATAGTACTGATTAGTGAGTGCCCCTCCCAATAATTTATTGGGAAAAGTAGCATATCCGCCCTTAGGGTAGAGGCTCCTATGGCGGATCACCCCTTATGGTCTGATTTTATTCAAATGGGCCCTTGATGTCGATAAGTTGTTGCAACTTAACCCTCTCTTCTACCTATCGTTTAACGTCGTTAAGTAAATTTTATTTTTAGTGAAAATGAGCATATAATATAATATACGTAATATTTAAAATATGATAAAAGTAGCATATTCGTCCCTATGACAGATCACCCCTTATGGTCCAATTTTTGTTCAAATAGACCCCTGAATTCGATAAGTTGTTGAAGTTAAAAAATTAATTTACTTAACGACGTTAAACGGCTGTTAAAAAGGAGGGTTAAGTTGCAGCAACTTATCGACTTTAAGGGTCCATTTAAACAAAATCAGACCATAAGAGGTGATCCGCAATAAGGACCTCTACTTCACGGACGGATATATGTTACTTTTCCCTAATTTATTTAATGTGAAACTTATAGAATTGAATTTGAGTAAATTTATTCAAACTTGTAGTGGTGCTCTACATGCTTTTAAAACTAGCATTTCTAATTATTGACACAACACTATATTAATGGGATATTATATTTGTTATCTAATACTGATAAAAACTATAGAGATATGTTTGATATGAATAAAATGGGTAAAGTTTCAATCATATATATATATAGGTAGAATGTTTTCTTTTTATCAATTCTGGGATTAGCTTAGTATCAAAGCAAAGACTTCAAATTAAATAACACTCAATTAATCATATTTACTATTGAATAATATTATACTGAAAAAGTTTCTTAAATAACGACAAATGTAATGGATTTAGGTGCCGCCACACTTTTATTTAATTTATTAAGGTTGCGTTATCTTTTTTGATAAATTTATTCTTTTAAAATGAATATTAAGTGTATAATTACTATGAATATAATCTACATTTAAAATTTTTTATTTATAAATTTTTTATTTATAGTAAATGAATTTATCATATTTACTGTACATAATTTAATTTAAAATAATAAATATCTCATTTTATGTGTATTAATACGAAGTGAGATTCAATCTTTAATAATTAAAATTATTGTCGTAAACTATTTAATAATTACCTTGATTGTTTGTGCATATAAACAAAAAGTAAATATTAATTAATCTCTATCAACAGATTAATGATTCGGCCCATGAAAAAATAAGCCCAATAAAAATGCCCCAATGTAAGAATAGCATAAAAATAAGCTGCTATTCTTTTCCGGCCACCGAGAAATCTAGAAGAGATGGCGGTTCGATCATTGAGGAGAACGATGCTGAGAGTTTTGAGCCCTCTACACTCCTCGTCTTCATCAATCCCAGAAACCCATAATTCACTGTTGTTTTCTCCCTGTAACTACTCAACCGAACCCTCAACTTCTGCTACTTATTGGCGCCGCCCGAATTTCTGGTGTACTAGCGTCTCTTGCCGCCATCTCTCCTCTCTCAACGGGGAGGAGCTTCATGGACCCACTGCGATTAATTTGGGGTGAGTGAGAAATCTTTGATTATGATGAAAATTTTTCACATTCCTTCGTGCCTTCTTTTCTCTGATAAAGAGTTTGTTTGCTTGCTTAGAAAAGGAGATGAGATTTAATTAAGTGAGTAATTTGATGTCATCCCATCTTATTTTTTGCCGCTTCGAGTGAAAAAAGTGATAATCTTTTGATTTAAAATAGGGGAATTTGAGTTTTGGAAATCTTGCTTGTTTAGTTTAACGGTTAAAGAAATTAAAGCTCGTTTTTGTTGAGAAATCAGTGAGTACTTTTTTTAGTCTTAATCTAACTGGTTTGGGTAATTGGTATTTCTGTACAGCTCTTTGATGCCAGAAGATGAGTATAACAAGTTGGCTAATTCCACCATCCATGATCTACTTGAGAAGCTCGAGGTATATGTTTTCAACTTGATTTATCTCCCATTATAATGTGCTTGAGTTATCACCATATTTAGCAAATTAATGATCTTGCTTATTATATATATAGCTTTTTAATTCCTTGTGTTTGTAGTTTATACCATCGTCTTAGCTAATTTCAATATTTGAGTTTAGTGGGTGTTTTTGATGGGTTTTTTTTTTTTTTCTGGTTTTATAGGAATATGGTGACTCTGTGGACGTGGATGGATTCGACGTTGACTATGGGGTGAGAGACGATTTTTCAGGGATTTTTTTTATGTTGTAACGGTTTCATGAGTTTATGATGGAACTATTATGTTAATTTTTCAGAATGAGGTCCTGACTTTGAAGCTTGGGGATTTGGGAACTTATGTTCTAAACAAGCAAACACCGAATAGGCAGATTTGGATGTCATCTCCTGTGAGGTAATCATTGCTCCTACTTGATCAGACATGGTTTGTGGTTTTAGAATGAAGATAGTACTTTTGCTAGAATTCTAGTTATGAACCTTGTCTCATCGTCGACCAAGCATGCTATGTGTTGAGGAGTGTGACATTCTGGGGTCTGATTGTAATGGTCTATCATATATGGGTTGAAACTGAACTCCATATACTTTGCAAAAGAGCAAAGAAGTCTGCTTCATCTCTAAAACCAAGTTTGATTTGAATGGTGTTAAGTTGTCCCATGGGTTCTTGGACTCGGGCAATCACAAATTTAATACCCCATTTTCCCTTAAGAATGCCAACTCTAGTAAAAAAACCACATTGAGTGTTAATTTTATTCGATAAGGATTTTTCTGAGCTTATAGAGTATTTGATCCTATTCTCAGCACAGCCAGATAGGATCATAAATACTTACCAAAGAGCTTTAGGTGTTTGATCTTGTCATAAGGTAATTTAGTGACCTTACTCAATTGTTTATGATTTTTCTTACTCTCTGCTACTAGGAAGAATAACATGGGAAAGGAGCAGCAATTTGAATTTTGTTCTAGAGAAAATGCAATAACTGTTGAAGTGTTGAGAAACTATTAAGTTTATTTGAATCAAATAATGGTGGCCATATTGGGGTATGACTTAGCTCTATTATTTTTTCTAATATAAAGAAAGTCAATGCTTTTGGGTGGGAAGAGCCGGGATCAATACCGTGATTCTCCTTCATTGAATCTGTCATGGAAAAGTTTTCGTGTTGAGAAGAGAACTGTTACACACTGCACTCAAATTGAAGTTGGGAGTATAATCAACATGTTATCTAGGAATAGTGCTTTTTAGCTTTCATGACTGAGGGTATTTTTTTTGCTGTAGAGTCTTAGACATGCTTGCTCAATGCTCACTACACAACACAACACGACACGACATTCTGTTTCACTTACTAAATGAATAACTTGTGTCTCGATTATTAGGACGTTGATTCTTTATTTTGAAACTCATGATCCATATGTATCTTGCACCGAGTTTTTCATCAGTTCCCTACTTTAACACTTGCCGTCTAAATTGCTTCTGCAGTGGCCCGTCTCGTTTCGACTGGGATCAGAAAGCTGAAACTTGGATTTATAGGAGAACAAAGCAAGACCTTTTTAAAGTTCTTGAAACCGAGTTGGAAAAGCTGTGTGAGAAACCTATTAGCCTTTCTTGAGCTTCCTAAAACATTATTTATTATCCTACAATTAATTGCCCAATAAATTATACAAATTTTATGACAGATGAATTATGTAATTTGTGGCAAATGATACGTTTTTTTTTTTATAATGTACTCTCATTTAAGCTTAATGTTATAGATTTAAATAGATGTAACTTGTCCAATTTTAAAGAAAAATGCATGCAAGTACATCAATTATACTTGAAATTGTGCTGTGATATTTGCCACCTAGACTAGAATGACGAATCAGATTTTAATGTCAATATTGGACAACTTAAAAGAATTTAGTGTTCAATCGAGGTTGGTCTAAGTACATGAGAAAATTGAATTTCAAGTCAAGTTGATGTATTTACATTATTTTCTTTAATAAATTAAACAAAACGATGCACGTATGCCATGTTGTGTGACACGTAGGATGATGACATGTCATAATTCAATATTAAAATTACACAAATTATAAAGTTAGTGCATGTAATTAGGGTCATCTAAGTTAAGTTAGGTGTGGAAAATGAAATTTTGAGAATAGTTAATGCACATACATTTTCTCATTTAAAATTTTCGGTTATATTATTTCCTCTTCGCATTTTCCTACATTTCCGGCTTTATTATTCTCCAATATTTAAACAGCATGTTCGATTATGATTAGAGTCTTAATAAATTGAATTGTATCAAGTAGTCTTATCTTATGCTTGAATTTGACTCGTTCGAAAATTTGAAAGTTCGAATTCGATTAGATAAATAAAATTGAACTTGAGTTCAATTCGAATTCGAGCTTAAATTTAACTCGAGTTCTTTCTAATCCTTATTTTATTAATAAAACGTCAAATTTTCATGTTTTGATTAGTTAAAGTCGGTGAAATTGGGATTCAATTGTTATTAAGAAAATGAATAGATCTCCTACACGTTTATCTATGTAATGAAATTAATTCGAATTTTAATTTGTACTTGTGTCATTTCACTCCATCATTAAAAGAAATGAACAATTCCTTCAAGTTTCATAGTTAAGAATTTGTGGTGCAGCGAGGACTGCGATTCTATAATATTTCTTTTAATTGTAATTCTTTTTTTGAAAAGCTTTTAGCTGTAATTCTTAGTAAAACATGTGAATTTTAATTGGGTAGATGTGAAAGTTTGTCAGTAGTAATAAACAGCAAATGGAAAAATGAAAGTTGTACATCAGTTGATGGTGCTCATTATACTAACTAATGAGTTGAGATGTCACTTTAAGAGAAAATCATAAGTAACTTGAGTGCACGATTTCGAATATTGTATAAATAAATGTGATTGATGACAATACACTCAACGAGCTTATTATTTCGTAACTATTATAGTTTTATATCATATAGTATGTACATAGTTAATATATTAAATTAAACATTAAAATAACGATTATTACTTGAAAATAATAGCGATCCATCCTTGCTATTCTTGAGGAAATTACAAAATAAAAATACTTAAATATCTCTAAAGTTGGTAAGATATATGTCTCTCCCATGAAATCACCTAACTGAATTTCCACCACAAGAATATAATAGTGGTCTTAACTAGGGATGACAATTTACCCGCGGTATCCAATCCTAATAGGAGCGGGTTTGAGAAATATTTGATATCCACATGTAGGTTCGTGGGTATAATTCAATATTCATTTAGTTGGTGGGTATGGGTAATACCCGCGAAACCCATATACCCGCAAAAATTACCCACGAAATACCCGTCAAATACCCACATACCCATTTAATATTAATAATATTTTTATATTTTTCTTTAATAATATATTATATTTAATATATCTAAATTTAATTTATTTTTATATTTGAATTATATTTTGTGGGTGATGGATACCCGCGGGTGGTGGGTACGGGTACCCATTGAGTGGCGGGTTCGCGGGTAACCACTGGGTGGCGGTGGCGGGTTTGAGAGATTTTCATACCCGTGGCGGGTGACGGATACAATATTTTTTTACGGGTATAGGTATGGACAGTTAGTATCCGTACCCGCCACACCCGATTGTCATCCTTAATCCTAATATTTCTCTATTTATTTATTTCCTTCATTTATCAGAATAAATTTCACTCGATAAAAGATAGATTAGCATTAACTAATTACCATTGACGATAGTAAATTAGTAAATACGAAAATTGTAGAGTGTTTATGAAAATCGTAAGGAAGGGGAACCTTGTAATTTGTTTTTACTACGAGATCCATCTCTTCATTATATATGCACAAGAGAGTAATCAACATAATATAAATACGTACAATAATAAATAAATAAACTGTTTTTTTTTTATGTTATTCCCTTTATTGTGAATTAGTGAGATATATTAAATATTTTGAGGGTTGTTTATTTTAGAGTATATGATATATAAGAATGATATCATCATCATATATAAGCTCACATACTCTATCTATAATCTCGAATTTATTATTCTCCTTAATTTGAGTGATAAGAACTTGTAGAATTCTTACAGAGCTAGAGATATTATGGATAAAAATGTTGGCATTCAAATGATATAATTAATTCGTATCTCTTAATAAATTAACTATTGTTTATTAGATGGAGAAATTATGTTCTGATAAAAGATTAATACTGTTACTGAGCATCTCAAATAGAGTACTCATTTATTCGTTTCTAACAGGAAAAATATACCTATATTAATATTATGACATTGATCTAATTATCATAGTTACGTGAGATAATATGTTGTTCATTGTCTATTAAGAAAACAAATAAGAAATTTATTTCACAATTATTAATAAATCGAAAGTTTTAGCAAAAAAATTACAAAATTATGTTGAAGTCTTTTAAAGATTGGGTTCGTTCTTCGTGTGTATTTTTGTCCTATTAGAGGCTCATGTATGCTACAGCTACACGAATTCAATATTAATTGCTTTTGAGATTAATTTAGTGCAATAGATTACTGAACTGTGTGCTTTCATAGCTCAGTTGGTTAGAGCACCCGTTTAGTAAGCGGGAGGTCTTGAGTTCGACTCTCAATGAAAGCATAATATTCAATATTTTCGTGTGTGCTTTTGCTTTTTGTTAATCAAATTAACCTAATGGCAATATTTGTTTAAAATCGACCAACAAGAGTGGGAAAATAGGGTACACTCGTTTGATGAAATTATATGTGATCAAAATATGTAATTTATGTAAGTGTTGATTTAGTGATAGAAAATTTATGTTCAGAGTAGATGTACACTATGTAATGTTAGAGATGACAAAAATCCATTCGGATTGTGCTTGACCCTAATGGAGAATATATGGGGAACAATATTGAGGTTGGATGCGGGTTTGGGGCAAATATGGGGATATATTTCTCCTTCCCGAACGAACCCTCTGCAGCTTATGTTTTCGTAGCATAATCGAGTCTAAAGTATTAGAGTTTTACCGATAGTTGTAAATAATTTAAGAACAACTCTATTAATTTTGAAAGTGTATTTTTTATACTCTCTCATTCCCACCAATATAGTCTCTCTTTCCTTTCTTGATTGAGACGTCCCACGAAGTAGTCTTATTTTCCTTTTTGACAAATTTTATAAGTAAAAAGCTAAGAGTATTAAGATAAAACTAAAAAGTATAAATAAAGTAAAGTATTAATTTACGTGTAAAAAAGAAGGGGGACTGATTGGTTGAACGAAGGGAGTAGTATTTTTCTCTCGATTCTTTTTGTAATTATTTCGTATTTCTGCTGCATATCAAATCAAAGTTATTATTCCTCTAGTCACAATTTTGTTTGTATTACGTTTTGATAACATAAATTCTTTTAAATTAAACCGCTAAATATAAAATAAATTAAATTTTAATCATAAGGCATGAACTTTGAACATAAAAGTAGAACACTGCTCATCTATATAAATATAAAAGTTAAAGGGAGGGTATTTTAAAAAGGGAGAAAATTAATACTACCCCTTTTGAAAAATTAGATGAAGAAATTACCCAAAACATTGTTACACATGTAGAAAATACCCAATTTGCCTATAAATTTGTGCCCCAACTGAAAAAGTGATGCAAAAGTCAAAAAGTAGGTCAAAAAAGGTAAAAGTTAATGGAATATTAAATGGTTTAATAAAAGAAGGTGGGGGAAATAGCTTGGACCGCCCCTTCTCTTCTTCTTCCTCCTCTTGGACCGCCCCCTATCCTTTTCATTCCTTCAAAAATTCCACCACATCTCCTCTTCATTCTTTGTCAAATTTGCAACTCCTTGGACCGCCCCCATCGTGATATTGGTGGAGTAGAGCGTCGTGGACATAGCTGGATCCCAATTTGGACCGCCGGTGAGTGGAAAAGCTACCATAGTCTTTGGAGCACGTCGGACGTCGTTGGAGGCCATGGGAGACACGGATGAAGACATTCCCACTCATATACAGGTATATCGTAATCTCCTAAACCTA
>JAPKLX010000028.1:2822346-2867536 GCA_026898415.1 Leonotis leonurus | reverse complement strand
ATGCCCTATTGTATAACATATAGAACTAAAGTACCCACATTGTAAAACTTTCACTGATAGTAATTTATGTATTTTGGTGAATGGTGAAAAATGCCCTATTGTAAAACTTTCACATTGTAAAACTTTCACTGAAAGTACCCATGTTATATAGAACACAAAAAATGATACACTAAATCAGAAGAAGTATTTGTCTAAAAGAAGAAATTGATAGTAATTTATGTATTAAGGCCTGGTTTGGTAACTAAGATATAATATAATATGATAAAATTAAATTTATATAGCATATCAATATTATTTTAATCTCACTATCTTTTTATAATTAAATTGTATGAGAAAATGGTGATTTTGACACGACCCAATGTTTAATAACAAATTGATGTATGTATCACATCTACTTAGGAGTCTAAAGAGTGGGTCGGTACGGTATACCGAAATTTTTTCGCCGTACTGAAAATATTCGATATGTTGGTTTTGCATACCGTTACCGTACCAAATATTTCGGTATACCGAAAATTCGGTATCGAAAAAATTCAATACCAATGCCGTACCGATATGCCGAAATTCGGTACGATATATCAAAAATACCGTATTTCATACCGAAAAATTATGAATAAAGTTATTTTTTTATCTTTTATTTTATCTTATACTAACAATTACTTATTAACCTAAAAATAAGTGCACTGATGATAAATTAATTTATCTGTATTATAAATTATATTAATATTAAAAAGATTAATGATGTAAAAAATATTAATATATATTATTAATATATGTACAATATATATTAGCAAATTATATTTTAATTTTACGTGGAATTATGTTTAAATTTTATTATCAGTCTTTTAATTTATTATACCTTTTCTTATTAATTAATGATTTAATCTTATTTTTTCATAATAAACACATTAGAAATTAATAAATAATAATAAAAATATATCTACTAAACTCCTAACAATTCTAAAATATATTTTAATTTGATTCTTATTGAATAATGATGTTTGGAAGGTATTTGGTTCTACTTGAATATTCAATTCAATTTTTAATATATATATATATATATATATATAATTGAATATTTATGAATATTCAATTCAATTTTTAATATATATATATAATTGAATATTTATGAATATGAAATCAAATATCAACTTTTATTTGTATTAGAACATTGATTAAATTATAGAAAATATTTTTAATTTAAATTATAATATATCGAATATAAATACGATTATTCAAACACATATGTGGAATCAAACCAAAATTATTTGATTCGTTTGCAATCAAAATTATGAGTTATATTTATTTTATTGAGATATGCTTATGATCACAAAACAATTGTGAAAGCTAACATGAATATATTTATCCTAAATAATGTGTTAAGTGTTATCACTATATGATACAAAATACATATTTTATGAATTTATATGTTATACTTTTTAACAAATACTTATGTAAGTTTTAACTAAATATACCATACAATTTATTCATATATTAATATATTATACTCTAATTGTAAAATTATGATAGAGAATAAAAGTGTTAATAAAATATTGATCTTATATTATAGATATATTTAACAACACGTAAATTAAATTTGCAACACATCCAATCACGGCTAAAAGATTAAAAAATAATTATATATGTATATTATATTTGTACTATATTTCTTAAATAATACTGTAAAGTATTGTATGTTATTAATATAATAAATTAAGGTCATATATATTTAATGTATGATTAATATTAAAAAAATATAAAATATAAAATTTTGATAACTATCATATATACCGAACATACCGAACTTTCGGTATAACTGAACACATTGTATATACCGAAAATTCGATATAGTTCGGTATACCGCGGTATGGCCAAAATCCATACCGATACCGTACCGAAAAATTCGGTATACCGTTAATTACGGTATTTTTGGTTTTTGTTTTTCGTTACGACATGCTCGATATACCGAATTTCCAGTATAATTACTCACTCCTACATTTACTACCAAACACATAATTTGATAAGATTATTGAATCTTATTCTACCATATATTGTCTATGTTTGATCTTCTATAACATCATGTAATTAAATATTGCTCAATTCATTCACTAAAGTTACTTGTTTTGACAAAGTATGTGGACTTTTTTTCAATCAAATTAAGTCACTTTTTAACGAAATAAATGCAGTATTAATAGTGAAAAAGTGGTTACCTAATCTTACAAAGTTTTCTTGTCAATATTTTTATTATTTATAAATATCTTGTTAATTTTTTTAACGTTGCAACTACTACACATTTTGCCAATTACTAGAGTATATTCCAGTGTTTTCAAGCTACACGTGGAACGTATTTTGCAAATAAGGTAAATCTTTTTTGTTCTCTCTTATTATCATACATCATTCATGTAGAACTTATTATGTTCCAAGAATGGTCCGAATACTTGGCCATACTGAATTTAATTTGGCATTGCCTTATTACAAAAGAAAACTCAACTTATTATCTAATGACAAATACATGTTGATTCTAGTCTATACTCGTATCAAGCAACATATAAACAAATCCTCATCGCCCTTGCAACATGGTAGAGGTTAGCTCGTTCAGAGTGAAGGTGTCTGGTTTTGCAGACGATGCCGACGAGGACGTGGTTGGGAGAAGTCGCCTAACGACAAATGCCGGCTGCGTTGGGAGGGGAAGAGGGCTGGTCTCGCTCCCGAGCATTATAACAACAGTCGACATGGAGGGACGATCATTAGGATCTTCTTGCACACAGAGTAGTCCAATGTTTATGCACTTTATCACTTCTGATTTCTCACATGATTCCAACAATGTCGGATCAATCGCCTCCAGAGCCTTGTCGTCACACCACAATTTCCATGTCTGAATACAATGCAGCCTCAATCAACCAATGCAGATAGACTAAAGGGCTATCATCAACTTAACTTTATCAAGTTTGATTTTGCAAGAAACCTCCACATTACAATCTTTTTGAAAAAACAAGATCATATCAAAATTTGGGGTTCGGATTTTTGACGTGGCACTATAGAGGCTCCATCTGTAGAAACAGATCCGACTTCCGCCCGGTGCTGAAATTTTGAGTTTGGCATGCCAAGTCAAAAATCCGATATCATATTTAAAAAAAAATGGATTACATTAAATTTAAATTGCAAGACCACGTCTCGGATGATTCGAACCCGAGAACTATAGCATCAGACTCCTACACACAAGGCCATGTCACGTTTTTGTCTCTTTCATAAACCGGAAGTGAGGACAATTTTTTTCAAATACGTCAGAGTTCAAAATTTAGAGTATATATATATATAAATAAAATATATATTTTAAATCTTAAATCTATTAATTATGTCATATCGTCCATCTTATTAAAACAATAAAAATCACACTAGTAAGAAATAGAAGATCATGACTGAAAACATAAGTTGATAGTAATCTAAAACGATCACATGAAATGAGAGAATTGAGGGAGTAACAAAACTCACGTAGCCTAAGAGATTTAGAACTTGTTGAGGATTATAGAATCCTGTGTTCTTCCTTCCACTCACTATCTCGAGCATTACGACCCCGAAGCTGAAAACATCTGATTTCGTAGAGAATTTTCCTTCCAATGCGTATTCCGGAGACATGTAGCCACTTGAATAAAGCAAAACTAGGTATTTTTAGGACGAATTCGAATGGTTTGATCAAGAAAGTGTGTTTCAGGGACTTACTAGGTTCCGACCACTTTGTTTGTGCTCGCCTCTGTTCCCTTTCCTTCAACAATTCTAGCCAACCCGAAATCAGAAATCTTGGGGTTCATATCTTTGTCCAGCAAGATATTGCTTGTTTTCATATCGCGATGAATGATTCTCAGCCTCGAATCTTCATGAAGATAGAGGAGCCCTCTAGCTATCCCCAAGATAATGTCGAACCTCTTCTTCCAGTCAAGTAGCAACCGGTTTTCTTCGTCTAAAAAAGGATGTGATAACTTGGCTAATCAAGATTACAATTGGATCAAGATGTATGAAAGGGTTAATATATTATAAATTGATGCTTACCAAATAAGAAGGCATCTAAGCTTCTATTAGGCATGTATTCATAAAGTAAGATTTTTTCACTCCCCTTGATGCAGTATCCCAAGAGTCGAACAAGGTTCCTATGTTGAAGCTTGGCAATTAAGACAACCTCGTTGACAAATTCCTCGACTCCTTGACCCGAGCAGCTCGACAGCCTCTTCACTGCAATTTCGCTCCCGTCTGGAAACATTCCCTGCACAAGTTTCACACCCGAAACAGTCATGAAACTAGGATGTTACAGAAAAGAATGATGAGAGACGAGTAATGACCTTATAGACAGGACCAAATCCACCTTGCCCGAGCTTATTTGAATTCGAGAAATTTTCTGTAGCGGATAAAATTGAATCCAAATCGTAAAAAGGAACATCAATTTTTATGTCATTTTCTTGCATCAAGTTATTCACTTGTCTTTCACTCTCAGCTGAGAAGAACACGTTGGCTTCACCGCCTCTCGGATATTCTGGACCATAGAAGAAAAGGTTTAGCAAGAAATGAGATCAAATGTATTGTAAATCCCAATGGAGCTGTTGTTATCGTGTACCTGGTCTTTCCACAGTTCTCCTTCTCCTCCATCGGTATAAGATAATGGCAGAGCAAGAAATTATCATAATTCCAGCTAGCAAAGCAGTGACAACAATCACATAAATTCTTTGAGTGTCTTTCTTAATCTTCGGCTCCTTGATATTTGTTATGGGATTCCCCTCTGCATTGTGCAAAGCAAATACTTGAACCAATCTTTCCACTTTACATATATTTCTACGACGATTCATTTAGTGAGTGCAAGATGAACTTCAAGTAATAAGAAGTAGTGATGTCCGCGGATGCTATGAAAAGAATTAAGCTAAGCTCTACAGAAAGACAATAGAAAAGTGATTGGCATAGATTTGTTTTTTCAAAAGTTTGTAAAGCAACATTCCTTGGTAAAATGATACATATAAAATTTCCACAGCCTGGGAAGTAAAGTTACCTGCACCGGTACCCGTAGCAGAGGTGGCGGTTGCACGTAAGGAAAGGATAATAAGCCCACCTTGACTGCCATCACCATAGAAGAAAAGATCAGATGTCATGGTAACACATTTTGGAGATTTTTGAGCTCCTCTAGTTCTGACATCTCTGAAAGTGTAAGCAACACAACTGCATTCCTTCAAACATTCGTTCTTGCATTCCTCTTCACTAGCATTACTATACCGACTTACTTGACTCCCTACGTTTGTCAGCAATATATTACTGAAGGTCTGGTTATGGCTGCAATTTGACATACTCTCACAGCCTCCCGAGTATATTTCTGCATTCCAATCTTTTGAAGAAGCAGGCTTGTACCCGGGAGGGCACTGGCAGAGAGCCTCATCGTTTACTGTGCAAATACCAAATTTCCCACATCGATTATGCAAACTGCAGGGACCTTCTGGAGCTGACCACAATACCTCCCAATTTCCACCGTCACCCAAAGTGTAGAAATTTATCTGTCCTGAATAGTTCATTACAAGCCTTGAGTTAGTGTAGTTAAAAGCTTTAGTACTATTAGGATAACTTATAGTACTACTTCGATTTCGAGTATTATTCTGATCTGATACTCCCACAGAACCTGATAACAATTGGTATACAATTGTAGGTATTACTATTAGATTCTGCATCAAGATCAAACCAGGCTCGTTACTTTTCCAGTAAACAGCTGATCCCTTCGTTATCATGTACCCCCCTTCAGCTTGCAGGAATGTGTAATTCTCAGGGCCTGGCCCTGGATCACTCGGACTACTCCACGAAACCAACTCCAATGCATCGTTCATTTTCATACCGGGGAGAAACGTGTCTGATGGCTCTTCAAAACTCTGCCACACTCTTCCACCCGAACGAGCATCAACAAGAACCAAGTTCCCAGAATCCAACAAGTGCAGACTTCTTTCAGAGCCTCTTGTGCCCAGTACGCGAGTAACGGGGAAAACGGTCCCGTTACTACACAAGACCTCAACATTTCCATCATCATCTCCAATTTGAATTCCTCTACACGAATCGTGCAATGGCTCATCTCTTCGTGCAACCCACACGAAGGTTCTTGGAACGAGCTCGTGATACCATATGCCTAGGTATCTTGCCCCTCTCTCAGTGCTGAAGAATCCAAGCTCAAATGTGTTCCCAGCTGATACAAGAGTTTGATTGCCACTCAAAGGATTCCCCACGGTAATGTTATCTCTAGCCTCACACTCTGAAAAACGACCAGTTATCGATAAAAACGCCATTACAAAGAATGCAGAAACAAAGAAAGAACCCATTCTTCTCATCACCACCACCAAAGAACAAAGTCCAGTGATTAAAGAAACATCATTTATCATTTGCTAAATGGTTGACTACGTTCGTCAACTGGGCTTATCATATAGTAGAATTTGAGAAGAATCAACGCATGTGCGAACTAGTGTACCAAAATAAAAACACGAGTCATGCAGAAAATGACAGCAACCTACTGAATTTACCATGTCGTTGCGCCGTTTTCACCAAATTTCACTCACATATACACATTCTTTATTCCTTTCTATTCAACCAATTCGAGTAATTTGCAAACAAGAGGAAAATTTAGTTCCTGAGTAGGGATAATTCAAACTTCAGAACATAATTTGAGGGCCATATGTCAATAAAGGGTCCTACTGCTACATGTGTTCATAGTCATAGTGAAAACGTCAAAAATCTTGTTTACCACGAATTCTGCAACATTTGTACTGATCACACAATAAATTTTATTCTATAACGCCTAAAATTTAATTAAAATTATACTCGCAAAATTAAAGTATAGTCTCTCTATTCTATTATTTATAATTCTATTTGATTTAAATATTTTATTTATTTTTTATTAAATAATAAGAAAAAAACACTTTACACAATTACGAAATTAGTTATTTAAATCAGGCCGGAAAAGTCCTAATATTAGAGCTGTCAAATTTGTCGGGCCGGGCCAGCCCGAAAATTTGATGGGCCAGCAAAATCTTAGCCCAGCCCAGCCCTTTACGGGCCACCGGGCCATCGGGCCAAAAGACCCATATAATATTTTATTTTTAAATTAATAATTTTGGTGTCCAAATAAATTATTTAGAGTAATGAAACGATATCTACAAGGCTACAATATTAGTGGTATTTGATTTATTAATAGTTATAAAATTAAATATTATGTAAAAATTATTATTATCAAAATAAAATAAAGATGGAGAGTAATAAAAAAAACACAAAGTTACAAAACAAATAGCATAAAATTTAATTAACCCTAAAATTAATTTTCTAAATAAATAAAATATATATATTTAATTACCGGGTCTAATTGGCCCATAACTTATAGGGTTTTTTTGGCTCATGGCCCGTTTGGCCCGTCAGGCCACCGGGCCGGGTAATTTAGGCTCGAGATTTTTTGGGCCATCAAATTTTGAGCCCAACCCAACCCTAAATGCGGGTAGGTCGAGCCAGCCCATCGGGCCGGGCCATTTCTGACCAATTTTGACAGCTCTAACTAATATCCCAAGAGACAATGGGCCTAACTATTTCCCAGTCCATAAATGATTGCTTAAGGACAAAAATGTCAATATCATTGTCCCAATATAATAACTTAAATTTCCACCCTGGATCGCACATCACTCCATTGAAAATTTGTAGGATGGGATTAGGGGTGGAAAAAAATACCGAAAAATCGGTATACCGGGCATACCGAACCGAAAAAAAACCGAAAATACCGTATTAACGGTATACCGATTTTTTCGGTACGGTATCGGTATGAATTTTGACGATACCGCGGTATACCGAATTATACCGAACTTTCGGTATATACCGAATATTCGGTATTTACCGAACTTTCGGTATATACCGAAAGTTCGGTATAACGGTATATACCGAAATACCGATAATCGGTATATACCGGATGTTCGGTATTACGGTATATACCGAAATTTTTTATATTTATATTTTTAATTATATATTAATTTTATTTTTATATTTGATTAGCATTAATATTAAAATAAAAATTAATTTATAATATTAATGATATACTATAGAATAATATTGCAAATACAATATATAATTTCTTCTTTTTAATATTTTAGTAATTAGAGTAAAAGTAAATATACTAACAAAGATAATAATTGTATTATATTTTATGTAATATTATTGCAAAAATATTTGTTAGAGGTGTACTCCTATAATCAAATAATTTTAATTTGATTGAGATATATGTTCGAATATTCATATTTCTATTTAATATTTTATGATTCAAAATTCAAATGTGGAAAAAATGATTCCATTAATATTTAAATACAAATAAAAGTTTATGAAGTATGATTATATATTCGAATAATTATATATTCATATATGATAATTGACATTTCATATTGTATGTGTAATATGTATATATTCATATTAAAAATTGAATCTAATTGAATACTTTCAAATATCATTATCAAATCAAATACGAATCAAATAAAATAGATGCATAAAAATTAAATTTGAATATTCAAATATTCAAATAACTTAATGAATTTGCATCAAATTGAGTATTATTATAACATTATAATACATGTAATTTTTTTATGAATTAATTATTATTTGCTAATATATTTTAATTATCTAATCAAGTGTTATACTGATATATATACTGTTTGAAGTTTGATCCGAGTCATTTACACCCTATTCACATCAATCATCATACTTATAAGAACTTTAATTTAAATAATAACTTTATAATATAGGTAAGTTTAATTATTATTTTTTTGAATGAATTATTATTTGCAAATAAATTTTAATTATTCAAATAACTTAATGAATTTTATCAAATCGAGTATTATACTGATATACTATTTGACGTTTGATTCGAGTCCTTTACACTCCATTCACCAATCATCATACTCACAAGAATTTAAATCTTAATAATAACATTATAATATATGTAATCTTAATTTTTATGAATAAATTATTATTTGCAAATATATTTTAATTATTCTTTATTAGATTATAAGTAATTTATTATAAATTAATTATATTATTATTTATAAATAATTTAAGCATGTAGAATATATATAATTTATTAAATATACCTAAAGCAATATTAGCTACTATTAAAGCAGTAAAGCATAGCTAATATACATATTATTATATTTAAGTAGTGTTTTAAGATTTTAAATATGTACATATATCATATATGATATCAATACATCTAATATTAGTAAATGTAATATATGATATCAATACATCTAATGTTAGTGAGTTATTAATGATTTATATTTGCTTGCTCTTTTAATTTATATTCATATTTTTGTTAGGAATTTTTTATTTTTCTTATGTTATTGTTCGGTATACCGTGACATTCCGGCATGAACGGTATACCGTGAAATTTCGGCATGAACGGTATACCGTGAAATTTCGGCATGAACGGTATACCGAAAATTCGGTATGGCATGCCGAAAGTTCGGCATGGTAACGGTATCGGCGATTGGTATACCGAACATGTTCGGTACGGTATCGGTATACAATATTTCATACCGTATTTTTCGGTACGGTATACGGTATGACAAAAATTTTTCGGTATGCCGTACCGACCCACCCCTAGATGGGATAAGTCAGATTAAGACTATCTGATTGGTAGTCTATCATATTAGACTTATTTAATTTTGACACCCATATTAATATTTAATTATAATAACTTTTAATGAGAGAGTTATGTACTTTAAAATTTATTCATTCTATCCCACTAAACTTGACATTTTTTTTTCTGGCACAATTATTAAAGATAATGTATAAAGTGATGTAAGAGTGATAAATGTGGTAGAATCTACACCTTTTTTAAGATATAACTTTTTCCATTTTTGGAATGTGTCATTCTTAGTGGGACGTTCCAATATGATAATTATGTCAAGTTTAGTGGGATTGAATGATTATTAAATAAGGAGCTATATTTAATTAAATGAGACAATCCAATAAAAAAATGAATCTAATTAAGTGGACGAATGGACTATATATTAAGATAAGATTAAGTTACCTCACTAAATTATGTGTTTGGTAGTAAATATTATAAACATGTCGGTCCGTTATAAAATAATGGACCCATTCTAAAATCACAATTTCCTTTACAATTTAATCTCATGCAATTTTTAAGATTAAAATAATCTTGACACGATGTACAAATTTTATCGTATCATGGTATATCATATCTTGACTACCAAACAAGCCCTAAAGAGAAAAATATAATATAGGTTAATCAAGCATTTACTAATTATGATTAAACTTATTAGATATCCTAAAGCTTGTATGCTCCAATAATGGTTATTTATTTGATATGTATCTCATCTATAAAGACATGATTAAAGTCATTCAAATGAAAAGGATAATTCTAAATAATCATATCCTACTCAGTAAACACACCCTAGTAATATTAAATTATGGATTCATCTTTCTCCCGAAATCCCTAATAGCATCACAAACGGAGTTCAAGTCAAGACTCGTTATCCGAGAGCTCAAGCTCAGGGGCGAGACTCATGATACGATGCCACGAAGCTCGGTGTTGGGTAGGGATGACAATTTAGCCCGGTCCGACCCAAACCCGCTCAAGCCCGACGACAATGGGCTGTCCAAGCCCGACCCAATGACGTCATGGCCGGGCTTGGACCAAAATCTTAAGCCCGATGGGCAGATTTGGGCCAATTTTTAGGCCCGACATACCCAGACTCACCCAAGCCCGACCCGACATTATTATATTTAATATATAAATTATAAATATAAAATAGTATAAATATTATTACTGTAATTAATATAATTATAAATATAAATTAATATACATATTAAATAAGTTTGGATTTAATATTATTTTCTTTTAAAAGTATAAATAGTTGTTAAAATATATAAAGTAAAATTAAAAAAATAAATTATATATTTTTTAATGTATTAAAAATAAAAAAAATAATTAAAAAAATCATAGGCCCGGCCCAAACCCGCTCGATTCATATGGTTCTGGGCTTGAGCCTGATTTTCAGGCCCGATCGGCCATGGATCTGCACATATAAAACACGAGTCGGGCCATGGGCCTGCACATATAAAACATGAGTCGGGCCTGGACATAGGAAAGCCCGGCTCATTGTCATCCCTAGTGTTGGGGCTTGCTTGTGGGAGTTTGGACTCACTCATACAATATTTTTTGGGAGCCTGTTCTGTGAGTAGGTGGATCTTGCTCATTTCATATTCTCCATACTTATCTATTTTTTAGTCAAAATTAATTTATTTTTTTTCTTTTTCTCTCATTTTTAATTATGAATACGTGATTTACTTTTAATATTTCACATATCTCTTCTACTTTTTTCCGTATCTTACTTCTTCACTCAAAGTATATTCGACTATTTTTTTCAAAAAAAAAGTTATGACATTTTGTTTGCATATTTAACAAGAATGGACGAAGCATGGATCAACAAAACAAAATTCAATAGTGTACATGTGTTGGCCTAGTGATAGTGAAGTTAATGTCTAAAACAAGAGGTTTTTGGTTCAAGTCCTCACTGACGCAGTAATGTAATATAATGTTAATTTAATTTAATTTAAAAAAAAAAACAAAACAAAATTTAGTAATCATAGATGAATCCAAAGTTGTTGTCAAAACAGCTGAGTTTGGGCCCATTGTGATATATGATAAAATGGGTAGTACCCGGCCCAGTATACTTTTAATTTGTGAATATTTATTTTTAGCGCATTAATTCTTTGAAATCATTAATTAATAACCCTATGATCCAGACCTTGTATTGTGCATGTGAATGGATTCTAATTACAGTTATCCTAAATCTTAATAAGCAAATGAATGTTTGATCAACGATCCCAAGATTCAATCCTACCTCACTTTTGTCACCATCTTGTCTCAAGTCGAACCGTTAATCTCCTGATCACACGTGTATATGTACGAAAATTTTGAGAATTTAATGTACTAAAAATAAAAGGAATCGAACACGTGCCAAAACATCCAAAATATTAAGATTCAATCGAAATCTACCAATATGGTTAGAAGTTAATGCTCTCATCGAATCTTATTATACTTTTTGTCTCATTAATTTTGATCATATTCGACCAAAATTGTGATCGTTTTATTAATTTTCAGAGTATTTATAGTTGCACGTAAACCATGCATAACAAAAAGGAATTTCCAACTCCAAAGTATGCACATCTATAAACTATTGGACATGCAACAAAACACTAAACAACTCCACAAAAAAATCAATAACATTGAATTGCAATACTAATTACAAAGCAAGGGTAAAGATCTACCATAACTACTCCTCAACACTCTTGATTTCCTCATCTTTGCATCTTGAGGCTGCATTTTCATGCACACCTCCTCCTTCTCGCGCGGGGCATTAAGTTGCCTTGCGTAAAGCACGACTTGGCAATTCTCGTCGACTCCCCTTCCCTTTGTGGCCATAGATAGTTCTTCACGTTGGAGCAAGCTTTTTAGCTTGCTCCGTTGAGAGACGAACGCTAGGTCAACGTATCTCGATGGAAAGTTCTCATTTTGTGTGAGATGCCTCAATGCTGCTGGTGACAACTTCTCAAAGTTCAAGCTACAACATACTTTTCTCCTCTCTTCCTCCGACAACCACGGGTGCACCTGCATCGCGTCTGCTTTAGCGAAAACAAGATAAAAACACGAGCACGACTAAGAAATTTTTATTGCATTTGCTAACTTTGAGTACCTCAAGATAAAGATTCACAGAATGGTAAACTCCATCAAAAGAGTCTCTAGCAGAGTCAGGAAGTGCCCTAATCACAGCCAAGAACTTGGATGGCTTCAAGCACGGGTCAGGGGCAATCTCAGCTAGGTACAAGTCGATCAACCTTGCAACGTGCAGCACGCGGCTCGATGCAACGGAATCAACCCCTTTTTGAAGAAAGGATTTCAAGAAACTAAGAACAAGATTCACATTGTACAAGTATACTCTAGATGGTGAGGATGGAATGAGAAGATCATCCAGCGTCGCCTTATCTAGCAACGAGCCTATCGCGTTCTCCACCTTCTTCCGACTTTCATACCTCACTTTAACTTTCAACGAAACTCTCAGAAGCTCAAACAAACTCTTGCAGGAGACACAATTCGCATCCAAGAAACCGAGCATTTCAACTACTTCTTCAATGATGCGAACCTTCTCATCAAATGAGGAGGATGCAAATCTTGATCTTTGATAGTAGAAAAGAAACTTACTGATCACTCCACTGTCAAAGTTTCTAGAGACCAACAACTTTACCATCGATTCTACCACACGGGCGTCTAATCCCACGACATCTTCAAACCACCACGTTGCTCGAAATGAGCCATTCTTGAAGCTCTCCGTGCTTCTAGTATCACACGACAGCACGAATGCTGAGCTATCCGAGGAAGAAGCTGATGGAGAAGGGCTCGTTTCAGAAGAGGATGTAATCCTTTCAACGAGAGAGTTCAAGAACGTATCAAGTATAACCGAAGAAAAGCCTCCTTGAAGGCGTTGAGTTTGGAACTGCTTTAAGGACATCACAAACTCAGACCATCTCCAATACTTGATTTCTTCTAAGAATTTCTCCATTTTCTCACGAAGACTCTCTGTTCCTTTGTCCATTTCCAAGAAATGTGCAGCTGAGAAAAGGTGAAAGATACTCGAAGATTCGATATCGGTCTTCCCCTTATTGTAGCAGAATCTTGTGATGAGCTCAAAACTCTCCGCTCCACCAGGAAAATCATGAAATATCACCTTAAGATCACCTGTTGCATCTCTCGATTTACTCAGCAAATCGCTTATCTTTCTTGAATAAGATGATATGACTTTCTACAAGAATGAACAGAGGAGCCAACTTTAGGAGGTAGAGTTCCAAACTGCATTGTGTAATGTTACTCTTCCCATCAAGGCTAATCAAGAAAGGCATAGTAGTAAAGTATGCAGAAAGAGAGTGCTATTCAAGAATAAGATGAATGCAAGAAACAGTGGAATCTCTTGAAAAAGACATGCTAACAAACTGCAGCACTCCTGCACAATTTGGTAATGGAGTAATAAATTCTTGCAAGGGAATGAGGTAAAGAGAGACTACCCATCCCTGCAAAGGATGAAAAGAATAGTACCAATTTAGGGAGTTAGGGATATGGAAGAAGAATGCTAAAGTCATGATCATTAAATTTCTACCCTAACCATAATAAATGAGGGAAGGAACAGAACAAACACAATAGGTGAAAAATGATGGCATTAAATGTGCTTCAGTATTCATTGATAGGAAGATTAAAAGCACCCAATTAATCAGCACCTATTAACTGTTAATGATGAACTTAATTTTTGTGATTCTTGATTCATCATCTCTTATCAGAAAATTCATTCAATAGTAAAAAGGGTATTCAAATCCAAGCACGCACACAGAGTGAGAACAAACAGAATTCGATGAAAATAATCTTGAGCTAAAAGAGGAAAAAAAAAAAAAAAAAAGGACAGGTGAAAATTAAAGAATATTTTACCTTATCGACAACAAAAACCTCTTCTCCATTGACATCCACTTGAAAGTAACGATGCCTCTCCATATCACAGCAGCAAAAACAAACAAACAAAACAACACACACAGAGAGAGGGAGAGAAGAGGATAGCCCACGAAATCAAGAGAAGGAAAAGGCAACTTTGGTTGTTTCAGGAACGGTGAAAAGGGGGCAAGCAGAGAAAGGTCAAACCTTGGATTCTGCGAAAATGGCGTTGGTCGATTACGACACTAGCTTCTGAGACAGGAGTGTGCGTGAAGCAACGAGAAGTGCGTGAGGACAGAGAAACCAACGTTAAAATGCGCATGTTAGAGTTGAACATTAAAGTAGGAGGAGGGATCAGACCTTGGAGCATGACACACGTCGCAGATAAACAGAGTTTGCTGAGAACCCATCTATCTCTTCTTTCTCTTGGATCGCAACGATGACGAAGAAACCAGCTTTTCTTTTCTTTTCTTTTGTGAAGGAGTAGTTTTTATTACATGTGCTCATTTCAGCTAAGCAGTTAGTTGGGGATTTAAGCCTGGATACCATAACAGCATAGAAACCGGCAACCAGGGTCATTTTTGTCATTTTACGAGTTCATTAACAATAAATTCATGAGTTGGAATTTTAATTATAAATATTGTGTAATGACTTATTGCATTAATTCCAGCCCATCACATAAAAAAGTGTTCTAACTTGATAAATCTCTCTTCATTGGTTTGCTTTGCATGTTGAACTTAAAATAAGGAACTGCATTTGATGATGATGATGAGATCAATCATTTAGATTGATTGACTGCAAGTATAATAACTTGATAAATTTCACTTTTTATTTGTGTAATAACTTTGCATTATTGCGTGTGCAGAGGCAGAGAGAGCTCTCTATTAATAGTATGTGTAGATAAAATTTAGTATATGCAAGAAATACAATTCAGCATTGGTGGACCAAAATATTATATAAGTTGACCCCAATATTTCTTACATGAAATTTGGCTATCCTAAATAAATAAATACTTTTAAAAGCAGACCATCTATTTGTGTTTATCTGTATTAAAATTCAAAATAAATTTTAAAGCTCGGTTTTATTTTTGTTAAGATTCGTATAATATTACATGTTGGTGGAGCAAATTTGGTAAGATATTGTTTAAATGATTCGAAAGATGATTTAGTAAATATTTAATTCTACATCAATTTCAATATCGATACATATATGAAATGGTGTGAAATATTTCGATTTAATAATAGTATCACAAAACGTTACGTTACCTTTTGATGTGTGTACACTAACCAGTAACCACTGTGCTTATAAAAAACTTGAATAATCATAAAAACGAAAGATGGTGCGCCTAAAGACATCTTTCAACTCACCATACTCATGTCTCAACTTTTATATTATTGTTAACTAAGATACTTTCTTATTTATTTTTGTGATATTTATCTTCATACATATTTCCCTATATTTTTATTAAGATTTATTACATAATAAAAATATTTTAGACATAAATATTCCCGCATAGAAAGAATTATATTGAAGAAACCATTTTAGAAACAAAAATTTCGTTACAATTCTGTTGTTATATAGTAATAAAATATATTTTGTTGTTAAATTTTTTTAACTAACTATCGATATTACTACGAATAAATTCGTTACAAATCCGTTAATAACAATGTTAGTAATGAAATTTCTTATTTTATAACGAAAAATTTTGTTGCTAAATTAACCTTTTGCGAATCGGGGACAAAATTAAAATAAAATGAACTTAGTTTTCATTCTAGCTTATTTTTCTTCAAAGTTGCGATTGTGAACCAATTAATGGGATTCAATATGTCCACTAGTATTGTTATGTCTCATAAGCAAATTTCAATATATATATTTTTTTTCAATTTCAATTTTATATGTTTTATTTAATTTTGTGCTTAGTACTATGAATTTATTCTACTCAAATAGGGTATATAATTATTTTTTACATTTAATATCATTTTTAAATGATTTTTGGATTGATAAATTTAAAATTAGGGTATATAATTTTTAAAATTTTTAACTTTTTAGATAAATGTTAATTATGATTCATTATATCATAAAAATAATTTTTAATAAATATAAATTAAAATAATAAATATACTTAAATTTATACTTAAATTTATTTATAAAACATGGAATGTAGAATACAAAATTTGGATACTAAATACCATCAGCTGAATTGTAAATTGAATTTTATTACCCTAATAACTATATTAAATGCCAGTGTCTTGTCATAAATTCGCTCCAAATCTAAGTGCAATCTAACCTGTATGCTACTTTAAATTGAATCTAAATTTTAACACTATCAACTTCTAATTACAAAATTTGAATTTGACTACACTATAATAATCTCACAAAAAAATAATCTAAATGGGGTCCTATGTAGATACGTTGATTCCTATAACATATCCTACAGTTTTGTTTGTTTTTAATATTAATAGTCTAAATGATTGTGCACAAAGTATTGTAATAAGAATATTAATATACGAACTAGTTAAAATGTGATTTCATGGCCCACCTAACTATGGATCTCATAGTGACTATTGTGGCCCATGACTCTTTTTTGGTACCATAAATATTCGGTACAATTTTCTTCCCTCATGAATTGATTCAAAACAATACTCCCTCTCTACCGTTATTTCCCGCTTGTTTCCTTTCTGAGCGTAGATTAAAGAGTAATGTAAAAGTTAAAAATATGATGAAATCTACACATTTTAGGAAAATATGATTAGCTTCTTTTCCTGCTTTATCCAAAGCTATAAATTCAGATTTCATAGTGGACTGAGTCATACACGTCTGCTTCGTTGATTTCCAAGAAACAACACCACCCCCACAACGAAAACATATCCACTCGTCAAGAATGAATCTCTCGAGTCAGATATCCAATTTGCATCACAATAACCTTCAAGCATAAGGGGATATCTCGAGTAATACAAACCGAAGTTAAGAGTATACTTCAAGTATCTCAAAACTCTCGTCAGATCTTTCCAATGTTCCTTACTTGAATTACTCGTGAACCTACTCAACTTATTCACAGAACAAGTTAGATCTGGTCTAGTGCAGTTTGTGATATACATCAAACTACCTATAACTCTAGCATATTCTTCTTGAGAAACAGGATCTCCCTTTTTCTAACTCAAGTGTATGTTGACCTCTAAAGGGGTCTTAGCCAACAGGCTATCAAATGCATTGAATTTCTTTAGCACTTTCTCAACATAGTGAGATTGTGTTAAAGCAGTTCCATTAAATGTTCTTAAAATTCTTATCCAAAGAATTACATCCGCCGACCCCAAATCAACCATTTTAAAATTTCTCTTTAACATTCGTTTCATATCAATGATAATCTGATCATTACCCCCCATAATCAACATATCGTCTACATAAAGACACACAATAACAAAGATGTTATGTGAGCCTTTAATGTAAACACATTTATCACATCCGTTGATTTTGAAACCATTTGACAACATTACTTTGTCAAATCTCAAGTGCCACTGTAAAGGCGCTTGTTTTAAACCATACAAGGAACAAACCAATTGACACACTTTCTTTTCTTGACCCTGTGCAACAAACCCCTCGGGTTGTTCCATGTATATCTCATCCTTCAATTCATCATTCAAAAAGGCAGTCTTAACATCCATTTGGTGAATATCAAGATTGTGCAAGACAACAATCGCGAGAATCACCCGAATAGATGTAATTCTCGTCACTTTTGAATATGTATCAAATAAATCATACCCTTCCTTTTGTTTAAAGCCTTTGACTACAAGTCTAGCCTTAAACTTGTCAATAGTGCCGTCAGGTTTAAATTTCCTTTTAAGAATCCATTTACAACCTAACGGTCTATGACCTTATGGGAGATTGGTTAACACCCACGTGTGGTTTTCCATTATTGAATCAATTTCACTATAGACAGCCTCTTGCCTGAATGCAGCATCTGGGCCTGAGAAGGCTTCACCAATCGACTTTGGTTCTTCATCCAACATAAACGTGATGTAGTTAGGACCAAAATCTTTGGCAATTCTACCTCTTTTGCTACGACTCGGTTCATCATCAGCTGAATGAGAACTCGTAGCCTCTTCAACAGTTCTTTTAGCAGAGCTATTTACAACTATTTCAGTTTCCTTATCTTTAACCTTATCCTTGCAAGGATATATATTCTCAAAGAATATAGCATTTCTAAACTCAATCGTTTTACCTTCTTTCACTTCAGAAATATCCGAGCGATGAACATGAAATCAGAACGCGCTATCGTTAAGTGCATAACCGATAAAGATACAATCAACTGTTTTAGGGCCAATTATAACTTGTTTCGGTAAAGACACTTGAACTTTAGCCAAACACCCCCACACTTTGAGGTATTTGTAAAACGGCTTACGTCCTTTCCACAATTCGTAGGGAGTTACGTCCTTACCTTTAAGTGGAATTTTTATTCAAAATATAGTTCGCCGTCAAGACAGCTTCCCCCCAACATGTTCTGGAGTAATCCTGAACTTATCAACATGGCATACATCATCTATTTAAGAGTACGATTTTTGCGTTCAGCAACCTCGTTAGACTGAGGTGAATATGGGGTTGTAGTTTGATTAATTATGTCACTTGCGTTGCATAACTCCTCAAGCGGAGCAACATACTCCCCTCCTCTATCACTTCTCACAACCTTGATTTTTCGATCAAGTTGATTTTATGCTTCCGATTTTGAAGTTTTTGAAATCTTCAATCGCCTCATATTTACTTCTTAGAAGATAAAGATAACAATATCTTGTGCAATCATCAATAAAAGTAAGAAAATACTTTTTGCCACCTCTAGTTTGCACAAATTTTAAATCACACACATCCGTGTGAATTAAACCTAGAGGTTCGGTGCTCCTCTCAACCGAGTGAAATGGTAGTTTAGCCATTTTGGCTTCAACACAGATTTCACATTTCCATTGTGAATTAAATTCACCAATTTTTAGTAAATCTAAATTTACTAATCTTTTTATCGCATTTAGATTAACATGTCCTAATCTATAATGCCATAAATTAGAGCACTCAAGCAAATAAGAGGAAGATGAAGCATTCTCATTATTTTCAAGTTTCAGTACACGGCGCACAACCATTACATTCAGCTTAAACAAACCATTGGAAAGAAACTCTTTCCAAGAAAAGTACCAAACTTATACAAAAAAAACTTGTCAGATTCAAACACGAGCCTAAAGCCCTTACTAATTAACAAGTATAGAACCCGACACAAGATTCTTTCGGATGTGTGGGAAATGCAACACATCCTTCAACCTCAACTCTTGAACAGACGTCAACTTGAGCACGCAATCACCAACTCCGGACACATCAGACGAGTCTTGATTGCCCATGTGTAGCTTCTTTCCCTCAACAGCTCTATACGTCGAAAACATGGTTCAATCAGAGTAGACATGCATGGTAGCGCCTGTGTCGATAAATCATGCACGCGGATTGTCAACGTGGTTGACTTCAGACACCACGGCAGCTAAGTCTTCCTCATCTCATTTGTCTTTCTCGACAACGTGGACATATCGCTTAGTCACCTTCTTCTTTTTCTTCAAACTGGTGCAGTCCTTAGCCATGTGGCCTGACTTATCGCAATTGAAGCATGTGCCTTCAAATTTTCGAGCAAAAACTTTGCCCTTCCCTTTTGCATTAGGGCAGCCACACTTTTTGGAGTTTTCGCTACGCTACATCAAGTTGGTTTTCGCCTCGTCTCCAAGCTTAAACCTTGGATCTCGCCTCCTATTGTCTTCTTTGATTCGAAGTTTGATAATAAGATCTTCAATCTCCATCTCATTTTTTTTTGAGTAAGATAGTTTTTGAAGTCCTTCCAGCTCGGTGGAAGCTTCTCGATCATGGTAGCAACTACGAACATAGTAGGAAATGTCATTTGCTCTGCTTACATGTCGTGCAAAAGAGTTTGCAACTCTTACACTTGCTCCATCACGGATCGAGAATCGATCATCTTGAAGTCCAAAAAGTTGGCTACAAGAAACTTTTTCGTTCCCGCATCCTTGACACGGTAATTTTTCTCTAGAGCATCCCACAACTCTTTCGCCATTTTCACACCGGCATAAACGGAGTAGAGAGTATCCTCTAAACCATTCAACACATAGTTCTTCACTAGGAAGTCGTCTTGATGCTAGACATCAGAGGTAGCACAAACTTTGAAGTCCGCATCCTCCGGTACAGCCAGAGCATCCTCATTCAAGAAGTTGGCAAGACCCAATGTTGTTAAGTAAAACAACATCTTCTGATGCCACCTTTTGTATTCTACACCCGCAAATTTCGCAGGTTTTTCCCCTTGAGGCAACACCCTCGAAAGAGAAGTCATAACGGACACGTTGTTAGTCCCAATAGCAACATTGACAGCATAGGAGTCACCGATAAGGGTGATGGCAGCAGCGGAGGCGGCGGTAGCGGCAGATGTGGTTGCGGCAGTCGAGGCAGTGGCGGCGGTGGCGACGGCAGAATTCGAGGAAGTCGACATCTCCAAAGTAAAGTCGGTATCTCATTTTACGATTGTAATAATAAAATAATAATTTTATTAAAATTGAGAACATGAGATTACAATGCTTTGGAAATTACAAATAAATAACAATAAGTCGAGTCGAGGAAAGTCTTCTTTCCGCAAGACGAGATACGCCCCGACTAGTGCTCACGATTTGGCGTATCGTCCCCAAAAATAAAACGACTTCATCATTTAGAGTAGTAGCACCACAAATTCTAAAGGCCCCGACAAACTAGACAAGGGAGAGAATCGAGCCAACAATGCAACTTCTAAAATCTAGAATCAAAAAGTATTATAGAAAGAAGAGAGCAAATGAGTTTGTTGGTGAGTAGAAGCTCTCTAAAACCACTTATATATAGCCATATGGGGATAGATGAAATGTTGCTCTATAAAATCACATATAAATTACGATAAAGGCAAATCAATGGTGCCAAAGAGCACTCATTGTCGTTGAAAATGGAAAGCCAAGAGGCTTGTGGGCCCATGAGATAAACCAAGAGAAAGTATGTTGAATAGTAACGAAAAAAGTTGGCCCAATATTCAAGTCCAATCTCAAATAAATTTGCTTAATGTTTTCCAACTTGTGGGCCAAAACATCTTCAACTAAAGGGCTTACACCATTTCAAAATATTTACATACAAGCATTTCTCACTCACCGAGAAAAATGATTTTGAAACTTACCCCGACTATATAATTCTCAAAGAATTAAATATTCAACCATCAAATTAATTAAGAACCCTACAAGTTCAAAATCAATTTTTCCAACAATCTCCCACATGAGTGGAAATGCAAATGCATGAATGCAGACACAAGCTCAATTCTCGTGAGGTAATACCGCATTTGGCAAGGTAACTTGTGGTTTTGAACCTTCCATAGTTAACACCATCGAGCATACCAGCGGGCTAGTGGACGCGATGCCTTGAATCATTCCTTCTTAGTGTATGCCGAGTCAATAGTATTAACACAATACCACCTCGACCTCGTCAGTTCTCACGTTTGGGTCCGTTTTGGCCATGGACACCCTCTTTGGATTCATAAGTGACTAATCACATGAAGCGGCCCCACTTCTCACTTATATAGGTGACTCTTATCAAGTATCTTGTCATACTCCTTTACCAAGAATCATTAAAAGTCAAAAGACTTATCATCACCACATTGCAAGTCTTCAACATTCATTTGACAAAAGTCTTGAAAATACATTCACAATGAAAAGTAAGTGTGGAAAGAACATAAAATCACCCTCTAACAAAATAGCACACTTCACGAAATTGCTAGAATAATATTGATTGAGTGAATCAACATCTGAACCATATCCACCCATCAGTATTTAGAAGGATGACTCGCCTTCAAAGTCAAGATCCAGTAACTTAGAAGGATGACTCGCCTTCAAAGTCAAGATCCAGTAACTGCTTTAGTAACTGTCTCTTCTGGAATTTTCAAGAATATCTGCTTTAGTAACTGTTTCTTCTGGAATCTTCAAGAATATTTTCCTTGACTTGCAGTTGAATTAATCTGATGAATTTAGAGCTCTTTAACTGCCATGACTAACAAAAATACAAAATTATTGACGTAATACAATCTTCTTTAACTGTAATGCTGCTAACTTTGCAATTGACTAACTACTGTTAGAAAATAATGTCTTTTTCTTGGAACAACTCTCGAAACAAAGTTGGACATAAAACAGAATAATATCTTTTTCTTGGAACAACTCTTGAAACAAAGTTGGACACAAAACAGGACGCACTGTTGTTCCTAGATAACAATTGTCTAACATAAATTATCAATATTGTTGTTCCTAGATTACAATCATCTAACATAAATTATCAATACATGTATACCCATGTCTTCACACGTGTCACATTACACGTCCAACATAATACAAATATGTTCAAACATTAGAACAGAAACTAAATCAGATCAAATCAAAATTTTACACGACTTGATTTTCAATGTATACCATATATCTATATATACGCTGTGTCTCATTTCAGTACCTTAGCTTATTAGTCTCGTATTCGTGTGAGTGTTGCTATCGAGTCTTTAATCTAACAATATATATGTGTGTGTATATATATATATATAATACGTACATGGTTATCAATTAATATGTAGAATTGTGTTCAATCTCCAATCACAACAACCATATTTTAGGTAGGATAGGACTATTTGCTGGTGGAATAAATTCTTATGGAGATGGGCCCAGAATTTAATTTCTATAAAAGGGTATTTCTTGATGAAAACTAGTTAGCTAGAGATCAGGAAACTATGAAAATTTATTATTGAGGGCCATTGCTTGAAATTAACAGATGAGTTGTATTTTTGTGGTGGAGATGAACTGAAATTGGTTTCCCTGCATAATGTGGCACAACTTTCAAACACTTCTTCTTATCATTTTTAATTAATTATAACTAATAATCTAGCAGATATATATGTGTATATATAGATTCTTCTTACAATAGAAAGCGAGGGAACATTCTGAAACTTTGATTAATTATGATTTTTTATTTGGTGGTTATGGCGCATATCTATCTATCATATAGCATTTAAAGTTTTAGATTTTTTGGTATGTATCATTCTATTTATTTTTATTTTATATTCGATATAGTTAGCAAATTTTGTGGTTGATTTCAGCTAGAGCTGTCAAAATCGGCCCGAAATGGCCCGGCCCGATGGGCTAGGGTTGGGCTCAAAATTTAATGGTCCAAAAAATTCCGAGCCTAAATTACCCGGTCCGGTGGCCTGACGGGTCAAACGGGCCATGGGCCAAAAAAACCCTATAAGTTATTGGCCAATTAGGCCCGGTAATTAAGTATATATTTTATTTATTTAGAAAATTAATTTTAGGGTTAACTAAATTTTATGCTATATATTTTGTAACTTTTGTTTTAGGAAAATAATATCATGTGTTTTTTTATCACTCTCCATCTTTATTTTATTTTGATAATAATAATTTTTACATAATATTTAATTTTATAACTATTAATAAATCAAATATCACTAATATTGTAGCCTTGTAGATGTCGTTTCATTACTCTAAATAATTTATTTGGACATCAAAATTATTAATTTAAAAATAAAATATTTTATAGGCCTTTTTGGCCTGGTGGCCTGTAAAGGGCTGGGCTGGGCTAAGATTTTGCTGGCCCATCAAATTTCCAGACTGGCCCAATCCGGTCCAAAATGAAACGTTGGCTCGTTGGGCCCGGCCCGACAAATTTGACAGCTCTAATTTCAGCTAATAAAATCTTTAAATGCATGTATAGCAACCTTTCATATCAATCAAAATGGAAACTGAGATAATATATATTAAACTATAATTAGTAAATATTGAACAGTTAATTGGTAAAAATACCCAATTTTAACATCCTACATGTTCAAAGTAACCAAAACATAATATTACATGCAAGAAATACCCACTTTTGCTAAAACAAGGCACGTGTCTCATATGAACTCTTGATTTTATCAAATAAATTAGTTAAACATTCGATGATGAGGTAATGATTACTTTGACCAACCATTATTTCAACCAAAATTCTCTCAAAATAATTCGGCCTTAGCTTGATCTCCTCCAATTGAAGATTTTTTCACCAACAAAACCAGGTATTCACTTATTAATCTCTATTTTATTCGGTAGAAGTGGACAACCGGTGGCAAAAGAACAACCACCGATGATGTCTATCCACCGGTTGTTAATGTTTTTTTATCTTAAACCACCGGTTGTAATGCCAATAGGTGTAACACCATGTTTCCACCCATTTAAAACCACAACCGGTGGTAAAAACACCAACAACCGGTGGTCCTATTGCCACCGGTTGTTGGTCTTTTTTTGCTCTAACCACCGGTTGTAATGGATTCAGGTGTTTAAGCATGTTTCCAACTTGAATCCACGACAATCGGTCGAAATATAGCATCCACCGGTGGAAAATAGCCACCGGTCGTTTATTCATGCACTTTTAACCACCGGTTGTAGGGTTTTACAGCTCTTTCAATCTTTGTAGTTGCTAATTTCTTATAAATGTCGATGCAGATGGAGGAATACATGTACGTGACCGTGAAAACTGGGGGAACTTGGGTCGGGTGTACGTACACGGATGGTGAGGATATGATAGCACCTCTCCCGATGAATAACATCACGATATCATGTTTGAGAGGCTGCATTGAGTACATGTGGAGTTCACTTGGCACACAATACGAGATCTCTTATTTGTCTAGATCGAGGAATGGTCGGCTTATCAAATTTTAAATGACCACCGATCAAGAACTCCAAGTTTTGTGTAGGAACCACCCGTCTCCTATAGTGTATGCCGATTTCGCTGTCTCGTCTTATGTAGTAGGCGGGACATAATGAAATACTGACTAGATGGATGATTTCGACGACATCAGAAGGGTCGCGGCATCTTCCGACTGGTTGCACCAGCCAACTGGAATTCCTGATTTGAACACATGTCCAGATGAAGATGGTGGCGATGACGATGATGATGATGATGATGATTATGCAGCTTCTGAAGGGAGTTCTGAGCGTTCTTCGTCCGTTTCTGAAGAAGAACGACTCGGTGCTTTGAATAGTGCTATATTCGCCGAATTCGCAGCATGGATGCACGAGGCAGGAGGTATGAGAAGAGTCCTTGAGATGATGTATCCGGATGTCGATGGTGATGTGGAGTACAATCCTAACACAGAAGGTTGTTTAAGTAATTGGATGGTTCCAATAATCCCTCCTAATGCTCTGACATCGACATGTGACGTGTTGGTCGAGGAAAACCCTACACTTGAAGAATTAGCTGAGGGGTCGATCTACAACGACAAGGAAGACTTGAATATTGCTGTTGGAATGTGGAACCTGGAGAGACGAGCTGAGTACCGAGTCATTAGATCAGACACATATCGACTGCACTGGGTCTGCAAATCATCTTCTGACTGCTCGTTCATGTTGCGTGCTCATTGTCATGGAGGTATGTGGGCCGTGTCCGAGTTTTGAGCACATCACACATGTGTTGATGACATAGCTAATATTGCTCCGAGAAAGGTTCACTCGAAGGTGATAGGTGCATATTTTGCAAAGAAGATGCGCAATGAAAATGAGATCATGAGGCCGAAGGCTATTCAGGAGGAGCTTAGGAGGTGTTTCGGCATGGATATGAGTTACGATGTTGCGCTCAGGGGGAGGAATCAAGCTTTGGAGATGATTTACGGCAAGTATCAGGAGTCATTTCAGCTGTTGCTTGGGTATCTGCATATGCTTAAAGTGATGAATCAAGGTACACTCACTGATCTCGATGTCGGCCCTGATGGTAGATTTAGATATTTATTTGTCGCTCTTGGAGCTTGTAGAGCTGTGTTTGTTTTGTGCATGAGGCCTGTGATAGTCGTGGATGGCACTCACCTTAAGGGCAAGAACAATGGCATCCTATTTGTTGCAGTAACGAAGGATGCAAACAAGCATGTGTTCCCATTGGCATTTGGTATTGGGCCGATAGAGAATCACGAGTCTTGGTTATGGTTTCTTTCTAGAGTCAAGAGCGCTTATGGTAGCACGCCGAACACCGTGATTGTATCTGATGCACACGTGTCGATTGAGCATGCCGTTGGCATCGTGTTTCCTGAAGCGAAACACTGTTTGTGCTACTATCATCTTAGCGGCAAGATTAAACGATTCGGTAAGACCACTGTTGGTTTGTTTCAGAAAGCCGCATACACATACAGGCAACACGAATACAATAGATCAATGAGCGCGATACAGGCAGCAAAGCCTAATGCATACGACTATTTGATGAGTGTTGGGCCTGCCAAGTGGGCTCGATCGATGTGCCCTGTCCGGAGGTGTAGCTTTCTAACTTCTAATGCAGCCGAAAGCTTCAACAAAACTTTATTGTGGGCTCGACGACTTCCTATCTGCTCATCCGTGGAGGCAGTGAGACTTGTTATGGAAGAATGGTTTGATGGAAGGCGTCAGAAAATAGCTTAAGAATTTCATGAATTTCCTGCAGAGGTCAGACGAAAGTTGCAAGTGCAGATTGAGAGATCTCGTGCATACACGGTAAATCGTGTGGACTGTAATACATTTAAGGTTGTGATAAGTAGTAGGCCGGTTACGGTTGATTTGAAGGCATTGACATGTGAGTGCATGGAGTTTCAGTTTGATATAATTCCTTGTTCCCATGCGATCGCTGCGATAAAGTACGTATTAATTTTCTTTATAGCGAATTTTAATTTAGTTTTTCATAATCTGTTTCTTATCATAATTTTTTTTAATCAGTAATGCCGGACTGGCGATACCTCAATTTATTGCGAAATTCTACAGCCGAGAAGCGTGGGCAGCAACCTATAGAGTACAGATTGCACGTGTACCTCATAAGAGTACTTGGGATCTACCGGCCGATGTGGCCAATGTGCAAGTATTGCCGAATAAAGCTATAAGAATGCCTGGTCGACCGAGACTTAGTAGACGTAGATCAGGAGGTAAGACATCGGGAAGAAGAAGTAAAGGAAGTCGAGGATGTAGTCATTGTGGCATGACTGATCATTCTAGTTCTAATTGCCCTCAGTTAGAGGATGATTATTAGTTTTTTAGTTGTTATTATTTGAAAATTTTAATTCGTACTATTTGGATGTTTAATAGTTGGATGTTTAATAGTTGTTTTAATTCGTACTATTCGTACTTGGGAGCTACTCTCGCTAACATAAACACCCTCTCCCATTGGCCTGGGTTCGAAACCCACTAGCCCCATATTTGTGTGTGTTTCAATTTTTTTGCTGTATTGATTGCAATTCTTAAGGTTATAATGATTTGTAGATGTTAATTTAACGAATAAGAGCTTTAGCTCGACTGGCTACTCTCGCTAACATAAACACCCTCTCCCATTGGCCTTAGTTCGAAACCCACTAGGCCCATATTTTTTTGTTTCCTTTTTTTTTTGTTTTTAAATGTTTACTACTACTATTTGTTAATATTAGTTGATTAAATAGACAACATGTATTGTTATTTTAGTTTTTAAATGTTTACTACTACTATTTGTTAATATTAGTTGATTAAATAGACAATATGCATTTATAATAATAATTGGAAGTAGTGATCAACTTTGAAATTATAATAATAAAAATGCATTTACCCAAAAATTATACATTTGAAATGTCACAAAGACTAAAAATATGTGAAGCTACCACTTTATGATACAATTTGACATGTTTATTGCCCCACGCGATCGTTGGGAATCCACTAATCTGTCGCTCGACGGTCATGCAAGCCATTGGACCGCAATTGTGGCTATCTGTCTGATGGAATTGTCGGACCTCTTCAGCAAGCTTCCATGTGAACGGTTCATCAGTACATAATACGTTATGCTTGTTCATCATATAATATCCAGAACACTTCATCACTAGTGGAAGACCATAATACAGTGGCCTCAACGCTTTGATCCGAGAATTTTGCACGTCTTCGGTAATATTCCGAATATTAGAGTCGTACAACGTCAATGTACGACTCGACAAATCAGCAACCACAACAACAAAGTGATGTTGAACACATATAGGAAAAATCACCTGAAATTAAATAAACATGCATATTATACATATAAATAACCATGCATATTCTACATATTATAATTAATATAAACATGTATATTATAATTAATAAACATGCATATTATAATTAATAAACATGCATATTATAATTAATATAAAGGTGCATATCATAAATAATAAACATGAATATTATACATATAAATTAATAAACATGCATATTATAATTAATATAAACATGCATATCATAAATAAATAAAAAATGAGAAAACATACTTTTGTCGCGTTCCACCACTCTACACACGTAGATCCCCGTCTTTTCCCATGAATGACCTCCAACAACCCAATAGTTGGCACCCAATTGAGGGATATGTAACTCTCGACCAAAAACCATCGCTCGAATTGGATCCCCTTTTTCCTCATATCATCGAGGCAATCGTCATACTCACGCTCCATTTTCGTCTACAAAATTAATGTTATTTATTTAATAACTTACAAATAATAAAATTAGTAATATGCAAATATTATCAAGTTAATAACTTAAAAAATACTCGGTGTTGCAAATGACAGTTCTCCCCTTCATTTGATCGGGATAAACGTGGTCTCCACGTATCAGTCTCGACTGAAGCGCCATCATAAACAGGTCGATCGTCTGTAAAAATTAAATTATAGAAAATCAAGCCAAAAGTAGTAATATGAAATAAAACTCGACTTTATAGGTTCTTTACCTCTGCCCAGTAGTCTTCCTTGGAGTCCATAATCTCTTTGAACCATCCAACAGTCAAAGGATACACAGTCTCGATGGTATTCACTGAAGCAGTCCGAGACATCTTTCTAAAGTGTTTGAATTTTTCTACTGTCTCGTCGTCTGGATAAACAGGCTCCTGTGGAGGCTCGTATTGAAGTTCTTGTACGAAGAACTCCTCCGAGGGCACAAAATCACTATCAATGTGCCCCATCGCGGGTAACTTTAAATTAATTATGTAAAATTAGAAATCTAAAATTTAACATGATAAAATAATACTAAATTAAAGTGAAAACACAATAAAGTTACCTGTTCGGGTTGAAAAGAAGATGTGGAACCCCGCATCGTCACATATGGAGCATCGATCGTCTCGGTCGGCATCGACGAGCTATGATACGGCATCGACGAGCTAGCATACGGCATCGAGGGCGCACAAGATACTCCGGACTGGGGAATATCTAATCCAAATGCTCGAGCCAAGTCCTTGGCAGCGGAAGTGTAGACCGAACCCGAGCTAGGGGGTATGACAGCAGCTGTGTATATCGGCTCGGGCATCTGTCCGGAGAAGCCACCGCTGCAGTATGGAAACTGCTCCGGGTACGACCCTGTCGCCTCGGCTATCGTGGTAAGCTGCTCGGGGAACGTGGAAGATGGTCGACCCGAGTCATCAGCAGCTGCAGCATAGGATGGACGACCCGAGTCATCAGCAGCTGCAGCATAGGAGGGACGAGCCGAGTCAGTAATCGGCGGGCTACGTCTCCGAGTATCTACGACCGGTGAACTCCGTCGTGACGTGCCACACATCATCTTCTCGACCAGACCCGTCATCCACTTCTTCATCTGGTCGAATCGGGAATCGATGCTCCTCTCGATCTGGTCAAACCGGGAATCTATGTGCGTGTGTAACCGCCTCTCTAATGCGGTGAGATCGGAACGTCTAATGCGTCCCACATCATCGGTGGAATGTCTCGGTGCACGAGGACCTCCACTGCTGCTGGAAGATGAATCAGTGGGAGGCAGTCGGGCACGCTTCCCCTTGTCCAAATGACGTCGGGGTGGTCTCTCTGACTGCTCGGGTATCTCCTCGACCACTGAAGGTCCCGATCTCCGTGTAGATCGAGGACCGTGAATCTCCTCGATCACTACAGGTGGCGGCAGATGTCTAGCACGACGCACCTCGACCGGATTCCTCGCAGTAAGGCTCGTCAGCGGAGCATACTGTACCGTGATCGGATTCGGGCACCGGACAGACACGGTCCACGGTAGCTCCATCTCGTCCTGCTCGATCTCTAAGTTGTTCATATCATATACCTGCATCAAACACGAGAATTGTAAGTATATTAAGTAACAAATAACAATACGAAATTTAAATTAATACGAATCTAATTATTAAAATACCTCCAAATCCTCGAAGAAAGCGTGCAAGTCCGCAGTATCCGGGTTCTTCCGAAAATTCCACCGAAGGCATCTCAGATACAAACCTTCGCCTCCACGGGCTCTACCGGCGAACTCTCCTAGCCCGGGAATCACCTCGAATCCCCATATCATCAATGCCCATGTCGGGCCGTAAAAGTGGTACTTCTTGTTGTCCGGCATCTTCCTCACATAGTTCCGTAGGATCTTGTAAGAGTACACACCCCAAGGATACCGGTAGAATCTCTCCATATCGCCGGCTAGTGCCCAAAGCCACGGGAAAGCTACCCTCTGGCCGTCTTGCCCAAAGACGAAGATATATGCAACGAGCACGTGGGCTATGCCGATGTAGATATCGTCATCGGCGCCGGGGATCCGTCTTCCGCCCTTGAAGCGGTTCACCAAGTCCGCAGCGGTCATACGTATATCGCCGCCGCACGCAATCCGAAATAGACGTACATCGCTCGGATCGCAGGGGGCCGTACTGTCGAAGTTCGAGGCCCCGAATCTCAAACTCGTGATCAGTGCGTGGTCCTGCACCGTGTACTGCACATCAGATCCGTTGATGTGGAACCAGATACCCCGCACCGACCAGATAGCACGACAAGTGAGACTGTGTATCGCCTGGGAAGACAGGGTGCCCGGTGTCCAGCCGATAAAATGGCCAAACGGCCCGTTCCGAAACCTCTCGAGCAGCTCATGGCCCCCGACCTCGATAAGTGTGTCCCTGACAATCTCTAATAGGCCAACCCTGTAGTATGTGTTCACTTGCGATACCCGATTCACTGATTCGGACCTACGGTACCACGAACGCTCCGATTCCTACAAAATTTAAACATTTAATTAGACACGAGACACATTTAATTATTATTACACTGACTAAACAAACAACCGGTTGGCCCATAAACTCTCTCAGAATATATAACACTATCTAAAAGTGCTACAACCGGTGGCACAAGTGTTGTAGAAAGCAACCACCGGTGGTGTGCTATCACCGCCGGTGGTTGGAGTTGTGCCACCGGTTGTGGCATAAACATAACCTAAACATGATTTCAAACTATATTCTGTAAACAACGGATGAAAATATACAAGTTACAACATGCATACGATAAAATAGTTGGTATATTGTGGAAAAAACAAAAAATTCACGTAGGATTAAAGATCACCGGTTGTAGATGCATTGTATTTCAACAAATTAGAATGCATTGTGGTGAGGATTACCTGAATGTGTTGGGGAATTTCATCGTCGGAGTTGGCCATGGATAGGTGCTATGCAAACACGGGAGGTGGCGGCGGTTGTGAGGTCTGTTTTCCACCGGTGGAAGCTGCCAAGGGAGGTCGGGGAGGTGCTGTGCAGAGAAAGTCTCCGACGAGGTGCTGAGGGCTCGATTGACGCGTGGGTGGTGAAATTATAACCGCCGGTGGGAGGGAGATTGCAATCGGTGGGAGGGAGTTGCAATCGGTGGTGGTGTTGAAGAAGAGATGGTGTGGGAGAGAGAGAGACTTGCTACCCAAAATTCAATGTAGGGTTGGGTCAAATGTGTGGGTCCCACAGAATAATATTGTTACTTTTTGACCACTTTTTGTAAAAGTGGGTAATTTTTACATGTAGGTTTAGGTTTTGGTTATTTTTAAGATACATATATTGTAAATTGGGTAGTTTTAATTTTTACCCAATATTGAAACTCCTGTGGTCAATGCAAAAGCACATTCTGTTTTAATCTCATTTTACATCTGCACCCAACTACAAATCGAAGTGACACCAAAAGGACAAAAAAGGAAAACATTGTGTATTTTATGGGAATTCAATCCATTTTAATATTCCATATATTTCATATTAAATTATACTATTAGGTAAACACTTTTATATATGGAGCAGGTCTTATCCAAATCCCATTTATAAATTAATAAAAAAGATTTGTTGTTTATTTGGATCAGATTATGCATCTCTAATAGATAACCTTAACTTTCTCCAGAGAAATGTTCCTAGTGCATAATTCTCTCTATTTTTTAATACGTGTATATTTGTCAGGTACACTCACTCTAGTGGAAATAATATTATCTTATAAGTAGTGCTCCCAAACAAAAGTACAAACGTTGTTTTCGAACTGTTTTGGCAATACCTTAATTTTGTATTAATTGATTTATATATTACGTTATGAGTATACAGATGCATGTCATTGTTGGATATAATATATATATAGAGAGAGATATATATAAAACAAAGCAATGCCAAGAGTTCCGTCAAATCCGTTGTTCATCGATAAACGAAGCTCGTGTCAACTGCAACAAAGGATGAGTTCTTTTCCTTTCTCGCGAACTGCATGAACGCCTAACACCCAGAAGAGCAAAGCTCATTTTCCTTTCAAGTTAAAGCGGTGAATAAAAAAGGACTGACTAACTTTTTTCAGCTGACTGTTATTTTAGTTGTAACGCGTCTTTCCTCCTTTCACGAAAAGATTAGCAGTCTTTTTGATGACCTGTATCGGTGTAAAAGATTGAGTTGGATTTGTGAGATTGATTATTGTAAGGCTGGTCATATATATATATGGGAGAGCTGAAATAAGAACTACATCTTTGGATAGTAATCATGAGAACCAATCTCATCTCTACGTTAACTTTTGATCAATGGCAACCATTTAGTTTCTTTTATATATATATATCTATATATATATATATGGGGTGGGCTAATTCTAATGAAAATCAATATTTAAGTAGTAATCTAGGAACCAGACAGATATTTCACAAATATGATTAGTAATTCTATATACATACTCAGGAACTGAATTAATATTAAATTTCAGCCACAAACTATCTATTAAAATCAAATCTATTTCAAATTAACGCTTATTATATAGTGGGGTTATTGTGATCACTGACTGGTATGCATTAAGTTACTCATATGAGAGGGAAAAAGTGGGACCCACCACCACGAAGCAGCGACGTGAGTAAACGATATTTGCACACTATGTGGGCCCCATAAGGTAGTGACCCCCTTCACCCCACTAATATATAATCCTTGGATCATATTCATATTTCTGTCACGCAAAACATAATATACGACTCATTTCCTCCCATTATGAAGCTTTTCTCTGAATTCGCATCTTGCTGGGGCGGAACAACACTCGGAGGTCGGAGGAAGGCGGAGGAGCAGAGCCGCCGCGCGAGAAAAAGGTTGGCCACGGCGGCTCATTGGAAGCCTAAGCTCGATGTGATCTCGGAGAACAGCCCGATCTCTTACGCCGCCACTGCAACCGATAGGAAGAAACGTCCGGAGAAAGCCAGATCCACGGCCGCGCCGCCGCATGCTCTGGCGGAGGACTACTGGTAGGCGCTCGACCTTGATTTTCGCCTTTCTTTTAAGTAGCTATTATTGAAATATTATTATTGTTCTGAAATTGTGTGCGGTTGTGTGATATCAGGAAATACTCTCAGGCAATGGCGATTCCGGCTTTTGCTCCGACATCGTATTTGTTCTGAAAGAGGGAGGGGGATGCTTGCGTCATAAAATTGTATATCTGTTAGCAAATTTAAGAATATTGTTTTCTGTACAGTCAGAGTGGGATTACAAATTCATGTTAAAATGGCATGGCTATAGCGTGGCATGCTGGTTTAGTGGTACTGAGTTTAATATTTAAGATAATATGTGAGGTTTGATATCTCATTTGAGTCATCTATATTACCTGGCTAATTATTAGTTTTAATTTTTAATTACCAGTTCATTTCAGTGTAACTCCTTGGCATAATTAAATGAATATAGAGTACTAACTGTAGGTCCTATTTATTTCTTTAATTGACATTATTATATATATTATGCTTTATTAAAGAATCTTGGTAAGTGCTCTAAATCAAACTATTATATGGATTTAATCACTAGCAATTTTGGGTTATCCAAAAACTTGTGCCGATAAGATTATGACAAAGTTAATTAACTGATTAAAGATTTTAAAAATAATACTCCCTCCTAAGCACATGCTCATATATTAATAAGAAATATAACTGTACCAATTTACCTTTAATTAATGACAAATTATCTTAAATTAACATGATCGTTATTTTATGCAAGAAAAAAAACACAAAATTGTTAATTTTCTTCACCAATTCATTGTTTCTGCTAAAATGTTTTAGGGACTAAAGAAAACGTTCGTCCGCTCACCACGGGCGGGGTGAATAATTCGCGAATGATAGCTTGAATGTAAATATTAAATTTGTAATAAAAAAATTGTTAAATCTCACTTTTTAATTAAAGTTTATTAATTATGGTATAGTTTAATGTGTTAATAGGTAAATTTACCCACTATCCAAAAACTAGATCTAGAAAATACCAAATCCTACATGTATATACGAAAAATACTCATTTTATTGAATAATGTGTAAGATTCTCTTACATTTCATCTTTTACGAGACAAATGGTGGTAGGTGTGGTTGTTATATTTTAAATGATTGATTTATTATTACATTTCTAACACATAGCACACTCCTCCTACATTTATCTCACTACAAATCACAACATTTTATCTCTCGTAAATCTACTTGAAGTCATCTAATTGGAGACATTTAGGAGGCAAAAATCAGGTAATAACCTAATCATAGCCATTTTATTCGGTAGAATTTCAATATCGCTCGTTTTTAGACAACTACCGCTTCAATAATTATGAGGGGTATTTATGTATGTAACATATTTGTCTGCGGTATTTACGTTTTTACACATAACATATGTTGTGCTCTACGAAAACACCAATACCGCCTACAAATATGCTACCGTAACAACATCAAACCGGCGGTATTTGCAACCGCAACACATTTGCGGGCAGTATTGGTATATAATTTGATAAATTCATTCCAAACATGAATATATCACAACCGCATGGAAATATCTAACTACCGCGGATACATATAACTCTCGGTATTTCTATGTATTTACTTTACGCGAGCGGTATTGGTAAATTCAAGTAGGTAGATGGTTTCTCAACACTTATATGTTACCTATTACGTCTGGTTTCTTACTAAAATCATTCTTTATTTGTAGATGACGAATTATACATCCGTGTACGTAAACTATGGAGGGTATTGGGATGGATGTATGTATACGGGTGACCAGGAGCAGATAGCACCTCTCCTTAACAATTATGTCACGATCTCGAACTTAAAATTCTGCATCGAGTACATGTCTATTGGAGCCAAAAATCAATACGATATCTTCTGTCTGTCAAGATCGAAGAATGGTCGGCTTATCAAATCTCAATTGAACACCGATGATGAAGTTAGAAGACTATGTATGATCCAATCATCACCTACGGTGTATGTGGATTTGAGAGGGGTCGAGCAGCAGAAATGAATCCACAAGAATTCCAGACCTCAACTTTGCATGTGGTGACAGTGTTGGTGAAGAAGATGATGGTGGTGATGATGATGAAGATTACGTTGTGAGTTCAGATTGTTCTTCATCATCTGAATCCGATGAAGAACATGCTCCTGCGATGAACAGTGCTACATTTGCTGAATTTGTTGCATGGATACATGATGTAGGGGGTATGCGAAGAGTTTTGGAGATGATGTATACGGGTGGGGATAGTGGCGTTGAGTACAACCCTAATACAGAAGGGTTTTTAAGAAATTGGATAGTTTCAATGGTCCCCCTCAATGCTATTACCTCCGACGTGTTGACTGAAGAAAATCCAATACTCGAAGAGTTAGGTGATGAGTCGATCTTCAATGATAAGGAAGACTTGAACATTGCGGCTGAATTGTGGAACATGGAGAACCGAGCTGAATACAGAGTTGTAAGATCAGACACGTATCAACTGCACTGGTGTTGTAAGGTGTCTAAAAGATGCCCATTCGTTCTGCGCGCTCATTGTCATTGAGGTAGTTGGGTTATATCTGAGTTTCGTGCTGAGCACACTTGTAATGATGATATCACGCTTCTTGGTCCGAAAAAGGTCCACTCAAAGGTGATTGACGCATTCTTTGCTAAGAAAATGCGAAATGTAAAAGATATCATCAGACCGAAGGTTATTCAAGAGGAGCTGAGGAGGTGTTTCGGTATGAATGTCACGTACAATGTTGCACTCAAAGGCATAAATCATGCTCTGGAGATAATTTACGATAAGTATGATGCATCATTTCAGTTGTTGCCTGGATATCTACATATGTTGGAAGTGATGAATCAAGGTACGATCACCGATCTTGATGTCGGTCCTGACAATAGATTTAGACATCTGTTTGTCTCTCTTGGAGCTTGCAGAGCGGGGTTCGGCTTGTGTATGAGGCCCGTGATAGTTGTTGATGGCACTCATTTAAAGGGGAAGAATAATGACATTTTATTCATGGTAGTAACGAAAGATGCGAATGAACAAATTTACCCATTAGCTTTTGGGATTGAGCCGATTGAAAATCACGAGTCTTGGATTTGGTTCCTTACCAGAGTCAAAAGAGCTTTTGGTAGTACGCTAAACACATTGATTGTATTCGATCAACATGTGTCAATTGAGCATGCCGTGAGTATCGTATTTCCTGAAGCACCACACGGTTTATGTTACTATCATCTTAGCGGCAAGATCAAACGGTTTGGAAAGACCACTGTTGGTTTATTTCAGAGACTTACTTAAACATACGAGCAGAATGAATACCATAAAATAATGAGCATCATACAGGCTTCAAAGCCTGCGGTTATGAGAAGTTGATGAGTATTGGACCCGACAAATGGGCTCGATCGATGTGCCCAGTGCGAAGGTATAGCTTTTTAACATCTAATGCCTCTGAAAGCTTCAACAAGACATTGTTATGGGCTCGACGTCTACCTATTTGTTCTCTTGTGGAGGCAGTGAAACTTGTGTTGGAAAATTGGTTCGACAATAGGCGTCAGAAAGCTGCCCGGGATCATCAAAAATATCCTGAAAAAGTTATACGAAAGGTGCACATGCAAATTGATGGATCTTGTGTGTACAACATAGCTCGTGTGGATGCTAATACCTTTAAGGTTGAGACAAGTACGCGGTCAGTAATGGTTGACTTGAATGCATGGAGTTGTGAGTGTATGGAGTTTCAGATCGATCTCATTCCTTGTTCTCATGCAGTCGCGGCAATTCAGTACGTATAATATTTAAATAATTAGATTATGATATTTATTAATTTATTATATTGTCTAATTACATTTGTTTTATGATTTGGCAGGAATGTCGGTATGTCCATATCTCAATTCATAGCAAACTTTTACAAACGGACAGCGATGGAGGACGCCTACAGAGTACACATTGCACGTGTTCCTCACAAAAATAATTAGGTCATACCAACCAATGTTGCAAATATAAAAGTTTTGCCTAATAAAGCCATAAGAATGTCTGGTCGACCTCGACAAAGTAGACGTAGATCATGAGGTGAAACATCTTGAAGGAGTAGAAGATGAGGTCGAAGATGTCCGCATTGCGATATGACAGGACATACGGGTCCGAATTGTCCCCAATTAGATGATGATGAGTAGTAAAAGACTTATTTGATGTTATGAAAATTAATTTGTTGTGTAATTTGTTATAAAGACTTATTTGATGTTATGAGCACTTATTTGAAAATTATTCAATATATTCTAATAAATATATAATTATATTGTATATTTGAAGAAATATTCAATATAATCCAATAAGAATATAATTATATTGTATATTTGAGAAATATTCAATATATATTAATTAGAATATAATTATATTGTATATTTGAAGAAATATTCACTGTATTTTAATTAGAATATAATTATATTGTATATTTGAAGAAATATAATTATATTCTAATTAAAATACAGTGAATATTTCTTCAAATATACAATATAATTATATTCTTATTAGAATACAGTGAATATTTCTTCAAATATATAATATAATTATATTCTTATTAGAATACAGTGAATATTTCTCATATATACAATATAATTGTATTCTAATTTGAATATAGTGAATATTTATCAAATATACAATACAATTATATTCTAATTAGAATACAGTGAATATTTTTTCAAATATACAATATAATTATATTCTAAGTAGTATACAGTTAATATTTCTTAAATATAAAATATAATTATATTCTTATTAGAATACATTCAATATTTCTCAAATATAAAATATAATTATATTCTAATTAGAATAGATTCAATATTTCTCAAATATAAAATATAATTATATTCTAATCAGAATATATTCAATATTTCTTTAAATATAAAGTATAATTATATTCTTATATTAGAATATATTCAATATTTCTTCAAATTGTATGTTTGAAAAAATATTCACTCTATTCTAATTAGAATATAATTATATTAATTATATTGTATATTTGATAAATATTCAATATATTCTAATAAGAATATAACTATGTTGTATATTTGAAGAAATATTCACTACAAAATGTCAGTGTATGACTCGTCCTATCAGCATAAACTAGTGGTCTCAGTGCCCTCATCCTCGCCTGTCGAATTTCTTTCGTAATTGCATGTCAATTAGAACCGTACAATGTCAGTGTACGACTCGTCATATCAGCAACAACTACTACAAAATGATTCATTAGTAGAATCGGAAATATTACCGACAATTATTAATACACAACAAAATTAGTAACATATGAAATAATTATAAAGTAATTTATTTAAAAAAAAACAACAAACTTACTTTTGATGCATCCCACCATGCACTACCAGTGAGTCCATAAATAGAACCCCGTACGACATTGCACAACCATTGACTTGGCTTCCAATTTTTTTTTTTTTTTTGTGAACATCCAATGCTCCCCTTCCAACAAATTGCAATGAACGACTCTCGTCCACAAAATTTTTAAATTCAAAATCTAATCTTGCCTATAAGATATTAATATGAACATTAAGATAATCAATAAAAAGTGAAAATTTAACTATATTTGAGAAATATTAACTATATTCTAATTAAAATTGAACATTTACTTACAAAGAAATCACATTTGCATATAACTGCTTTTTCCTTCGTGCGGCTCAGAAACACCCACCAATTGTGAGCATAAGCTTCAAATTTGAGATAGTCACGAAGCCCCATTTCTGGTGAGTGTAATTGTCGTATCGTCAGGTTTATTCATGAAGTCTAAGAAATTATTGTACACATCACCTAAAGGAAATGGAGGGGAAGTAAGAGGACGATATTCCTCTAATGGACTATCGTAGGCGATCCCCTCATCGGATTCCACCGACCCCTAATTATTTAAATAGTTAATTAAAAATACGAATATTAAAAAATATATATCAAATTAAATTACATAATTGTAAAAATACATGTCCCTGTCCCATATCAGATGTGGAATGACGGTAGGTCACAAAAGAAGCATCGATCACCGGGGCGTGTGGCACGTCCGATGTCGAATTCGACTGGCTCCCATGGGTACAAATGATGGAGGGTATGATTGTACAAATGTAGGCAGCGTCAAGCCTAATCCCAATGGCTGGTGAGTATAGTCCTCTGGGGCTGACTCAGTGTGTATCGGCTCGGGAAATGCAGTAGATGGCTGAGTAGAATCATCATCCACGCTAGTATATGGCCGAGTAGCATCATCATCCACGTCAGTAGATGGCCGAGCAGCATCGTCAGCGGCACGAGACGGACGAGCGAAGTTCGTAATGGGAGGACTACGTCTTTGGGTATCTATCATCGAAGAATTGCGTCGTGATCCGCCGCATCTCATCATATCAAACATCCTCTGCATCCACTTCTTCAGCTTGTTCTCAGAAGCTCTGATCTCTGACGTATACCTCCTCCCAGAAGCCTGCATCTCCTGTCTGTGCCTCCTCTCGTAAGCCAGAAGCTCTACCTGCACACGTGCCTCGTGTGCACTAAGCTCAGATCGTACGACCTCTCGCATACGTGCCTCTAATGGCTCTAGTCTCGGAGGTCCTCCACTGCTACTCGAAGAAGAATCAACCATGTGCACGGGGGCACGCTTCCCCTTGTCTGTACGACGTCGAGGAGGGCGAGAAGTGTGGTCGGTATGCTCATCAGGATGCTCCTCCACTACAGGCCTCGCACTACGAGTAGATTGAGAACCATGTACTTCCTCTACAACAACAGGTGGCCATGTATGTTGAACACGAAGCTAATCAACTGAAGTGTGCTCGGTCCTCGACGTAATGTTCGTCGGAGGAGCATACCGTACCTCCAGTGCATTCAGAGACTAGTGATCTCATGTGAGGCAGGGATTGCTCAGCCTCCTCAACAACGATGTTTGACCACGTATAACACTGCAAAAAAAAACATAATCAATTAATTAAAATATTAATTAAGTAAATTAAATTCATATATTGAATTAAAACAAAAAATTTACTTAACTCAACTCCATGTAGAAACTCTGAATGTCCGCTGATGCCGAAAGATCTGGAGTCTTTCGAAAATTCCAGCGAAGACATCTCGGATATAATCCGTCACCACGAGGCCTCCCATCAGTAATCCCCAGTCCGGGAATCACCTCAAATCCCCAAATCATCAACGTCCAAGCAGGACCGTAGAAATGATATCTCAAATTATACGGAATTTTTCTCAAATAATGTCGGAGAATCTTGAACGAATGTGCTCCCCATGGGTACTCTTAGAATGAGTCTATGTCTGAGTCCAGAGTCCACAGTCATGGGAAGACTATCTTCTGAGCGTCATGCCCGAAAATGAATATCGATGTCATCAGAACATGGGCCACGGCTACGTACAAGTCATCCTCGTGGGGAATACTGTGCTTCCAGGAGCGCTTGAGCAAATTCGCTCCGGACAAATGGCCGCCGCCTCACGCCATCTCAAAAAGCTGAAGGCCTCTAAGATCATGGGGATGAGTGTTGTCGAAGTTAGAGCGCCCAAATCTCAATCCCATGATCAATGTGTGATCCTATACCGTGTACTGCATATCTCTCTTGTTCATGTGGAACCAAATATCGATATGGTACCAAATGCAACGAGACGCTAGGCCGTGCAGCGCTGCAGAACAAATATTACCCGGTGTCCACCTTATAAAATGTCCGAAAGGCTCATTCTGAAACCTATCGAGCAGATCATCACCCCCGGCCTCTAGAAGGGTGTTCCGGATTTCCTCTAATAAATTAATCCTATAATAGGTATTCGGCACAGATGTACGATAGAAAAAGTCAGGCCTACGATACCACGGATGCTTCGATGCCTACATAATTAAAATATTTACCAATATAACACAAAATTAATCACAATTATGCAAAAACAGTGCAAAGAAAACAACTAATATGCATCTACACGTGTGAATGATATTACACGGTAGATATTATACATTAAGCAAAACCATGATATAATACATATTTGCAACCACAAAAATATAATGGTATAAATGAGATAAATACCGCCCGCATTAATACCGCGGCGAGCATCTACCGCGATCACTACACATGTGCGATATTCATATAAACAGATTCTTATCAATGTTCTAAGATATATAACATAAATACCGCACGTAAATAAAGCATGTACACAAATACCGTGAGAAGTACAGGTAACGGTAGTTATCCTAATTCATGCGGTATCAACATGGTTAACATAATGTGATTTTTATAAGTCCAAATATGTATATAAAGCCTGTATACCTGTATGTCATGCGATATTTCTTCATCGGAATCTATGGAGAGGCGGCGGCAAGCTCGAGCAGTAGTGCTTTGCCGGGGATGATGCTATGGGGACGCGAGAGATGTGGAATGCCGACATGTGGTGATGGTGGTGCTGCACGGTAGATCTGCCGAGAGGTGGTGGTGGTGGTGGTGTGCGATGGATGAACGAGAGGTGGAGGTGGTGGTGGCGCTGCGTGGATGTAAGTTGGGGAAGAAGAGAGAGTTCGGTATTTGGGAAGAGAATGGAGAATGGATGGTGGTGGTGGTGGTGATGGTTTGCGGTGGTTCACGGTATTGGAGAAAAGAGAAGTGCCTGTGGAGGTGGAGGTGGTGGTGGCTACGGTATTGAGAGGGAGGAAGAGAAGAGAGAGAAGGGTAGATGTAATTAGGGTATATGTAAATGGTAGATGTAAATGGGGGAGAAGGTAGGTGTATGGAAAATTGAAAAAGTGAAACATAATAATTAGGGAATGAATAATATTAAAGTGGGTAATTTTCATATGAATATTTAGGTAGTGAGTATTTTCCACATTTGTATTTAGAAGAGTGAGTAATTTTAATTTTCTCCCTAATTTAATAGTATTAAATATAAAATAATTTTAAAATAAAAATTATAATAACTCGTCTGCTAGTGTATGATTGCCACATCCATCGTTAAGACTTTAAATTGTGTTCACTGCTGGTGATGATGGATGTTCAAATCAAAAGTTAAAATCGAGTTGAAACTCCTTAATATTTAAACGAACAAATCGCACAATGACTAGTAGTCAACTCCACTTACTCATTTAATAAGATTAATGTACCAAATATTTTTAGGCAATAAATGTTACAACAATTCAAGGGAGCTGGATTCTTGTATCATTAATTTATGGGGCAGCTGTATCCCAAGTTCATCTCTCATTAATAGTTTTTTTTTTGGGTTCAAAGAATTTGATAAAAGCAACGCTCCACTCGCCACCAATGAAATACCAAAGTGCACGCATTATTCATATTTCTTATACTTTCATATTGTAATGAAATATTTGCTATTTTGTATAGAAAAACTATAATGGTTTCTTCTTTTTAAGTGCCATACATATTTTAAATATTACCGTACGGAATGGTTAAGATTGAAAGAATTATATTAAATCCAAAAGTTCGCAAATTATGAAAAAGTGTGTAATCAATTTATTTATATTATATTTCTAAATAATTATAGTTATTTGTATATTTATTAGATTTGCGACTCTATCCTTTTCAGGAGGCTTGTTAAGGGTATATTTTTAATTAGAAATAATGCATGAAAATACACCAACTTTTCTCGAAATTCATTTTGAATATATACTTAGAAGACCCTTCTCAATTAGAATGTCAAGTATGATGCTAGGTGGCACACACATAACAACATGATATTCATTTATTAAAGGAGAAAAAAGGCATTTAAATACAACAACTATGCCCAGATCCATTTATGTCACGTACCTGGCCCAAGCTCAATTTTGACATTGAAATATGACTTGTCATCAGAGGTGGCAAAAGTAGGTAGAAAATAAAATTATGTTAAACCCTTTTCAACAATCACACTTAATTTATCTGTCTGCGGATTGTATATTGAATCCTAATTATGTTTATTGATAGGGAAATTACAATCAGTACAACAGAAACATCATGTAATTGCAATTGATCAATTGTCACATCATGCAAAATTATTGACGGTTTTATTTTTTAGTATATTTGTAAATTAATTAAGGCTCGAAGGAAACTATAATAACCTTTGCCAAAGTTTAACTTTAATACATCCTATTTCGAAAACGAATTTTTAAATTGAATATATGGTCCTAAGGGTAATATAGTCATTTTAGTGTAGGGGTAATGTAAGCTTATGGGATTTACACCTTACTTGTGCTGCTTTCCATTTGAATAAAAGAACTATCAATCTGACAATCTTTCCTATTTTTGTTCTTAATCAAGAAATTATCGATGAAGTGAAGAATCAATTTTGGCTTTTCATCCTAACTTCTTGTTTATTAAGTTGGTTATTATGCTCTAATAGATAATTCTTATGATAAAAAAGACTATCAAAACTCTATTATCGACCTAGTTCACTCATGAATCCTTACAGCCTATACTAATTTCATATCATAATGTTGTCGCAGACTCGCCAAATACTTCAACGAGAACGGCTCTGACCCCAAGAACCACACGAGCAAGGGAGAATACCGGGAGCTTGCTTTTGAGGAACCCCATCCAATTCAGTAACAATGAAATGAAGATCAGCTCCACTTGTAGCTACAAAACGGGCCTTTTCATTTGTCAAACTCCCAGATCACACCTCCATCTTCTGCAAGAACAATGAAACGATACGAACATGAGAGTCCTAATGTGCATGCATACGTTTTTGCAACCCAAACAACATATAAATTATGCAGTGAAGTATATTCGGGACGACATCTAGGGATTTAGTCTTTCAACATTGGAGGAAGAGACATTACCTGCGACTTTTTTGTTTATCCAAATTTCTGTGAGCATACCAGCAGCAATCCCACCAGCTATACATGCTCCATAGAAGGAAAGATTGTATGCAAGAGGTCTACGGGGAAGGAAATAATGCTCAGGAATCTGCCTTATCTTTTTCTTGATCCTTTTCTGTGCTGAAGCTCCTTCACCAGATTCACCTGCTACTGGCCCTTGAATATTTTTCCAATCCAATTCTGGTGCATCTTTCCCTTCCTTCGCCATCAATCTAACTTAGAATCCTGCTGCAAGTTCAAATGGGGGGGGGGGGGGGGGGGGGGGTTAAAAAAAAAAAAAAAAAAAAAAAAAAAAAAAAAAAAAAAAAAA
>JAPKLX010000028.1:2764242-2822246 GCA_026898415.1 Leonotis leonurus | reverse complement strand
CCCCCCCCCCCCCCCCCCCCCCCCCCCCCCCCCCCCCCCCCCCCCACTCAAAACAATTATAAAGAACCACAAAGACACAAATAACATCATTACCCTCCATACAGAATACTTAAAATAAGCATGCTCGACAACCAGGGCTCAATCAATGATGAATCCTGAAAGTTAGACTTAGAGCAAATTAAGCAATTGCAGTTTTCTATTCAAATCCAAATTTGATGCATCTTTTTCTTCCCTCTCCATTGGTCTAACTCGGAATTCTGTTCCAAGTTCAATTATGCAACAAATCATGGCATGTAAAACAGGAAAAATAATGCAGTCAAAGTCAAACTAAGCAAAAAGAGCGGCACTAGCCAATAAACTAAACTGAAGTAGATTCCATAAAGAGCACAAGAGGGAAAATGGAGGGAATATCTTATCGAGGAACTCATATCTGCTTCAATAAATATGCTGTCATAAACCAAATCAAACCCGCTGCATAGTCAGTTCTGAAAATATACAGGATCAGCAGCCAGCAATGGGATACTCAAGAAAATAACAGCATATAAGCAAATATCTATTCTGACCAAACTTGATGCATATCTCTTCCTTCCTAACTCAGAAATCGGTGGCAAATGCAATCATGCAGCAACTGATGGTATGTAAACGGGAGGAACGTAGTTAAACTAAACATTAGCAACAATAAGCATAAATAACGCCATTTCCCTGCATACTGAGTGCTGAAAGATAAGCATGATCGAGGACCAATAAATCAGAACTAAGGGATTGAGTACTCAAGCAACTAACAGCAAACTAAGTTATTTGCTCATCCGGAGAGAAACCGGAAAGTATTGTGAAAGGAAACCAAGAAAATTGTCGGATGCCAAAGTCTAATAATAAAAAAACAACGGAAATGCGACGGATCATATCGGCGGAAAACATTTAATTTAAGCAGGATCACCTATCTACAAAAATGTAACATCATAAATTGGGGCATATCTCGATGTGGAAAAAGGAAATTTCAACATCAGAAGGTGAAGCCGCATACTTTTGGATTCCACGTATTTATAAATAATTCTACCAACGATGAAGCAATTTCGCGAGCAAAATCTATGAGATTGCGTTCCTAACACGTAGTATTAAATATCGGTACCGGCGTTAAATACATATTATCAAAATTGAAATGAGGAAAAGATGATCAGGGGCTTACACAGAACGTACGCCGCCGTCTCTACCCGCCGGAATGAATGAGGGATGGGGGTTTAGGAGTAGGGTTTTAGTGAGTACTGAAAAGGAAGGATGAACTCAGTTAGGACTCGTACCCGATTATATATCACATCGGGTTGAATAATCCAACTCAATCGTGACCCTAAAACTAAATCGGGTTTTCTTCATAATTTTTACTAAAATAATATTGACTCCGTCCCACTAAACATCACACATTTTTTTTATTGTCACGTCCCACTAAACTTGTCACATTTTATAAATAGTAAAAATTCTCTCTTCAAAAAAGTGCGGATCTACCACTTTTATCACTCTTACACACTACTTTATACACTCTTCTTGATAACCGTATCGAAAAAAAAGTGTTATACTTAATGGGACCGTGTGAATACTAGTACTATAAAAAAAATTAATGTACAAAAGACATTATTCCTGATAAAAGTATTGCTTTTGGAATGTTAATTCAATTTACCCAAGCTACATTACATATATCATATCCCTCCTGCTTTTCGAAAAAGAGATATTTCTTTTCCACAAACAAATTCAAAAATTTTTATTTAAACTTTAAAGTGTTATAGTGATCTAAAGAACCAAAAATAACACTGAAATTAGTGTTTATTAATTATACATTTATTATTTTTATTTTGAAAAATACGTCTCCTTTTGTAGAGAATAGAGTGGTATAATATTAATAATAAATATATGTGTCATTTGAAATATTTAATAAAGACGAGAAGACATAATGTCTCAGAACGAGCTCATCGATTCCGCTTTTTTTTATTAATATTTTTATAATTTTTTAATTTGTTATTCAATTACGACAAATAAAATATGAAATTATTGAGCAGTCTATCCTTCGAATAAGAAATTTCTTAATTCTTAATTAGAAGAAAAAAATAAAATTAGAGAATATCTTGATATTCAAATTCATAAGGAATTTATTTCTCTATATATGTATTACCATATATTACGGAAAGGAAAATAAAATTGCATATTATCTATTTTTATATTCAACACTTAAAATGAAAAAATAATAGAAAATTACATTTATTGAAACATGAATTATTTATTACTAAAATAATGTGTTTAAACATTTGTTTTGTTACAAATAAATTTGAATATAGAATCTTTTTTTAAAATAAACAATTGATTAATATATTTGATTTGATGAGAAGAAAAACACATTAATCTGGGAAGCATAATATAATTTAAGTAATGCATGAATATATTTACATTGTAAAATTATATTGTTTCCACAAGATTTATATACATATGGTAAATATAAGATTGATTCAATATTACATTAATTATTTATTCATATTTCTAGTATAAAAATATTATCATAATTTGATACTATAAATCATTAAAAGGTCAAATTATTATTACCCAAAATATATTATATTATGTTTCATCAGTTGTGAAGAAACTACTTTCCAAATTCTTTTTTTTTTTTGGTAACAAGGCAAATTCCATCGGAACATTATTATATTCAAATCTTGAAGATACAAATTAAAAAAGCTATGCATTTCTACCAACTTTTTATCATCACTAAGTAAAAATAAATACCTAACCTGCAGTAGCAATACTACTTAATTCATTGTTGGATTATACCCTACTTTTCTTATAAGAAAAGAATAAAGAAAAGCCAAAGAAATAAAAATAAGGTAAGAGTAGGCATCAGAGCAAAAAAACATATAGTCATCCATCCATTGACAAAAATACTCAAATCCCAAATATATACCTATAAATTATTAACTTCTACTTCAATTTGTACATATACTCATAGAGTCTCACATTTATTGTCCAATAAGAGGTGAATTTTCACTATTATTACATTACATACATACCCAAAAAACATCAGAGAAAATGAAGAGAAAGATTTTGGGCATTGGTGCATGTGTCTTGATCTTGGCATTGGATATCATTGCAGCAGTTCTTGCAATGAAGGCTAAGGAATCTCAGAATCATGTATATTTTTCTTTTCATAGTATTAAGTGCATGTTGTTTGTAATAGAACTCTTATGCATGTTATAGTTTTAAATTTTGTATTTCATTGATTAGGTGAAGCATGTGAGACTCTGGCTATTCGAGTGTAAAGGACGAAGCCACGAGGCGTTTGTGCTAGGTGTGACTGCAGCTGTGCTTCTTAGCGTGGCTCATGTTGTTGCCAATTTGCTAGGCTTTTGCAGTGCCCAAGATGAGTCTCGAAAACCATCACCCCCAAGCATAAAGTTTTCAAAGCCATTCTTTGTGCTCACATGGTATAATCTTATCAGCTTTCTATTTCCTTTATACTCACTCTCTCCCCGCTATTTATGTCATGTTTTAACCAAAATACGTATGGTATGTTCAGGATCATATATGTGGTTGGTGTGACGATGTTGGTGATTGGAACAAGATCAAATGAGAAGAAAGGAATATCATGTGGCTTTACATACCACAATTTTCTACCCACAGGAGGCATTCTGTGTTTGGTTCATGCCATCTTATCTATTGCATATTATGCTACTTCTTCTGCAGGTCTCTATGTTTAGTGCTCTTTTACACTTCTTATATCAGTATAATAATATATATAGTGTTGTTTTTTCCAGCTGTCTGAAGTCAGTTATTATTGTTGTAGCAACATACTTTTCAATTTCTGGATTTTGTTTAAAGCATAAGGTCATAAAGTGTATGCATATGTATGATCTTGACCCTTCACATGTTTCTTTTTGTTGCATATGTATAATACTCCATCCGTCTCATTTTAGCTGTCTCGTTTTGCTTATTTGTGAATACATATACTCCATCCGTCCCACTACAGTTGTCTCACTTCGCTTGTTTGTGAATGTAGTAAATAAGTAGATTGTGTTTGCGTGTTCTACTCTTCTAAAATGAAAAATAAGAAGAAAAAACGTTTAATGCTTAAAATTTTCTATCCCCTCACTTACACCCTTTAAGTGAAAAATGAGGAAGATTAAAACATGGGAATGAGGAGAAGGAAAACTTTTAAGTCTTGAAATGAACAAATGTATAGAGAGCCAAATTAGGACTGAGTATAGACGACAACAGATAAATGAAATATTATGAATTTGAGAGAATGCTATACAATACACCCTATAACAACAATTGGGATTTCAGAGACAAAAACAAAAGGTTTTAACCATGAAGAACACTGGGTTTATAACTATAAACTTTGTAGACCAATTCTTCTGCATATGTGTATTGTACACAAAAGCATAATTTTGCAACTCTTTGCATACTGGTGTATGTGTTTTTCTCATTGTGTCTTGTCCCATTCATCATCCTCAGCTTCGATATATTGAGCCCGTGCAACGAAAAACTGCGTTTAGAAAGTCCAAGATCTTCAAAACTCGGTCCCAGAATGTTTTCTGAATTAAGTCTGCAAAAAATACATCAAAACAGATCATAGTATGCATTCTTGCAAAAGATGAGATCTTCAAAAGTAATGCCCGGAATCAGCTTATGTTTTCTGAACTAAGTCTCTGCATTAAGCCAGAAATATCGCATATATACTTGCAAAGATGAAATTAGAAAACAACTAAAATTTAGGAGTTTTATAGCATGACAAAAGAAAGATACAAGAACACCTTAAAAGAGCTTTTGCCTCTATACTTTCGGCTTACCATGGATAATATTAGTTTTCATCATCTGAATCAAATTCATCATCGAGTTGGCGCACTCTCATTGCCGGAAATAGTCGTGATTGCATCTCGTGTGTCGTCTCAGAGGCCAAGGGAGACTCTTGAGTTGATGGTGAAGGTGATAAGGAAGGTGATAAAGCATCTCTTCGGTGTGTCTTTGGCAATCTTATGGAGCTCTTCACATCTTGACATGCCTTCTCCACCATTCCTAAGAAATCACGTACAAGCACAAAGAGATGCCCACCATCGTCTCTCCCCGACCTTCCATGGAAGTAATCGCCCGTGCTCTTCACAAGATCCATCACTCGCTTTTCCTCCTCCGCCAGCCACTTAGCATCGGCTTCACACTGACTGATAAATCTAGTAAGAGTGTCCAAGAACTTACTTTCTTCCTCCAAGTTCTTCATCTCATTTTCAAGAAACTCTTTTGTTGCGAAACGGGCTTGGCCAAGTTTGATAACGTATTCACTTATGATGTCACGATCAATCACTGCCGCCTTTTTCACGTTCAAAAGGCCATTGCAGAGGCAAAAAACTTCTTGAAGACCTAGGCTCCGGTAGTATTCTTCCGAGTCTTGGTAAGGATCCTCATGTATATCTTCTGTCCTTATACTCGACAAACTCCCACCCTCCCTCATTCTACGTGCGGCTCTTACTCCTTCTCCACGAATAATTTCATGAACAACAAAATGCAACAATGTGGTCTTTCCATCTGTTCCTTTCACATCCGACAGTTTCAAGAGTGTCTCGAGCTTGAATGCCTGAGCACCACCACGGTAGGTCCCATCATTCATACGGTTTCCAGTTTTGAGAACAGCTTCCAAGAGTTTAAGGAAGAGTCTGCTGTTTTTGAGCTCTATACACGCTGCCTGAAAAGGGTGACAGAGATTAATATAAATTTCTCCTCATAGAATTCTAAGAATCCATAGAATATATGAATAGGTCGCATAGAACCTCCAATGTTGATAAAGATTTTTTGACTGTAGTAAATTCCTCCTGGAATGTGGTTACGAAAAGCAATGATTCCAAACGTTTAAAGGCAAATGGGATTTCAATCAAGGCCTTAAGAAACCTTTCAGCTGGGCCGATAAGAGAAAGATCTCCATTATATAACCTAAGCTTTAGCTCTTCGTCCGCTGTTGGTGCCATTTTCAACAGATTTTGGATGAATTCTGATGGGAGTTCATTACCTAGTCAACATATATAGAGACCCCCATCAACAAACACACAAAATAACGGATATGGAAGAGTGCTCAAATGAGATAAAATTAAGGGATCTAAACAAAATTTCTATAACAGTAAGGTCCTTGGCTTATTTCAAGAGCTAAAAAAGAAAGAACTATTTTCTTCTCCATGCTGCATGTTATATGTTTATCCTCTAATATGCACATCAATTTAGTTTTTATGAGATAATGACCAAATTTTGTAAAGACACCTTCTTTGAGGGCATCACAAACTTCTTCTGATGTCACATTCAATGCTTTTAGAAGAATCGCCAAGTTCTGTGATTTTTTAGGATCAATAATTTGAATAAACTGCGGAGTAGCTGCTTCGGATGAAGATGATTCTTTTCTGTTGTGTTTCTTCTGATCAGAAGCTGTATATCCAAACAGAGCTTCCATCATCTCCTCATCGAATCTGAAAAGTCACATGGTGAATCAGGAAGCGACGGTATTATTTGAAGTCTTCATTAATAAAATATCATGCCAAAGGAAACCCAATGCAAGTACTTACTGAAAAGACCCAGCTTTAATCTCATGCCACACCATTGAATGATCTGGGCTTGCCATAACCTTGTCCCAGAAGAATGGCTTCAACTTGGCTTTGGGAGCTGCAGAGTCATCTGAAGCTACGGAGTCGCTTGTTGAATTACGTCGATGAAGGGGTCCCGTACCGGGAGGTTTTCCAGGAGGTGGAGCATTAGGCGGTGGACGGCCACCTCTAGGAGGAGGCGGAGGAGCTGGGGCTCCTATTTTTGGTGGAGGAGGTGGTGGTGCCACTTTTGGTGGCGCAGGCGGTGGTGCTGGTGTGGGTGGTGCTGGTGCTGGTGCTGGTGCTGGTGCTGCTGCTGCTGCTGCTGCTTGATTTGTAGTTGTTTCTGCTCCATTAACTCCTGCCACCACCCCAGCTCCTCCTGCTGCCTCAACTCCAGGTGCAGCTGATGTTCCTGCTGTCGGCACTACCATTGATGCCATGGCAATTCCACCACTACCACCACCTGCTAATGATCCAATTCCTGTTCCAGCTGCTGCAGCAGAGGCGGCGGCAGCTGCTACTCTTCCTGGAGGAAGTGGTAATGGAATTCTAACAAATCCCTCCCCTTGCTCTTCTGTAGCTGGAGATACATCTTGAGCAGCATTACTATAAGCATCCACCGAACTGCCAACAGTCGAAGGAGCCTTGAAATTAAAAGTGTTCGGTCTACTCATGGGGTGAGTATGATCCGTAGAACCTGAACAGTTACATTATGGCTATGAAAGAACGACACACATATCTACAATGAAATCACAGATACAATTCTAAGACAAAATTACCTGGAGAATCAGTGCCGCTGAAGTTGAGGAGAGGCTTGTCATTCACGTCTTTGGTCTCCTCTTCATTCCTATCCTTATTTGCACATAGAAACAACACTAGTGCTGCAAGAGCAATTCCTGCCATTGAACTTGCAATTACAGCACCTACGAGATACATTTTGTTATCATTCATACTGTCTTGTGACGGCATAGGTGTATATTTTATCATTTCAACTGGAGGATTGTCGATATCTAAAGGTGAAGGGTAGTCGAGATCAAATGGAGAAAGATAGTCAATATCTGATGGTTCTGAAATAGGGGAAGATGATGATGCAGGTTCTGAATCTGTAGCAGTTTGAATGAGTTGGTTTGTGATAGTTTTGTGTATCGGGTATCTTCTTGGAATACCAGCCCAACCAGATACAAGATTTTGGAATTCATCGGCTAGAATCCTTTGCTTGCCATTTAGTACTTGCAATGGGAATTTTTTCTCTCTTAAGCATTCTAGAATAGATGTCTTCTCCTTTGAGGGAAGATCAGCTATTGCCTTGACTGTAGCACCAGAACCTAAATTTTTAATAGCTTCAGTGCTATGCACCAATTTTTTACTACAATAAATCCAAATTTTCTCAGCCTGTCACAAGATAACAACAGAGCACCTCGTCACACTCTATAGTCTATACGCATAATACTTTCATTAACATCTAAGATCAGAAAATGCAGAATTGATATATCATATATATAATCATATTCTTACAGATTCAACTAGTGTAATTCTTATGATATACTTGTAGCTTGGGTGCGCCAAATAAAAACAGGAAAGTAATATTCGTATATCGCTCGTAGAAAAGTTATTATTTCGGTCTCACTTGTACTTTCCATTTGGAATTTTTTAGGTAACCAACATGCAGATAACCTTTAGAATCAAAAAACCAGTTCAAGCACCACTTCACCTAAACTAAATCCATATGCAAACACAAATAAACTGCATGAAGACGCGCTTAATTCGTGTTTCTTGACATGTATAAGGATCAAAGCATATTCTTCAACAAACAAATCATATATTATTACTGCAGAAGAAAAGTATACATTCATGAAGCATATAAGCATGATATATAGTTAACCCCTTGCTGTAAAAGCACCCGAAAAAGGTTCAAGTTTTCCGAATTAAAATTGCATCGAGTTGGGCAGGTACAACTTCCAATATTACGACTTTATAACAGCAATGCTCACACACATGCATACATACGAATCACTTGTGTATACTTAGGGGCATTCTCTTCAAACCAACAGAGCATATATTATTAAAGAACAAGACATACAATGCAAAAAAAAGCAACAGCAATATTATGACCAAATAACAAAATACCCACAAAGAAAAATCGTAAAACTAGAACGAATCGAGATGAATGTACCTGAAGTACGTTGTCCCAAGAGCTTTCCCTCTTACCTTCGGAATCAATCGCTACAAAAACACATAGAAAGACAATAAAAATGGCCACAAATCTGGAGCCCATCATTTTCTCAAACAATCAATAAACCATTTCCCAGAGAGCTTCCCTCCTCATTTCGATTGAACTCAAACAACAACGACACGCATAGCCCCATCCACAGCTATGCATGCGCCATCAACAGCAGAATTTTATTTCAATTTTTTTTCCTGCTTTAATTTTGAGCAAAACAATGGGGAACGAAAAACATGAAACGGAACCCTTCTAGCTGATCGTCTGAAAAAAACTCCGAAATCTAATAAACAAACGAATTTTCTCGTTTTGTTTTTTTGGGTGGGTTTCAAATCAACGTCACAAAATTCCCAACAATGCTTCAACGCCCAAAATATGGTTGTACCTCTTCGTAACCGAAACCCAGAAAATGTCCTCCTTCACCTCAGGCACCAAACTAAAGAAAGAGACGAAAAAAGAATCTAAAGATGAGCCGTTAATCTGAAAATTGAAGGAGCAGAAAATCGGATCAATTGGGTTGTTTGTTGCGATTAGTGAAGAGGATTTTGGGAAGCGATTTGGGATAGAGTTTGAATATCTGTTGGGAGTTTTGTTCGTTGAAATGGTGCATGCACTTCGGAGGTGGAAATGGAGAAACACAGGAAAATGACAAAAGGAAATAAACTATACGAGAGAAACAGAGGAGGGGAGGGTGGTGGGGGAGGTTGAGATAAAGGAAGGAAATATTAAAATTATAATTCTATGTTGCTAATCTTAATTAAATTTTTCTATTTTGAATTATATTATAGCGTTAATTATAAAAAATAGTTAAACAAGATTATAAAAAATAAATAATAATTACTGACAAAATAATATTTAAATTCTAACAATCTTAATATAAATTATCACAACTATTATTTATTTAAAGTTAATTGTACAAATGTCCAACAATATATATGCATAAAAGGAGTATGTTGTGATATTGGTTTGAAACATGCATGAATGAATAGTTTGTAGGACAATGAGTTATTAAACTATATTATAGTTGAGTAAGTAACTAATGATCACAGCCATAAAAATCACCACCTCATCCTCTTTAAAAAGAGACATTTCTGTTTGGGATGCAAATTGAAAATTTTTTATTTAGATTTTAAAGTGTTATAAAAATGTAAAGAAAAAAATAAGAGTGCAATTAGTGTTTAATGAAATAGGCCTCTTTTGCTGAGGACGGAACGGTATGTTTTTGTGATTAGTTTTAGTACATGTATACATATATATATATATATAGGGAGTGGTTCTAATAAAAAGGGACATTAAAGTATAAAATAGGAAATGATCTGGGCCATTAGATCAACACCATCCGACGGCCATGATTAAAACAAAAATCGCGCCATTATATATACATAAGGTTATTTTCGTAAAATTTGAAGTGGGCGGTTATGCGTTCAAAAAACAATGCATTTCATAGTTAAATACAATGCATTTCATAGTTAAATGCAATGCATGACTCAAATTACATTTTCACAATGCATTTCATAGTTAAAAGCAATGCATTTTTCGGTCAAGATCTCAACCGTCCGATCATGAAAATCTAAGGCCCAGATCATTTCCTATTTTATACCTTAATGTTCCTTTTTATTTGAACTCCATCCTATATATATATATATATATATATATATATATATATTAAATAATTAGCTCCTACTATTATTCGAGTTTATAACATGAATGAGTAGTTTGTGATTAGAATGTGTATCAATATATTTTTAATCCATTTTGGAGCGAAGTGCAAGAAATTTAAATGAACTTTTTATTGTTAAATTTCCAAATTAAACTTTTTAACCTTTTGTTTTATAATAAGATTTATTATTTACAGTATTCAATTTCATAGGTGGTATTACTATAAAAACGAGAATAAGCAGTACATAATTAATTTTATAGTTATGTTTCTAGATATTCAAGGTCAAAAATTTTCAATAATGGACGATTAGCCTTTATTGTACATGAATTAAACAAGATATAATATCATAATGTATTACTATTATTTAGGATCCTTCCACCACTCGTAATGGGCACAACTTAAAGTAACGTGGCAATGACACGTTTAAATACACGTGATTATTTTTTATTTTTTATTTTTTATAATATTATATTAAATAATATTAAATTATATTTTGATCAATAAATTCTAGTTGCAAGTAACTTTTTTTATTTACTACTCTCTCCGTCCCACTAAGCTTGACCAAATTCTCTTATTTGGACGTTCCACTAAGCTTGACACATTTCTAAAATAGTAAAAATTATCCCTTTAAAATGTTGTGACCCTACAACCTTTATTACTCTTACACTACTTTATACACTCTCCTTAATAACTGTGCTCCAAAGTTTTTGTGTCATGCTTATTGAGACGGGGGGAGTATTTATTTACAGGGCATGACACATTATTTGCAAGCGTATTAAAACCCGCTCACCGCGGGCGGACAACCATTCTAGTACTGCTATTATTATGGGTGAAATCTGGAATCCGAAGCCGTATTTGAACGGGATCTAATTTGGAAAAAATTAGTATCTAGTCGAATTCGAATTCGAAAATTTAAATTCGGATCTGGGATCCGATTCCGATAACATAACATCCACCCGTATTCAAAATTTTTCATATTTTGTCGGATATTATCCACATAAAAAATCTGAATATCCGAATTTTTTAAATATAACAGTCCGATTTTAATTTACTTGCTAAATGTTATTTTAAAATTTATTTTATTAAATTATAAGTGTGTGAAAAGTTTAATTTCTCGAATTTTAATATAGTCTAAGTCGCACTCTTAGATATATTCAAGTTATTATATTAATAATTTAATAATTAAATCGTAACTTACATATTAAGCATAAAAAATAGTAATATAATGAAAGAGCAGAATTTTTTTTTTAATAGATACAATTCTTATAATTTGTATTAGTTCTTCTATGAAATATTGTGTTGTATGAAATATATTATGAATTATATTTATTCGAATCCGACCCGGATCTGTACCATATCTGTCTCGTGTCCGTTTTTCGAATAATCCGAATTCGGCTTTCCCATACCCGTCTCCGAATTCGAGAAAAAAATATGGATTATAATACGAGATAAGCATTATTCACCCGTATCCGATCCGTTTTCACCTCTAGCTATTATGCATTGTTCACAAATCAAATCAGAGATGACAATTTACCAGGGGGTACTCGATACCCGTGTGTACCCGATCTTAATAGGGGTGAATTTGATATGCATTTGATATCCATGTGTAGGTTCGTGAGTATAATTATTATTCATTTAGTTCGCGAGCATAAGTATAAATGATTACTATTGATACTCGCGGAATCCATATATCTGTGAAATATTTATGAAATACTCGTGATACTCTTAAGATACCTGCGAAATACCCCATACTCATCAAATATTAACCATATTTTTATATTTTTTTATATTAATTGTGGATCTGAACTTTGTGATTTATGGATTTGAATTTTGACGAAATATGTGAATTTGAATTTTGATGGAATATGTGGATTTGAACAATGTTATAATTTAATTTGTGTTATAATTTTTTATTTATATTAAAATTTTACTTTTAAAATTTGAATTATATTTCACGGGTGATGGATACTCACGAGTAATCAGTAAAAAAATATTCAATAGGTGGTGAATGACAATAAGTATTCGATGGTTGGCGGCTTCATGGGTACTCATTGGGTGGTGGGTATTTTAGAATAATTTGGCTTGTACTTAGGCTCAGTTTATGGGCGCCCAAGAAGGGCCAACCGACCATTTTCTCCATTAAAAAAAAAAAAATAGAAAGTGGTGGCTTTGGTGGGTGGGAGAGAAGGCATCCATAGACCTTCTCCCCCCACCATTTTACCTTTTTTTTTTATTCTATCTATATTACACGTATCATTGTGTGATTGGTTCTTGTATATTTTATCATAATATTATCATAAAATCAATTTAACTTTTGTATAATATATTTAAAAAATATATAAATTATATCAAAATTCTTATTATTTTCTCCTCTATAAATAGAGACCAATTTTGGCATAAGTATTCACAATTTAGAAATCATTTCTTATTCTCCTTTCGTATAATTGTTCGGTGATCAGTTGTTTATTTTGATTTTCGTATTTTAGTTATTGTAATTTCTATGTTTATTTGAGAATTATCAATTTGATATTAGTTTGTAGTTTTTTTTTAAATTTAAATTATTTATTTATAATATTAATTAATTAAAAAAAGTTAATTAAATAATAATATATAGAAAATTAATTTAATAATATAAAGGTGAGAAGGTTGGGTTGAGATTGTGGTCATTGATAAACCTATAAAAAAAGGTAGGTGGGTGAGATGAATAATAAATTTTTAAAAGAGAGAGAAGTGAATATAATAATATAAATGTGGGAAGGTTGGGTAGAGGAAATGGTTGCTGATAAATATGGTCTTAGTAACCAAGTCCTTTTTGTTCTTATTTCTTAGTTGAGTCAAAGAAGTTTGTTTCTATTTCTTATGATATTAGCTATTCTTTAGAATAGTTGTTATTTGGTTGTTATCATTTTGCCTATAAATAAGCTTTAGCTTAATTCATTAATTATTTACACATTGTCAAGCACTCTGATTTCTATCACTCTCTTATGATATTAACAAATAAGTATAGTTTGACGACCATCATGATCACTAAAGCATAGATGGATTGATTGTGGAGTAGCGGAATCAATTGATAAAATTATAATTTTACATTTTCTATTCAAGTCCATATTAATGATGTAAAATATTATCAATATAAACTTAAAAGTGATAATATTATTTGATGTAAAATATTATCAATATAAACTTAAAAGTGATAATATTATTGTCCTTAGAATGAGATGAATAAAGAATTTGTAAAATTATAAATTAAAAATATTTAAAAGAGATCACAATCTAAAAGATTATACCGGTTTGGTTTCCCCATTACATCGACGTTAATAAAATAAGAAAAAGATATATCTCTTGCGACGACGTCGTAAAGTACGCAAGGAAGCTCCATTTCTGTGAGCTCCAATTGTAAGCTAAAATCAATCAATGGAGAAGCGCATACAAAAGCTCCTCAACCGAATCTCCGTCGCCGCCATAACCTTCGCCACCGTGCTCCTCCTCCTCCTCTTCATCCAAACACCCGATACCTGCTTCGACCCCTCCGACCCAAATCCGAAGCCCCATACCCGTTTCCCCAAATCCACCTGCGACTTCACCCCCCGCACCTACACCACCGTCGAGAAGCGCAACCGCCGGGTTTGGTCCACTAAGGCCTGGACCGCTGCCGTCGCCTCCTATGCTTCCTTATTCCAAACCCTCCAAGCCCGAAATCACATCGCGAATCACTCACATGTCTTAGTCGTCTCCGCCGGGCCGGGCCATGCGGTCCGGGCTCTTAAGGATTTGGGCGTTGAGGATATTACCGGGGTGGAGGTGGTGGAGTGGCCGCCGCTCGTGAGCCGTGCTGATCCGCACAATTTGCCGTTCTTCGATGGGATTTTTGATCTAGGGTTCGGAGCGTATTTAGATTTGGCCCTCTTCCCGGAGAGGTATGTGGGGCAGATTGAGCGTACAGTTAGGAGAGGCGGGATTTGCGTGGTGGCCGTGGAGGAGTGTGGGCCCGAGGAGGTGGCGGCGATTGTGAAATTGTTTCAGAAATCGCGGTTGGTCGAAGCAGAGAATGTGGTGTTGGCAGGGGAGAAGAGGACTAGGGTTGTTATGAAAGTTGAGAGTTAGCTACTGAATATCTTTAATTCTGATTCATTCTTTCTGTGACGATGTTGTACTGTGTATTTATGTAAATTGTCGTTCTTTAAAATTGAAAATTTTATATCTGTGGTAAAGGATTCTTTGTAAAGTTGAATTCTTTTGGCATGTATATGCCCTTAGAATGCTTAGGAAATGAACTATCTGATTGATTATAATGAAAACATGCTTTTTCTTCTGTAGTATGATTGATGTTATTCTATCTTCTTTACTTGATTTTGTAAAATTCAGTATATTTCTCTAGGATTCAATAGGTCTATTCATGGATTTGAAGGAAAATTTTTAGCTAGCTGACTGAGTTTAATTTTATCAAATTTGGTTTCTCTATTCTAAAGGAGTAAATGATTTCTTTGAATGTATTAATGGCGTTTTGTTTATGTGCAGTCGAGATTCCTTGAGAAAGCCAAATAGAAATAAATAATCTGTGGCGTTGGTAGTGTTCTGCTTGTTGCCTAGCTAAGAGTTGTCTTGAACTCTTAAGCCTTACCCTGACATGAGAATTTGATTGTATTCAAAAACATGTTTTTTCTTCTGTAGTTTAACTGGTGTTGTTCCAGCATCGCCTACTTGATTTTGTAAAAATTGCTTTATTGCTTAGTGGAGTTATAGGTTCTGAGCATTACTTCATGGAGTTAAAGAGGATTCTTATTTCTTAGCTAGCTGAGTGAGTCAAATTTAATCAAGTTTGAACTTGGTTTTGTTTATTTTCACGCAAGATCAAGACTTGACATAATAGGAATAGATAATTTGTGACGTTATTATATTTTGCTTGCTGCCAGAAGCTTGATCTCTTAAGCCTATATTGGCTCCTAAATTTGATTGTAATGATAAGCATGTTCATGCTTTTGTAGTTTGATTCGTGTTATTCTATCTTCTTTACTTGATTTTGGAACATTCGGTACTTTTTGCTCATTGATCCAACTACGATCCTTCACTGCTGCTGAGTTAAAGTTCTTCAAAATATGTTTTTTCTATTCCAGAAGCCTATTAGAGATCTTTACAGCAGGTATGTGATGTGGGAAATGTCTGACTTCTTTATGCTCCATCAAGATTCAAGAAGCCTGAAGACTTGATATAACAAAATAAATGATTCGTGATGTTGATAGTGTTTTGATTGTTAATCAGCTTGAATGCTTAAGCCCATTCTTGATTGTGAATTATGGTTTCTTGTGCGGTTGAAAAGTGGTGATTGTGTTATGATCTTTAACACAAAGTGCGGGTGACCTTATCTAAAAATCTTTTGCTTTAAAAATGTAGTTCTTGGAAATTTTGCTATTAATCTGTTTCGTTCTCGTGCATTGTATGTTTGTAGAGTGTATAGGTAGGTGTAGGTGGTGGAGGCATGTGGAATTTTTCAAATCCACCCATCATTTTCTTCTAAATTTATTTTTTCTTTTTTTTAAATGGTAGAAGGTGGGCTACCCACCCGTGATAAAGCAATCTAAAAGAAGCCGTTTGGATTTGAGTTTAAATGTTTTCGTTAATTCTGATTGGTAATTGTGTAAAAATTAAAAACACCCATTTTTAAGAGTTAAACGTGTAAAATATATAATCTAAAATATATTTAGAAAATAATTAAATAAATAATTATAATTTTTGAATACTCCTATTATTATTTTTATTGTTTAGGAGATATATTAATTATAGCAGTCTTCCACTTTCATCTATAGAGCAGGAAAAGTAGCATATTTACCCTTAGGATAGAGGTGCTTATGGCGAATCACCCTTTATGGCCAATTTTTGTTTAAATAGGCTCTTGAAGTTGATAAGTTGCTGCAAATTCATCCTCCCTTATAACGATTATTTAACGTCGTTAATTAAAATATTTTTTTATTTCGGATTCTCAACGACTTAAAGGATATGAAGGGTTGTTTTGAACTTCTCCACCCCACTTTAGACGAAAAATCTCCAGTTGTCTTCACAATTCTAACCCATATTATAATTTCTTTAGAATTCTCCACATATATCGTAATTCTTTTTAAATCTTCAGAGTTTTTTAAAAATCTCAACTTTATCAAAATCCACGCAATGGCTGAAGAGCTGAATGAGGACAAAAAAAGGTTTGTATGTTTTTTTTTTCTTTTCTTTCATAGTTCAGTTTAGCATGAATTGAAGTATAACATAAAATTCTTCTTTTGACTTCTTCTAAAGCAAAAATCTTCTTTGACTGTGTTTGTCGTTTTTATAGTAGAAATTCCTCAATTTCATTTCGTTTCAATTTTGGTAGTTATTGGAAGAAGATTGATAGAGAAAAGTCATGGTTTTTCTATGGAACTAATACAACATTTGTGGAAGAAGTGTTTGGAAAAATGACATTCGAGAGAATTAAGCAAAAATTTTCGGAGTTAGAGCTTCCCAATCCTAGGAATATATATGTGCATGACATTTGATATGGATTTGAGAAAGAATTGTATTTCCTTAGGGACAATGATTATTGTAAGAAGGTATTAGATCATATGTTTATGGTGATGATGAGGTAGATCTTTTTATTGATGATGAAGAATTTCGTATGCCACCATTTACTCCTCACTCATTGGTATTAACTGATATTGTTGAAGAGCCTAGGGTGGATAAGGAGAGTTTAGAGGGGGTTGAAGAATGGGTAAATGAAATGGTTGTTGTTGAAGAACCTAGAGTGGATGAGGAGAGGTTACATGGGGTTGAAGTTGAAGAAGGGGTAAAGGAAATGATTGATGTTGAAGAACCTAGGGTGTATGAGGAGAGATTAGAGGCAATGACAGATGGAGCAGACGTAGATGAAGAAATGATAGAAGAAAAGGCAGCTGAAGAAAGGGTAGAGAAAATGTGTGATGAAGAAATGGTAGAAAAAAACAACTGAAGAAAGGGTAAAGGAAATGGAAGATCAATTATATGTCAACCCTTTAGGTTATATCAGTGAGGAAGAAGAATCAGAAAAAAAAATAAAATAATTAACGACGTTAAACGGCCGTAAGATGAGAGGGTGAAGATGCAGCAACTTATCGACTTCAGGAGCCCATTTGAACAAAAGTGGATAATAAGGAGTGATCCGCCATAAGAGCCTCCATCCTAATATTTAAACTATTTCATTTAAAATCTTTTTTATTAATCATTTTTTTCTTTTTAGTTTGGAGAATTCGATTTTGTTTTTATAAGGTATCACACTTCAATATAACTTGTAGAATGAGAGAATGACCTATTGAATGTATAAAGTCAGCCATGAACGAGTTCAGAGAGAAGTTTTTATTTCTAGAATTATCGGGAAAAATCAATCATAAAATTCCTAGCAAACGTGTTTATATACATGGGATACAACGGAAGTAGAAAAATCTAACGAATCTAGATTTCAACTTCAGCAAACATTAAGAAGGAAGAAAAGTATATGTAAGATAAATGACCAGATCAACCAATTCAAATAAGTGCAGATAAAGAAGTGATCTGGTTTTCAGGTGACCTGGATCTCTCGATCTGCATCCGCGATTTGTGTATCATCGATCTGTATCTTCGAGCTGATCCATATTATCTGTTGGATTATGAATTAATTCATAACAAATAATAGAGAAAATAGTACGAAGCCTCCAAGAAATTTGAAGTTCATACCTTGAATGTAACAACTGAAGGTTGTCGCGAACAACTTGGTCTTAATCTAGATGACAGACCCTGCAGAACAAAACCGGAGAATGATTGGAGTTCTCCGGGAGAGTCTCCGACGCTCAATTCAGCTTGTAGTAGACTTGAGAGTAAAATGCAGTGTATGCGTATGAAATACGAGTAAGTGTTTTTGGTCTTAGAAGTACGCCGATGGGGAAGAGTAATGTTACTTATATATAACAACCTTTGATACCATAGTACAATTTGTTAAATCCTCTCAAATAGTGCAAAACCACGTCAATAGTGGTCTTAGAAGGTTGATAGGATATCATCTACGTGGAAGTTAGTTATTCTGACGCATGTCAATAAAGCTCTGACATGTGTCAGGTTGTTAGTCATGTTCCTTGCATTGGTTCAAACCCGCATAGCTCATATTAACTAGAGAAGAGCTCATTGGGCCGAAGCCCACCGTCATAGGAAGTCCAGTAAGAGTTAGATTAGAGAATATTACCTCTGCACTCAAGACCTCTTATGTTACAAGAGCTCTCTGCTAGTGCAGACCTCATAAGAGCTACTAGAAAATGCTTGTATATGACATATTTCAACATGATAACTTATATTATAAGTTATGCTGATATTTATCCATATCATTATCATTTTACACAACTTATTCAGTTTCATTTGTAATGCCCTGGGCCCACAGGGTAGGAGCTCGTTACATTACGGTGACTTAATAGATCCATTAGCAAACTTGATGTTCATCATCGTTTTACCAAAAATGATTAATCATGTTGCTAAAACATCCATTAAACCCATTACTTATAGTGTATTGACACCCCTTATTCGATATGGGATGTCAGCTACCCGATCATCAGCCCTTTGAAGCGTCAAGAATTCCTTGTGCATGCTGAGGTTTCCGTAGGCTTGCTTACACACACCCATAACAAACTGAAAAGATGATGACAAAAATGGTCTCTTTCTTTCTTTGTTTTATATAGTTCACGTAAAGCTAGCACTGAGGAAATTATTAGAATAGCTAGCAGCAAGCATAAGCACTATCTGCTATATGCTGATATTCTTTCCTGTTAAGATATTTTCTTGCAAGAAAAATCCCCCCCAATCCCTCCACCCCAAAAAATAAAATCTCTGTACAAAAAAAGAAGAAAAAGAACTCCTCTCACTCATTCACATAGCATCAAAACTAAGCTCCATCTCCCAATTTCAGGCCCTTCAAGAACATAGATCAAAATCACCATATCTTCTTTGCATCGCCACATATGGTCTTGAAACGTGAAAACTTTTCGACCTGTGTGGATGCCACACACTCAAATATTAGTGTTGAAAACGTTTTATCTGCGCTCTGATGGTTTCAACAGCCTCTTATCCTTTTCCATCTGCACTTTGATAATGATTTAAAGTGTTTCAAAAGCCTCAGCATAAATTGAGCTTCACCACACATCTTGCCCAAGAAAGAAGCCAAACACACATACACACACTAGACAGGATACAGACAGAACCATGTGTTAGTTACATCATTGTACATTTGTACAAAATTTTCAAATATTTGACAGCAAAAATGTGCTATATACACAATAAAAAACATTAGGCTAGATCAAATAAGTCAGCAGATGTTCTTTAAATTCTCATGTTCAAACTCATTAACATTAAGTAAAAGGTTTGTACCTTAGACTTGAAAATGTTGTTCTCCTTCAGGATCATAGTCATAACACACACCTGACTCCACGAACGTACCTTTAACGCGCTGTCTTGTATCCTGTTCTCCTTCAGGATCATAGTCATAACACCCACCTGACTTCACGAACCTACCTTTAACGCGCTGTCTTGTATCCGCTCTAGCTTTTCGCGAAGCATACCTTATTTGTTTACCGAAGCTAAAAAAAACACACTTGATTACAAAGGCCTGCACTCATCATCTAACTCTGCATATCTAAAACGGAATTAAACATGAGTAGATGATATACGTCATCGTTTTCTTCTTTTCAAAAAACCTCATCTTGGCCTTAAGCCTCGCCTGCGGACTGCCTACGGCCTCAAAATTGGAGTCCCAAAGCGAATCACCCGCTAGGAACATTGGTGATATTCCACAGTCTTGATATTCGGATACACTGCTCTCCCCTGTTATACTAGTCATTAGAGGCAAGCTTGAAGAGGACTGACCGTTTCCAAATCCGAGCCCCAGATTCGGGTCCATCAGCATACTACTACTGCTCGAGGTCATCGCCTGCATCAAATTCGTCTCCCCGCCAACCTGTGGAGCAGCCTAATATGCAGAGACACACATTAACCATCTGTACTCATCTTCTCATATAATATAATGAGGATGAGAAGAGAATGCAGGTACCTCTATGGCAGTCTCAGTCTCGATGTGAGTTGTGATGTCGGATTCTGAAACAGAATTGCTGTTCTCCATTAACAGGGAGGTTAATCCTCCATCATCGCAGTGAAATTTTGACTGTGAATTTGGGAGATTTTCGAACAATTCATAACCACTACTCTCGAAGCTCAAAGGCATATCCTCAATTTTACCGCTGCATATACCCTCACTATCTTCCTTGTTCATCCCCAAATCCTTCATGCGTTTGCTGGAATTCTTCACAAATTTCAAATCAATGAGAAGATAACCTAATTAAAATGATCGAAATTCGAAAATTTAAGCTGATTGTTACCTTCTCTATACTCGAATCCTGGGGCAGGAAAGAAATTAGATCTCTGCTGAGTGGATTTGTGGTGCAGAAGGGGAAAGGAAGTTTGAGCTGAAACTCCGGTGGAGGCAGCGGGGGAGGAGGAATGGGAATAGACCATTCAGGGAAGTGCAGAAATTGGAGAGCGAAGGGCCAGCGTTTGGACAGCTCCGCGGAGGAGACGCAGCCGCTGTAGAAGGTGAGTTTGGCGCGGCGGTGCTCCGCCGCCAAGCAGGCGCTGCTGCATGCATCGCAGAGGGAGAGGTTTTCGTCGAGGCAGCGCACCACCGCCGCCTCGGCGGCGCATCGATCGCATATTAAGCAGCGGAGGTGGCGCATGGACAAAGAGTTGGCTTCGTGCACGCAAGTGTCGCAGTCCAAGCACAGCGCGGCAGCGTCGGATTTGCAGTACACCACCGCCCTCACAAGCCTGCAAAACTCACACACCGCCTCTACCATTTCTCTCTCACTCTGCTAATATAACTGCAAGCGATTGATAACTTGATGAACTATCTTCCAGTAAAAGGGAAATTAGAATTTTTCATATTCACCTGCAACAGAGGGATCTGTTCATCCCAAAAAAACTCAAACACGAACACCAAGATGCATGCATTCTTCCAGAACTCATACTTATGCCTATGAATACACAGTAAGGTGGTTCTGGATGGATTTAGCAGTATAATGCAACGATCAATTGTTAATCAACCAAGCTAATTAAGGTGTAAAAAGTAACGATCAATTATTAATTCAAATGAAGATCTTTCTGTATATAGCGCTGCGCAGTAGTAAGGGGTAGGAAAAAAAGGAGAGAATTAAGAGTGTTGGTGATGGTATATATAACAAGAACAACAACAACCTAAACTCAGGTGTGGACTTGGTCGGTATTTTCCTCCTATAAATGAGATCTTTGCCACCTCACTCTTCCAATTAAGGATCGAAAATAGTTAGAAATAATAAAAATCATGTTAATTGTAATATAAAAACGTATATCGTAAATATGTGACACGCTATAGGAGTTTGTTGCATTTCAAGTTCATTTATAAATTCAATTTATGATCATATAATCTTTATAACCTCATAAGTAATCATAGTTCTGATGCGTCATTTTTAGATTATTTAATGGTATAAACTACAATGTTAATTGTACTTAGAGCAATATTATGAATCACCTATTAATTTTGATTTAGCTTATCAGAGAAAACATAAAATTTTGGTGTGTAACATACACCAATTATCTTGTTTTCAAAAGATTGTAGCATCAGATAAACAACAATAATAATTTATCCTCTTAAGCTTTTCCATTATCTTCCAAACTACATCTAGAAGAGTCTGTAGCAAAAAAAAAAAATCTTTAATTTACTATATAATATTAACATAATTTCAATCTAAAAATGATAAATGTTAGCAATTTAAAAATACATATATTTATAATCATACCATATTTTTTTTAATTCAATTTAATAAAAACTATTAATGTATATTTCATCTATCTCAATATCCATGACATTTTTTTATATCGAGTCGTTCTAATATTATGGCGTCTTTATCTAAAGTAGTTAAAAATTATGGTTAGTAATAGAATTTATTCTCTTTTATAAAATAAAAATAAAAATACATTTAAAAATAAAGATAAAAATACCGACATTATATGATAGCATGAAAATTTTCCTCATTGTTCATATAAGTGAGTATTTTTTCTACTATATTTTTAAATGGACATTTTTTCTTTTATTTTAAAAAAATGAGCATTTGACGACTATCAAAAAACTCCAATGAAGATGAGTACTTCACATGGAGGAGTGTGCATCTTTATGTTAGGTGTTCTTCACTTCCTATATCGTGCGACCCGACGGCTTATGTGCGACTTGTGGAAGTACATCGAACCCATATGAAGTTTTCCCCATTAGTATATTGTATTCATTGAACAAATATGAGTATAATATTTTATTGATGTGGTATATCTCGCCAAGATAGATAAAAGTATGTATTATGATCCAGATTCGAAATAAATATCATCTTCATATTAATTTTTTAGCTTTTAACCCTAAAAATTAATTACTCCTACTCTTTAATCCAATTCTCACTGATAGGATATTAAATCTTAAGGGCTAGTTTGGTAGTGATATAAATAAATATTAAAAATAATATAGGTGGGTGAGATAAGATGAGAAAATGAGATAAATGTAATACTCTTTCCATCCCACTAAATTTGATACTTTTTTTCCGGCACGGTTATTAAGGAGAGTATAAAGTAGTATAAAAGGTAAAAAGATGGTAGAATTCACATCTTTTTAAAAAGAAAACTTTTGCTATTTTTGGAATGTGTCAACCTTAATGGGACGTCCCAATAAGAAAAACGTGTCAAACTTAGTGGGACGGAGGGAGTATAAAGTAGGTATTTGGTACTTTAGTGTAAAATGAAGATAAAACACAAATTTACTATTTTAACCCTATGATAAAACACGGCCAAACTCTTTTTTCTTCTTCTTTTCATTTCATTTTGCTGCCGCCCTTCTTTCTTCTTCCTTTCATTTCATTCAGCCGTCGTCCGAGCCGATAGCGCTGCCGCCGTTGATCGGAATCATACAACCGCTTCCAAATCATACTGATGGCGAACCCTCCCTACGGACCGCATCTGCCGCCGAGCGAGCTGTGGAGGTCGGCAGGACGCCGACGCGTGAGTGTGACGAAGTCGACGGTGCAAGAGGAGAAACTGGACTACGCCTGTGAGGAAGGAGAAGCAGATTGCATGGCCGCCACTCGTAGAAAACGAAGGCCAATGTTGGTGACAAGAATGAGGAGGTGCGAGGCGGCGTAGACGTCAATGAAGATAGAGGCGTGAGACATTGGAGAAGGGCGCTAGTGGAGAAGAAGACGTGAGGCAGCGGAGGAAGAGGCAAGCAACCATAGCAGCGGTGGAGAGAGAGCAGACATTGGGAGAGGAAGATGCATGGGGTTAATTTTGACATATCCCCAAAATTTGTGCCTTATTAATTTTTAACTGTGGTAGAAACATGTTTTAAATCTCGAGTAAATAATGGATTTAGTGTAGGACTTTGTATTGCTCACGCGTCACGCCTCGAAGCAATTCTGCAAATTGCTACTAAACTCAAGATTAGACTATATTACATTAAGCTAACACAACATATCAAAGCGTTTACCAAACCAGCCCTAATAATGTCACAAACAAGTGTTGCACACTTATTTTGACTAATGTATGTATTTCATCTTCGGAATGGTGACGTAAGATTGTAAGAAAATACCTTAACGTAATCCAATTTTTTTAAGTATCCATAATAATGTTGAAACAATGTCCTTATAATTCCCTTCCAAAATTCTCAATTAAAGTAAAACTTATTCCTAAGACTAACATTATCGGTTGTAAAATGGGCTAGAGTCGACCGCCATGTAGATAAAGAGAATAAAAAAAAATTACAAAAACAAAAATATGTGGTCGAACGTTTAAAACATCAGACTTTCTTCCACTCTTTTTCTCTCTTATTCTTTATGCCAATAGAATGGAGACTCATGTCTTCATTCAATTGGTTGACTTAATTTTAATTAAATATATTAATAAAACTGAAATATCTATTATATAATATACTTAAAAAAAGTAAAAAACATATCAAATTTTTTATCTCTTCATTCTCTACAAATAGAGACCAATCTTGATATATTTTTTTATACTTTTTTTTTTCTTGTAACGTTTTATTTTGTCAAACTTATTATATAACCTTTTATATTTAACTTCGTATTTAGATTGTTGTAATTTATAGACTTAATTTGTATATATTGTATTTTGTCAAAATTTATATTTTAAAGAAAAAAGTCGATTTGTTTTTTTAAATATTTTTTAATTATATCTATTTTAATTATTTGAAGCAAAATCAATTATAGTATGTATTATAAAAATAAAATATTATGGTTGCATAGTTGAAATGGTTATTGATAAATTACTAAAAAATGAAGGTGGTTGGATTTAATAAAATTCAAATAAAAAAATGAAAAAGAAATTAATAAAATATTAAAATGGTTGGATGATTGGAGTTTTTGATGGTCATTGATAAACCTAGTCTAAGCGGCTACTTTTAATGAGACAAGCAAAAAGAAAACGTGACCATTTTTAACGGGACGGTTTACTCATATAAATTAGAATATTACATAGGAATCCCTCCTCCTCAGTTCGCTGTCTCCTGTCTCTCTCCCTCGATCTGCTATCCTCTGCTACTCTGCAATAAATCCTTCTGCAACAAATGCAACCTCAATTTTAGAGCGTCTTAAGAGCCCTTCAATTGTTTTCTCATCAATTCGTATTAGATACAGAAAGAATATAAACATTTTCAGATCGCCATGGCTGATAACCCCAACGAAGATCTTCTGCTGTTGATCAAGCGTGTTGGAGCTTTTCTCTCTACCAAGTTTTCTAATTTAACCCACGACCTGGTGCCTCTTCATTCTCTCATTTCTAATTTTTACATGTTGTTCGTTGTTTCCTTCTCCCTTTCCTCTGATTTTTATTACTCTTGCTAATTATGGAACATCGTTTCTATTTATTTGGTGCTGAAATTTCTTCCTTCTTTGGTTTTCATGTTTGATTTGTGATGTAAGCTATCTATTTTGTGGTACTTTTTTTTTCCAGAATTTTGGCTGTTGATGATGAAGTGAACATCAGTTAATTTTGTGTTTATAATGTCAAATTACCTAGTAATTCCTGGATATAATTCAAAACTGATAGTTGATTTCCTTATTCGGAACATTTTTGCCTAGTAAAGGAGAACCTTGACCAAATGGTGTGTCAAATGTGTTGCAGGATTCTCGATCAGTTGGGGCGATAGCAGGGCTTGCATTTGCTTTAGTGTTTACTTGGAGGTTATTGAGAACACCTAGTGAACCTCAACGAAGGCAACCTAAAAGGCAAGCTCCGACTGCAAGTAGTTCTGGCGCCGGTAGCCCTGGTACAGCTAATGCTTCATCCTCTGGGGCTGCTTCAGAGGATTCTACAACCCAGAATGTTATTGATGAGTTCTTTCAGCCTGTAAAGGTAGATTTTTCCTTCATTTTTGTTTTCAATTATGAATGATAGTGGAAAAGCATAAGACTGACATTCTTTCATCCAACTGCAGCTGACCCTTGGACAAATTGTTAGGCAAAGGTTGAGTGAAGGAAGGAAGGTATTATTTTGGACTCTTGATTGTATACTTTTCTCGGAATTGTAGTCAATCACAACCTTAAAGTAATAACAAGATCTGTATTACTAATATTATATGTATTTGTTAATTGTGGCTGTTTTTATTCTGTGCATTTCATACTTGTTGTGTGCAGTGTGCTTACTAAGACCCCATTAAGTAGTGGTCATCATGGATCCGTTGAGCTGCTTTTTCTGGTCATAGATTTCGAACTTTGGAGTCACTTCCTTCTTTTCATGTTAATGAGACTTTTTTAATAATAACTTCTAGTATTCTGCTATTGTTAGTTGTATAGTTGCAACTTGTAAAAGTTGAAAATTTTGATTTTAGGACTTTTTGGAGTATCTAAAGCTCATATAAAATAAGATCAGTAGACTTTTTGGTAAATTTGATCACTTAATAGGCATTCCTGGACTGATTGGGGTGGATTAAGTTGATAATTCATCTTATGTTAAAGAGTTTTTTGATTAGAAAACTTTGAGTGGTCATACTGCTAAGAGAAATGTTGGCTAATATATGTTTAATTGTTTATCATCACTATTTAGATGATACTTGATGGCAGATTTTACTAGATGATAGTTCCCTCATAATATACCATAATGCTTGATGCTTATTCCACATGGCTGAACTGCTGTTTCACTTTTGGTCCTTTAAGGAGATAAGTTTGTCATTACCAATCAAGTTTCATTATCTGTGTGTGTGTGTGTGTGTTTGTCTTTTGTGCTTGATCCTAACAAATTTTTGTTGTATTTATTTTTTAGTACTTAGAAATGAGCATTTTACATGCAAGGTTTTAAAATGTGTTTTTCGCCTCGAGGCGTATTTCTATTGAGGCTCTAGGCGTAAGCCTCGAGATAAGCCGATGCTTAGATGAATCGAGGAGCAAATAATAAAGCAATAAAATTATACTCCCTCCGTCCCACTAAGCATGACACTTTTTTTTCCGGTACGGTTACTAAAGAGTGTATAAAATAGTGTGTAAGAGTGATAAAGGTGGTAGGGTCCACACCTTTTTGAAAAGATAATATTTACTATTTATGGAATGTGTCAAGCTTAGTGGGACGTCCCAATAAAGAAAGTGTGCCATGTTTAGTGGGACGGAGGGAGTACCAAATATCATAAAACACTGAAAATTAGATCAAATATCATAAAACCATACAAAATAACTTCCTAATATCAAATATTCATAGATAAAAAGTACAATAAATCCAAATCATCCTTGTATCAATCTCCAATCTCCATCTCCACCTCCATCTCCTAATTGACAAAAATAGTTCAAAAGTCATTGTTGCTGCGTCGAAAAAGGAGTGGAGTTGAATGTTGCATCGGAGGAGAAAGAGCAAAGAAAAGGAGATAAGCCGGTTTATGGGTGTGCGTAAGTTAAACCCTAGTTGGATCAATTTAGCCGTAAATGGGTAAAATGAACAAAATAGTCAATATTTTACTCAATGTTACCATGCCTTGATATTTTAGGCCCAAAAATGAAAAATATCAATTTTAGTCGCATCTCATGAGGCGGCAGCCTCGTAGCCGACTTAGGTGCCTCGATTGACCTGCCTCAGAAGATCATATGAGGCGGCACCACTGATTCGGTTTTTACTTGAGGCTACCTAAGGCGGGTCTCACAACTGCCTTTTGAAACTATCAACTATCCATGGAGGTGGTGACTTATATGAATGATTGACGTGTAAAGATTTAAGATTAAGGGCTGGTTGTGGGTAGTTAGGTTCTCCTTCAATGATTACATTGTAGGTTCCTGATTTTCGAAAGAGGTGTTAATAAAATTGCGTGATCTTAGGATTGCCTATAATTTAAAGATTCTTCTATGGTTCACTTATGCTATATGAGTGGTCAATTTATAATGAATGTTGTATTAAACATCTGTTTAATGCATGACTCAGTGATGATGTGGTTTTGGATTTATGAACACTTACTTCCCTGTAAAATATATTCAACTTTTCTTTCTATTACTTAAATGGTGCAGGTAACATGTAGGTTGCTTGGTGTTATTCTTGAAGAGAGCACCCCAGAGGAACTACAGGTCATTACTTCCACCTTCAAGTCTATAGCATACAAATATCACTATTGGAATTTAGAAAGTCACTGATTCATGTAGTTAATGGATTTCTTTTCCAGAAGCAAGCTACTGTAAAGTCATCTGTTCTGGAAGTGCTGCTTGAGATCACAAAGTATTGTGATCTCTATCTAATGGAAAGTGTGCTTGATGATGAGAGTGAAGTAAACCACCCTATTGTCCTTGTTTTACTATTCATTTATTTTCCTATGGTGGAAGTCTATCTCTTGTTGAATGTTGGTTTCATTATAAAATCTTTTAAGCCACTATGTTAATTTTTCTCCCTCTTGCCTGCTTATTATGGCGTCCACAGTCTTAACTCATATGGGATGTAATATCTTCCACAAGTGTTTAATATGTGCTCTATATGTGGTTCACTTACTAAGAAAGTTTTACTAGTTTCTGTTACTGATTACTTTGATTTACTTTCACTACATTTATTTCTTAAGAATTGTATAGTCTTGTGGTTTGAACAAGGATCTCAAAGCTTTTTTTGTAAAAACGGTGATATTCACCATGTATATCTACGAGGCGACATGTAATATTCTACATGCTAGATTACATTTGGTGCCCTCTAACATTGGAAATAGTATTGTCTTCTTACGAAGCAATATCTAATTTTTGGTATACATATTGATGTCTCGAATGGCTTATTATTCTTTTAGAAAGAGAAAACCTTGACATACTACCTTTCTTGTTCATTTACTCCCTCTATCCACAATAAACTTTCCCATTTAAGTCCGACACGAGTTTTAACGAATGATTTGAATGTGTTGTGGGTTAATAAGGGTCTCACACTATTTATTAATTAACACTATTTATTAATTAAATATGTGTATGTGAGTGAAAGAAAAATTAGTGATTGGTTAATAAGTGAATTAAATAGGTTGTGAGTGTCATGAAGGTTCTACATTGTTTAGAAAGTTAGTGGTGGGTATAGCAATGTGAGTATATATAAGTGTACATCTTTTTCGTGGACGGAGTCCTATAGAGAAATGTGCATATCTTTTGTGGACGGAGGGTGCATCATTTATTGGTTACTGCTAGTAGATTTTGCTGGTGCACTCAACCATCTTAATTACAAGAAAGATATTATCTCGTGTAATGAAATAAGTTGCTATGTAAGACTCTAGCTGTAAAAGTTCATCAAACTCCCACGCTATCCCACAAATTTGGGTACAATATGATCCAGTGTGGAAGCTTAAATGAGAGTTGAACAGGTGTAAGTTTTTGAGTTATTTTATTTCACTATTGGCCTAGTCGCAGCTCGTTGAAAATTCATTTCACTATCGGCCTAGTCGCAGCTGGTTGAAAAAATTTCATCATACTCTAATTAACAAAATAGTTTGTGGTAGAAAAACAGAATTAATTTACAGTTTTGGGAAATCCAGTTAAGAAAAAAGAGTCATAGATTTGGACAAATTCATTAGCTTATATATTTATCTATATAGAATTCTCCTGATAGCTTGATTTGGATGTTCTTCGCTGCCTAATAGTCGCTATGACTCATGATTTTGGTGTGTTTTGCTCATTTGCTCATTTGTAATTTTGTAGTTTTATTTTTTATTTTACATGTGCTGTATATGTGCAGTTTACTACAAGATCACCAATTAATTCTTTTGATCATTGTAGAAGAAGGTTCTCGTGGCTCTGGAAGATGCTGGTGTTTTTACATCAGGTGGCTTAGTCAAAGATAAGGTAATGTTAGGCTTACTAAATTTTCTCACATGTAGTTTGCTCCTTTGTGCTTTAACCACAGTTTGCAGATTCAGTGTGTATTCTATTTCTATGTGGCGTCACATTGTTGCTAGAAATTTTCTTATTCTTGTACACAAGGGAAGTTTGTAACTTCAAGTATTGGGAAATACCATGTACAGTCACAACGTTTGGCTGCTTCTGCAATAATAATAGCATTGGAAACTTGACAACTTTGTACATAATATTTTAAGTTTCAGGATTTTAAGAATTCATGAATCAAACAGTTTTCATCTGTCTACACATTTCCTTAACTGAATTATGCTTTCAGGTTCTTTTCTGTAGCACTGAGACTGGACGGACATCTTTCGTCAGACAATTGGAACCAGATTGGCACATAGACTCTAATCCTGAAATTACTACTCAGTTAGCTGTATGTTCTAACTCTTTCACATACTCATTCTACTCAACAAGTGAATAAGTATTTGTTTTGGCAACTTAATTGAAGCTTGAAGACAGAAATATATGAAATGTGCTGGGTTAGATATATTTTTCAATGGTATGCTGTAGTAACACCTATTTACTTGATGTCTCTTAATTGATCATAAACAAATTGCGACCTTTCTGGAGAAGGGGATGCCAAATTTAAGAAAAAATGTACATCGAACAAAATTATGATTTGACATTGATACCCGGATTTTATGATATGGTTAGTGCGTGTGCTTTTATGCTTTTATTCATGCTATAAAGCCTATAATTATATCAAAAGAAATTGAAGGGTGGCTCTTATGCTTCATCCTTACTCCACTTGTTTTTCTTTTCTTGGACTATCATTTCAAATCGTAGGTTTAAATTGATTGTCGTCTGTGTCATTTTCAGAGATTCATAAAGTATCAGCTTCACGTCTCATCCAACAAACTCGAACGACCTGCCTCCAATGTCTTTGCCGCCGCGTCCTTGGAAGAATTCTTTGGATGTGTTTAATATGCAACAGTAAGGAATCCTCTCTCTGAGTTTGATACAGCTGCTGAATTTTCAGATGGGACGAGGTTTACTCGGCACTTCTATGAAAAAACAAGTACACACCTCACTTAAATTGATTATTTTTTTCCTTCATAAAGCCTTCAGAAACCTTCATCACTGTACTTTTATATGGTGTATTATGATTAGAAATAACTTTATTCAGTTTTTTTTTGCCACCTTATAACATGCACTAGGATTTAACCCCTGTTGTATTCATGTCACCATTATTTATACCAGTTGAATGTCAATGCTGCCTTGTTACATCTCCTTGCTTTGACTGTAGATGCAGTTTTTCTGTTGATTTTTGACACAATATTAAATAAAGGCAAAATCAAATCTGATGTGGTATTTTAAATTAAAATTAATTGGTGTGTTTGGGAGTGGTGAAGATGGTGATGGAGGCTAGCTAGATTTACATAACCTAACCTTGAAGAATCCTATTAAGAACTGCATTCAATCCGATCGACCGTCCGGGAAGTAAACAAATCCGTTTGAGCTCATAAACCTGATGGTCATGCTCCACTCGACGAGAGAGCCAGCATTTGAGGAAAATATCATGTTGCTGAGATTGAATTGTGGTATTTATAGATGTAAATTAGAATATAGATAAAATTAAAATACGAAAAAAAAAACAAAAAACAAATAAAAATGAGTGGGGAATGCAGTGGAGTAAGCCAACTACCCACAACGCAGGCTCTCGTGCAGGCTTGCTTGCCCGAGCCCAATGAGAGCATGCGAGACTGGCTCACGAGCTCTTCTCCTTCTGAGCGGGGAGATCCTATCCGAGAAACATCCATCACATTTACTTCTTTTGCAGTTTTTAGCACTACAAATTACGAAGTATTCTTCCAAAAGTACACCTAATACAGACCATGATTTTCTCTTAATTAATAAGCCTTTTATTTTGGAGACAGTTATAAACAATGAACAAGGTAAAATAGGGAAGGAGGAATTCGCACAAATTGCATAAGTTTCCGCAAATCAGATCCCAAAATCATGAAATATTTTCGTGGGTGCATACAACTATATTCATTTATTTTATCGTCTACCAAAAACATAAGTGGAGTGAGATACATATTATTTATTAATTAAATATATTTATTAACAAAAATTAAACGGTCTTATATTTATTATATTGTGAATGAAGTGTGAGCTAATATTTTTTATGATTAAATATGTATTATAGATGCCGATCTCATGTTGTGCGTTGGTGGTGCGGACTGCGGTGTCGGAAGAGTGGGGGTGGTCGGAAGTGAGAAACGCGGCGAGGAGAGGAGTAATTTTTTGAATTGTAATTTTGATGGTAAAAAAGGATTAACAATTATAATGATAAATAATAGGAGTAATTATAAAGAAGATATTTTTGTAAAATAATATAAATAATTATAATTTTAATAGTGTGATGCTAGTTACTAGTTTATTATCACTTGTAAAATTATGATTTAAAGAAAAGTGATAAATAAAAAAGAAAAGATATAGAAGAAGATTATATAATTAATTTAAAAAATATCTCTAAAGGTAACGGAAAACATAACTATATTTATATTGTCAGTTCCCAACGAAGATGATTAAACCGTCTTGATTCTGCCACTCCTCTTCGCCACCACAGCCGCCGCCGCCGCCTCCCTCTATCCGAAACGGTTACTCCTACTAAATTCACTGCCCTATCCACAGCCTACACGCATTCCTCTGACCGCCGCGCCATGGACCCTCCGTCTCCCTCGGCGACCACCGGAATTGATGATTTCTTCAACGTCGGCGAGGGTGGTGCGATCCCCGGCGCCGATGAAATTGTGAATATTTCTGAAAGTGAGAGCTCAAGTAATGACAGTCCCAACACTAACGAGAGGAGAGTGTTGCCGCCCGAACTCTCGAAGAATGTGACGGTGCTCACGTGCGAGTCCGTCGCCGACGCCGGCGTTTGCGATGTTTATGTCCTCGGAACTTCTCAACTTTCTATGGTAGTTTCCTCAAGTAATTTCGTTTAATAATTTGAAGCAGCTCAGTCTCCCAGACCAGAATAGCTGAAGTTTGTGTAATTTTATTTAAATTTCAGGAATCTTGTGAAGAAGTTGAGGGTGTGATCCAATTCTTGAAACCAGATGTACTTTTTTCTTTGAAACTTACAATCCTAGTTGAGAGATGACTCGCTAATAAACATATACTATGTTATGCTTACTTATTATCTAATGCAGGTTGTCTTTTTGGAGTTGTGCTTTGCCCGCAACGATACTCTTGCGCCTCACAACTGCAAGGTTAATTATTGTATTTAGTCTTTAGAGCCACATATTCTGCGCTTGCTCGCTTTCTTGAAGATGTGTGCATGGATGATTGAGTGATTTTAGTCTTGCAATTTGCAAGCAGTGGTGAGAAGTCTTTTAAGAAGGATCAACTCAATTCTCAGCAAGGCTTGTTTTGCAGGTGCCGACCATCAGAGACATGGTAAAGAAGTGGAAGAACGATGAACATCTCTTTGGGATACTTAATACCTGGTCTCTCGCCAAGGTATGGTTAATTTTATCTTTCATTCCGTGCATGCATGCATGCATGCCAACTTGCTACAGAAATACACTGTATGTTTTGGCTTAATTCTAGCTTTAATTCATAAAATTCCAGATAATGTATCCTAATCCTCCTTAATTTACTAGGTGGCTTGTCGACTTGAAGTTCAGCCAGGTGAAGAGTTTCGCGTGGCCTTCGAGTTAGCAATGATAAACGGGCACAAGGTTATGCTCGGTGACAGACCTGATCAAGTAAGCTAGCTACTTTCTATTGCATGCCTACTTTGCAGAGAAAACCATTCAATATTATAACCTCTTTCTGTGCATGCATCGTAGATTACTTTGCAGAGAACATGGACCAAGATGCCACTTTGGCACAAGATAATATTTGTATACAAATTACTGTTTCGAGCAGTGTTCTTGCCAAGTCCCGGGGATGATGTTGACAGGATAACTCTTATACAAATTCAGGAGCTGAACAAGTTCCCTACTGTTATGGAAACCCTTGTCAATGAGCGTGATCGGTTAGTATATATATATATGTTGCATGCATGCATGCATGTTTGATGATATATTTCTCATAATTAAGTTATGACGTATGTATGTATGTAGATACATGTCGACCAGATTACTAAAACTAGCTCGAGAGCATAATTCAGTGGTAGCTGTTGTGGGAAAGGCACACGTAGCAGGAATCATCAAGAACTGGCAACAACCTGTGGGGCCAGAGGAGGTAAGCTAGCTGCAGGATTAATTCTCATCCAACAACGTGCTTTCTTGTATTATTCTGATGAATGAATGTTTTTTAGATGATAGAACTTGAAATGCCAGCTGAAAAGAGTAGAATTAGCATGGGGAAGATAGTCACTGCAATAGGAGCAACAGTTGCAGGGGTCGCCATATTTTCCCGCATTTATCTTTCCCTCAAGAAATAATATTAGCACTCAAAGCAAATACAGTATGTTTTAGTGTATTTTTCTTCATATACATACGTTCTCTCCTTGCCAACTTCAACTTGCATTACCATGTAAATATACATAAACAGGCCAACATCAAATTTCTACAAGCATTCAATTTGTTTTAAAATGACAAAAATAATCTTTTTAAAATATGTGGATTTCATTAATGTTTTCATCTTTTATATTTACTTATTTTATTTATGTGATAGAAAAAACAAGTCGTTTTTTCGCGGGAAGAAATAAATATTATATATGCTTGTCATTACAAATTACCTAGATTAATAAAGCATATAAGATTGCATATTTGAATAATAAAATTGTAAAATTAGTTTAAAATCAAGTAATCCAACATTTATCAGTCAAATAAACGCCACTTTATAGTACATAATCCTTTTCTTGTTTTCAAAATTAGTGCATAAATATGATACATGTACTTAGGACATGATGCATGCACTTAGGAGAATTATTGTAACAACATGAATTTAATCTCTAAGTTATCATTTTTATACCAAAGTTTCCTAATCTCATAATTTAGGTCACACATGAAGCTGACGTGAGCAACACAACATCATAAAAAAAAGAAGAAAAAAACGTAGATAATTTTTGTTTATAAAAATAGCCAGCTTTGGGAGAGGCCTACGACATTGAAAATTTCTAAGTGTTCCTACACTAGGAGGTGAGAATTGGGACGGGATCGGAGTTTCAGTCCTGATTCCAAAAATTATCGAATTTTTGGTCTTGGTCCTGGTCCCGATCGGGATTTCGAGACTCTCAAGTCCTGAAATTAAAAAATTGTAAATCTCAGTCCCGGTCTCGGTTCTGAACAAATTTGTCCTAATTAGTCCCGATTATTGTTTCCGAAACTCCGAATGTTTCAATCGAGACTGAATGTTCCGAATTTAAATTAATTTTGGAAAATCGGAAGTCCTGATCGGAATTCAGAATTCTTAAATCCCGAAAAATTTTCAATTCTTCAATTTCGGTCCCAAAAAATTCGAAACTCGGGACGGAACCGGGAAAGTACCAAGTCTCGGTCCCAAATTTTCACCACTAGGCTAGACCTTAGAATAATATTTTTTAATAATATGAAATTCATTTCTATTTATAACTCATCTTATGTTGGAATCGTAATTTTTATTTTTAAATAGAGTAGTTGGCCCTTTAGAAGTTTATTTACTAAATATATTCTATCAGTCAGTTGATAATTGAATCCTTGGTATATATGAATGGTACGATCATCTGTCAATTATACCATTTGTACATAAGCAGTGGTTGATGGCGTGCGTAGTGTGTGTGTACGTTAGATAAGGCAAACAGAGAAGGTAATTTTACGTTGCGAGGAGAGAAGTAATTTTTTGAATAATAATTTTAATGGTAAAAATATTAACAATTATAGTGATAAATAATAATTATAAAGAATGATAATTTTGTAAAATATTTGATATAATTATAACTGTGATGTTAGCGATAGATAAAGAAGAAAAGATCCTCTAAACGTAAAGGAGAACAGATGTACGGATTAAACCGTCTTAATTCTGCCACTCCTCTTCGCCGCCACTGCCGCCGCCGCGGCCCCCGCCCCGCCTCCCTCTATACGAAACAGTCACTCCTACTAAATTCACTGCCCGTATCCATCTCCTTCACGCATTCCTCTGACCACCGCGCCATGGACCCTCCGTCTCCCTCGGCGACCACTGGAGTATATGATTTCTTCAACGACGGCGAGGGTGGTGCCATCCCCGGCGAAGAAAAAGTAGATATTCCTGAAAATGAGAGCTCGAATAATGACAGTCACAACACTTACGAGAGGAGAGTGCTGCCGCCCGAACTCTCGAAGAATGTGACGATGCTCGTGTGCGAGTCGGCCGCGGACGGCGGCGTTTGCGAAGTTTATGTCGTCGGAACTTGTCACGTTTCTACGGTAGTTTCCTCAAATAATTTCGTTTAATAATTTGAAGCAGCTCAGTCTCCCAAACTGCACTTTATTCTCCTTTGGATTGTGTTGGAATCACGTTTAATGTTCAGATATGGATTGCCATTTAACCAGAATAGCTAAAGTTTCTGTTATTTTATTTTCAGGAATCTTGTCAAGAAGTTGAGGGTGTGATCGATTTCTTGAAGCCAGAGGTACTTTTCTTTTGAAACTTACAAGCCTAGTTGAGAGTTGGCTCTCTAATTAACATATCTAATGCAGGTTGTCTTTTTGGAGTTGTGCTCTAGCCGCGTCCATCTTCTTAGGCCTCATAACATCAAGGTTGGCCTATATAAGAATTTTTTTTTTCGGTTTCTCAGAATTATTGAATTTAGTCTTGGTAATTAGTCTTAAATAGTCATGTATGATAGACTTAGAGCCGCATATTCTGCTCTTGCTCGGTTTCTTGAAGATGTGCATGTGAGGCATAAAGCAGTGTGATAACGCGATGTGAATATAACACGATATTGTTGTGAATATAACGCGATACGGATGAAAATTGATTAGAAGATATCTAACACAATGAATTATTATGAACTTCAGTGTGATAATTTCAAGACAGTGAATGAGACACTTCATAAAGCAGTCAGTAGACTTTTCGTATTCCTTTATGCTTCAGCTCCCTCTAGTTGCTCTTACTCGTAAGCTAAATCAATATCTATTATAAACATTCTGGATTTTGGAGATCAAGTTGCAATGATGATTGAGTGTACCCAAGTTTTCTGGGAAGTGATTTTAGTCTTGCAAGTTGCAAGCAGTGGTGAGAAGCTTAATATAGATCTTTATGAAGGGCAACCTGTTAAGAACACTTACCTTATCTGACTTTCTAATATCTTGCTTTATTCCTTACAATGTTACTTTGATATATGCTCATTTTTGACAACGGTCAACTCAATTCTCAGCAAGCCTTGTTTTGCAGGTGCCGACCATGGGAGAAATGGTAGAGATGTGGAAGAACAATCAAAACCTTTTTGGGATACTTTGTCGTTGGTTTCACGCCAAGGTATTTATCTTTCATTCCCTGCCAACTTACTACAGAAATATCTATTGGCTTCTTCAAAAAATTCAAGATCATCTATCCTTTGCTAGGTCTCTAGTCAACTTGAAGTTCGGTCAGGTGCAGAGTTTCGCGTGGCCTACGAGGTAGCAATGAGATACGGGGGCAAGGTTATACTTGGTGACAGACCTATTCAAGTAAGCTACATAACTGCACATCCAAATGTGGTACAATTTTTTTTATAAAGCTTAGTTTTTCTTCTGTGGTAGATTACAGTGCGGAGAACATGGACCAAGATGCCACTTTGGCACAAGACAAAATTTGTATTCGCTGTACTGTTTCAAGCAATGTTCTGGCGAAGTCCAGAAAATCTCGCGAAGTCGGTATACTTGCTTAACTTATAAGACTGAAAGCCATTATTCACATTACATCTGGGGAGGTCAGGTTCATCATTCATGAGTGTTAGTTAAAAAGTCAATTTTTCCTTTATGTAGCTGAAGGAAATAGATGATGTTGACATGCAACCTCTAGTAATTCAGGAGATGAGCAAGAATTTCCCTACTGTTATGGAAACCCTTGTCAATGAGCGTGACGTGTTAGTATTCTCCTTGTTTGAAGTAACTATATATATATATATATCCTTATTATATATGTTGCATGCATGTTTGATGATTTCTCATAAGTTATGACGTATGTAGATACATGTCGGCCGGATTACTAAAACTAGCTCGTGAGCATAATTCAGTGGTAGCCGTTGTGGGAAAGGGACACGTAGCAGGAATCAAGAAGAACTGGCAACAACCTGTGGAGCCAGTGCAGGTGAGGATTTGTCATCCAAAATCGTGCTTTTGCTTTTTTGTAATGTGCTAGCTAGTATTCTAACTTTATTCTGATGAACGAATGTTTTAGTTGAGGGAACTTCTTGAAATGCCAGCTGAAAAGAGTAGAATTGGAATGGGGAAGATAGTGACTTCAATAGGAGCAACAGTTGCAGGGGTTGCCATAATTTTCGGCATTTATCTTTCCCTCAAGAAATAGCATTCAAAGAAATAGGTATGTTTTAGTATATTTTTGTTCTAATACGTACATTCTCTCCTTGCCAACTTCATGTGAGAATTGAGATTTTTGGCCTATCGTAAAAATACATACAGAGGCGAACATCAAATTTCCAGAAGCACCCAATTTGTTTGATACATATTTACAGATGCTGCAAAACAGCACCACCAATTGAAAACTCAAAGTTTAAAGACTTCAAAGTTCAAACCAATATGGAGTCTGAATCGTAATCCTTCGTTCCGCTAAAAGCAGGTCGTTTTTTGCGGGTTATTGCATTAATGTTGTTTGTTTTAAAAAATGACAAAAATAATATCTTTAAAATGTGTGGATTCTATTAGCCTTTTCATCTTTTATATTAATTTATCAATAATCAAATAATTATGTTACATTAATTATATCTCGAATTATTATAACAACAATATAAACTCTAAACTATCACTTTTATACCAAAGTTTTCTTATCTCATAATTTAGGTCACACAAACTGTAGATATTTTATATTTATAAAAATAGCCAGCTTTGGGCTGCCTATGACATTGAATATTTTTTAGTGTTCCATAAGGCTAGACCTTAAAAAACAATTTTTTTAATAATATGAAATTCATTCTAATTATAACTCATTCGAAGTTGGAATCGTAATTTTTTATTTTTAAATAAATAGAGGGGTTAACCCTTTAGAAGTTTACTAAATATATTTCATCAGTCACTTGATAATTCAATCCTTAATTATAATATATTATCATCAATAACTAGATTCACAACGTACTATTTGTTAAAAAAAAATTAAATCGATATAATTAATGTTGATACATTTTGACATTAAAGATTTGTTTTGAGGTCAAGGACACAAGTAGTATTTGTGCAACGTTAATTATTGTATACCTTTAATTAAATTAAATTCAGAAGAATTAAATATGAAAACAAATTGGCCTACTTTATTAAAATAAACATGTAAATGAATTGAAAATCCAGACTATTTCTTCCATGGTTTGAGGATAGAGAGCACTATAATTATTGCAATAACCAACATCAAAATAATGCCAATCATCATGCATTTTCTTGAATTTTTTTGCAAACTTTTTGCTGTTTGAAGAGCATCCGTTCCCAATGTCACGTGATCCACTGCGTTTTTCACCTGCAGTAACAATTCAAGAAATTTATTAACCAAATAATAAAATCAACCAACAATATAAATATGTTTAATTTAAGAATAATCACACTCATAATCATAACTATAATACATAATTTCTTACAAACGAAGATTCTATAAGGCCCCACTTTAGAGTCCATGTCATGATTAGATATGGTCCTCAAATCTTTTTTTTTATTTTTTTTTATTTTGTAAATACAAGCCCAATAATGGAATAAAACATATTATTTCTTTATTTATGATTTCGGTAATTTAGAAAAAAGCTAGGTATTTGGTTAATCGTGACTTAATTTTAAGGTAGTAGTGGGACTAATTTCATTTTTCTTTTTAACAAAATAAAAGTTAATGGTAATGTAAAGTTCAAACCATCCCTACTCGAGTAGGGATGATGACATTTTTATCTAACCCTATTCAAAACTAAACCGATACTGTTGTGAATAGGATTTAGACCTTAAATTTAAGCCAGACGGGGAGGGGTGGCTTCGGCCAATTTTTAGGTCCGACAAGTTCAAGCTCAATTGAACATTTATATATTTAATATTTAAATTATAATAATAAATAGTATAAATATTATTATATGTAATAAATATAAATTACAAGAAATCTTAAATAAGATGAATGAGTAAATAAAACTTTAATTTAGCATTTATTTACGTTTTAAATTGAAATGAATGTTAAATTTTTTTAATGTCTATTAAATAAATTAATTATATAAAACTTTTAATATATTCAAAAAAAATAATATTTTGGCCTCAACCGATGTGGATATAGACTACCCATGATTTCTAGGCCAGATCGGCCTAAAGGTTGAACTTGAACCTCGACGTTCGAAAGTTATACCTAGAGCTGTCAAATTGACGGGCTCGGGCCGCCCGAGCCCGAGCCCATCAGGCTTTTTTAATTGGCGGGCCGGGTCTGGCCGGCCCGAAACTCTTCGGGCTGCTGAAATCATACTGCCCGCCCGCCCATTAAAAATAGTCGGGCGGGCGGGCCAAGCCCGCCCACATACTAAATAAAAAAAATATTTTTTCTTTAATTTTAATCACCTAAAATTGTAGCAACATTTATATCATATACTATAACTAACTATATAAGAATTTAAATCCAACATATGGTCCAAAAATGAACTCCCACGTAGATAAATTGATAATATGATCCACAAAAAAGTCTCGATAAAGTCAAATACTCAAATTTAAATTCAACATATGGTCAAAAAACAAACAAGTCTTAATGACATACATTCAAATACAAGTCTTAGTAAATGCAAAAAACACGTTGATAGGGTTTGATTTAATTTAGATAGGGATAGGGTAAATAAATTCAATTTTATTTTAGATTAATATAAGATAACTAATATAAATAATTATTAAAATTATAATATAAATGGGCGGGCTTAGCCCGCGGCCCATCGGGCTTTCTGAGCACAAGCCCGTGCGGCCCGCCAGGCCTTTGGGCCGGGCTTAAAAAGCCCGAATTTCTATGGGCGGGTATTTTCGGAGCTAAGCCCGCCCATAACTACGGGCGGGCCGGGCCGGTTCGGACTTTTTTTGACAGCTCTAGTTATACCCATTGCTATCTCCATCGTAAATTTTCTCAAAATAGATACAAATATATGAAATTCTACCTCATTTAATTAAAATTATATCTTTTCGTTCAGCTAAAAGTGATCACGTTTCTTTTATGGACCGTCCAATTAAAATTAATCACTTTCCTAAAAAAAATACCTTTAAAATAATCTTCGACTTTTTAAAAATACAATACTTTATATTCTTAATTTCCGTGCCAAATTTTGTAATAGTCACTTTTAGCGGGACAGAAGGAAGTATAAAATATTAGCTCAAAATGGTAAATTTTGAACTTTTTAAAATGATTAGAAAGTATAATGAGAATAATAATACACTTATTATTATTTTTATTTTATACACACTATTATTTTAAAAAAATATGTATCACACCTCACCTATAATATCCTCTCACACACCAAAAAAATTACCACACACATTCAAGGCTCTCACTCTATAGCAAACACACAAGTTATGACTCAAATTACTATAAACTAGGCCCACACCTCCCTAACTAACTAGGGTCACCGGCAACTGACGTCTTTCGCTCGATGCACGAAAAACGAGGCGCCGGTTCAATTTTTCCACGGACGGAGCACGCTAAGAACTATAATAGCTACGATTAGTAAGAGAAGTATAATGGCAATGCACATGCATTTTCTTGAATTCTTCTGCAATTTCCTTGCATTTTGCAGCGCATTCGTCCCCGATTGGACATGATCGACTGCGTTAGTGACCTGAACAGACTCTCAATCAACATGCATGCACAGAGCATTCGACGAAATATTTCCATTTTTGGAGATAGATCATTACAAGTTTGGTAAGAAAACGAACCTGGCTCTCGATGTTGTCTAAGATGTCTCCTTGAGCTTCGACTAGAACAGCCATATCGAGGTAGATCTAGAAAAGAGAAGTTGAAGGTTTATCGAGATTAGAGAATTCTTTGAATGTAATTCGATGGCAGCAGTTTGATTTTGAAGTACCTGATGAAGATCCAGAAGCTTTTTCTCGATTTCTTTTACTGCATCGTGCCTTTCTTGAATTTCCTCCAAAGTATTCATCACCTATAATTTAATTTATGACATACTATGAGATGAGAAAAAATAACTCTGACCTCTCCGCGTAGAAATAGTACGAAAATTTTCTCGTATGGTCGACAAAAAACTTTAAACGGATTAAATAAGTCGGATCTACATTAAATTTCTTAAGTATGAATTTAGTGGACCTTAGCAACATTGAACTTTATGGTCATCCTTCAAATACTCGATCATACATATTTAAAAATTTAAGCTATCATGCCTCATATTGTTGAAGTTTACTTGTAGTAATTGACCATGCTTGTTGAATGGAATCTCACGACAAGATAAAGAAAGTATGTAATGAACATTTATAACATCGTAGAGGTTAAAATTGAAAGAAAGAGATAAACCTGCCCACGACCCGATTCTTGCATCGCCTTCTGAAATATTTGTTCACTGTTTCCGGTTTCAATGAGATGATTGATCGTCTGTTAGTCATTGAGTTTAAAAATAAATATCTATGACATGATGCAGATTTCAAATGTTACGTCACAAGGAAGTCTTACCTCTTCATCTGGTCTGGTTCCAGTAACTGAAGTTAACAAAAATTGAACACAACACATTAGATAATTTAAATATTCAAACAGCACATAAAAACAGAAAGTGAATGTGATCGAGCGAAATGTGGCAAGATTTCGTCTTTGGTCTAACCTGTTATTACTCTTCTCTCAACAACCTCGCGATATTCTTCTTCTATCCTCTGCCTCAACGTCTGTTGACAGAAAAAAAACATCTCAAAGTTGAAGATCACCTGAAAATAGTAAAGAAAATTGGGGAAGACTTAGACCTGAAATTCCGTCATGAGGTCTTTGAATTTCTTCGTCAAGGCACTGCAAGGAAGGAAATATTGTTATAAAACTAGTACATAAGATCAAAAGGGAAGAAATGACTTGAGATGTTTACACTTATAAACTCACTTTGTCATGTTCATTCTTGACCTATCAATGGCAGTCCCTTTTCCACAACCTGGCTTTTGACGATTATTTAAGTTCTGCATTAAAGCATTAAAAGAGTTCAGGTTATAGTACTGTGAATAGATATACAGAAACTAAAGAGAGGATGCTCAGTTGTCAAATTCTCCGAGCTATACATCTTTATTTATTGCTTCGATTTTCACTTTTATGTTGCGTGCTATCTTCCCCACTTCATCAACGTCTTTCTCCATTCGCTTCCTGATAGCTGCAACAAATACGACATCTCTATGGGTAAAGTAGGAAGAACAAGCTATCTATTTTTCTGTACTCTCGTAAATTTTCTACTTCTTGAAACCAACTAAGCAGCTCGAGTGCTACATGACTAAAGGGAGTTACAAAAGGGTAAACAAACAACGCACCTTTCATCGAAGATGCTTTGGTAACTGATTTTGACTCCTCATTCGCTTCCTAACAAAAGAATGGTAAATGAGAAATCCACTCAGCCTCAGTATAATAGACCTTACAAGAATCAAACTATGTCTACCAAATGTAGTCGTAGTCTCAATATAATAAAATGCATGTAATCGTACCTTAAGGTTCTGTAGTAAAACAGAGAGTTTGTCCACTTGTTTTTCGACCTCTTGTATCTACCAAGAAACACAGAGGTGTAAATTATGTAAACAAGGAAACAAACAAATGTGCAATACGTAAGGAAAACGGAAAGATTGATCAGAACTATCGCCTCTGTCCTTTTTTGGACACACCTGCTTATAAAAGGATTCCAAAGCGACATCCGAGCTACTCCTTGGGAGACGAGGGCCCATCTCAATATCAGATTCTCGCGAAGTATTGCCTTTGACATCTCCAACGAACGAATCCTGAAATATACTCAACTCCAATGAGAAGACATAGTTTTAAGGAATGTGTTCAATACGAGTTTCGAACCTAATACAAAAGAAGACTTGATCACTTTTGAAAATACGAAGATGCTATTGGAAAGCAAAATGCCTTGATGATTTGTTACAGAATACAAGACTCAGACTGGTGGTAAGTGCAAACATATTTAGCAACTAAATTCTGTTTTGAACTGATTTTCTCATTTACTGAACATTCTTCTTGCAAGCCTTCAAGCTACATAAACACATATAACTAAAGTGCAGTTGAAACATACTTGAAGGTTAAATTTGAAAGACTTAAAGCATGTCTTTTAGAATTTTTACTAGGACAGTAAACAATAACAAACCTTACAAGGAGATCACTCATACCTAAATTAGAATGATCAAGCGTAAAAAAGAAGCATTTGGTTTCAACGTTAAAATATGTATGATGAATATGGGAATCGGAGTCAAACCAGACTGTCTGAAACTAATAATCCTCAAAACACATAATAATCATCTCTTCTTCACTTCAAAAAGAAAACGAAATATCAGCTCTTGATCACTGATTGATCAAAGCAAAACCCATATCACAAAAACTAAAATCTACCCAAGAAACTACCTAATCAGCAGAGTATTGCTTAGAACAATTTATGGGACTTCACTAAATAAATAACAAAGTAAAATAACTAACCGTGAGAAGATCGTTCATCTTGAAAGAAAGCTTATTTTCCGAATAAAGGAAAAGGGAAGGAAGAAATAGTGGGAGTTAGTTAAAAAGTTGATGGTGCAATTTATTGTGGGAAATATTCGGCCGGCGACAACTGTGAGACGTGAATGACGAGAGGGGAAAGAAAAGAGAATGAAATTCGCAGTTGTTTTGTTTGATTCTTTGGTGCACTTTGAATGATGATGAAACTAAAGTGATTAAGGTTGGAATTAAGCATAGGCGTTAAAAACAACAATTAATTTAATTAGAGTAATCTAGTCAATAACGAAGTTGGAATTTTTGGAATCAAATTAACGACTGATATGTGATTGTGACTCAAATTTACATTGAAATTTCGACCGAACAAAAGTCATGCCACGACAATGCATCCATGTCAAGAATTGTTTTTGTTGTTGAATTTTGGTTGTCCATACCTTATAGGCTCAACATATTTTATCCAAATATAAAGAAAGAAACAGCAATTTTATGCATACATGCATTATATATATATATATATATATATATACATATATATATATACTCCAACTATTATTCTCCCCGTTTGACTAAAAGTGTGAGTCTTTATTGAATTTTGCGGCCAAGAATAGTGGGACAGAGAGAGTATTATATACGTGTTAATTATTATCCAATTTTAATTGTTTATTTATTTTGATCTACAATCTATATCTATATATATATATAACATGAAGCATTCAATTTAAAATCAATTGCAAATCAATTTGAGTGTCAATTTTGTAATTAATTTCAAATTCGAGGATAATCATGATTCAACATATTAATCAATTATTAAATTTAAATTGTAGATATAGAAAATAAAATTAAAAGAAAATGTAGTGTATTACATCACATTTACAAATAATTTATTAAATTTTCGTAATCAAATATTAACTAATTATTTAGACTACATATTTTTCTCAAGTATTATTATTTTGACTATTTTTTTTTAAATTTCATACTTTAATACAAAAGTAATCTATACATAAAATTATTAATTTCAGTTTCATTTTCAAATGTAAATTTGTATATAATTTCAACTTTAAAGACAAAAATCATATAAATATTAAATATATTAAATAATAATTTTTAAAGTTTAAAAAATTAACTACTTTTATTTTATATCTCTTATAACATTTCCCCTCCTAAAATTATTTTATTTCGTTCGTAAAAATATTTATAATATGCATCTTAAATTAAAGATCTCGACAAGAACTGTAATTTGATATAAAAATATATATTTAATATACACAAATTATAATAAGTTAATAAATTAAAAATAATTATATATATATATATATCATACATATAATTTGTATATATAAAATGTTTCTAACTGGATTACATAAAATTATATTTATATTTTTTGCTACTATTAGTATTGAATATTTTGTTATTATTTTTAATTTTATATAAATATTAATTATGAAAATTTTAATTTAATTCATAGATTATATATTATTAAAATAGATATATCATTAAAATTAAATAATATATAATTATTAATAGAGTTATAATATATGAAAATTATATAAAAATATTGTAGATGTTGTGATAATTAATTTTATTTAAAATTAATATGATTTATATATTAAAACAAGTTTTTAGATAATAACTATTATAAGAATTTATATTAAAATCATAAATCAATTTGAAATAATTTTGTAGTTGACTTCAAATTAATAATTCGTTATGTAAAAGTAAGTCAAATATTTTTTATTATAAAAATAAAAATTAGAATTTCATAACAAAATATAACTACAAATAATAATAACTTCAACTATATGTATTATGATTTTTTTTTTCTTTCAATTTGCACATATGTTTAAATAGTTATATAATTTTTGCGTAGGTTATAACGTACCCTTGAGCCACCAGTCGTGCTTTGTTCCTCACGATTGTTCCCTTCTCATCGGACTTATTTTTGAATATCCACTTTGTGCCGATAACATTTTTGTTAGCTGGTCTAGGAACTAGGTACTAAACATCACTGCGAACGAACTGATTTAGTTCTTCATGCATATGCATAGCATTTATCTAAAACTCATCGATTAATGCTTCCTTGACATTTTTCTGTTCAAACTTGGAGACAAAACATGTTGTGCCAGTAATTGTGGGACACATTGAATGCATGCATATCATTTCTCTATAATTTTACTGGCGGCTTGCCTCTAGTTCGAACACATTCTTGTACATCTCCGATCACTTGAGATAGTGGATAGTTTTCTCTAATTCTTCCTGGGGGTTCTCTCTGGTGATCATGTTCTTGAGGTTCATCTTGCTATTCGTCAATCTCCTATTCATGTTCCTGTTGCACAACACCGTCCATAGTTGTTGGGGTTTCTAGTGGAGCATTCTGATTTTCAAAAGGTAGGATGACTCCCCCTTGAAGGTCATCTTCTGCTTTCACATTTTTCTCCACATCATCTGCATCTTCAATATCTTTACTTTTTTTTGTCATACTTATACAATATTGAAAATGTCCGTATGAGAAAATAGCATGTTTTTATATTATTGTAGGTAAATGTGTAATCGAATCGAATTTAACTGAATATTATCAGGCTTGAGATCGACTTATTTAAAAATTTGAAAATTCGAGTTCGATTCATTTATTATTTAATTTAATAAAAAATTTGCTTAATTTATCAGTATATTGTACCTCCAAAGTAATACCAAAATTTGATGGACCGCCAAAATTTGATATACCATACCAACTTGAAAAATCACTTAATTAAAAATTAAAAATATATACATACTAACATGAAAATATGTAAATTAACAAAAATCACAACACCCAACAATCAATTCGACTAAAAAAAAAGTTTAAACAATCAACTCTAAAATGTTTCAACATCTCGACAATTTTAGTAATTTTTTTCCACCCCAAATAATACTAATTTGAAATTATTAAAGAATCTAGCCAAAATATTAAATAACAGTCATTTTAGATTAATTATAGCAAATTTAATAATTTAATATTTAGTATGAACATAATAAATTAGTCTCTTGCATACCATTAGGCGTCAGCATGGTTCGGTAACATTGATGAAACCGAAAAATGTAAAATTGAAATAGAATCGAAATAACTTTGAACCGAATAAAAATCGAATCGAAAATTTTAATTTGATTTCGGGAAAAACCGAAACTAAAAATATTAAATAAATTATTTATTAATTAATATATTTAATAAATATTTATATATTTAGTAAGTAATATTAAATAAATTATTATTTAATAAGTAATATTAAATAAATAATTATTATATAATATGTTTCTATTCGATTTACGGTATTTCAATTTTTTTAATACCAAAACCTAAACCGAAAAGAAAAAAAATGATCCGAATTTATTGGTTTGGTTCGGTTAAGTTTTTGACTTTTTACCAAATTTTGATCACTCCTAACGGCAGTGGCGGACGCAGGGGGGTGCTAGGGTGGGCTGAAGCACTCCCCATCCAAAAAAAAAATATTTTTTTTTAGTTTTTCGATGATAAATTTTCGACATAACACCCTTCACCGTGGTACGAATAGCTCTCCTACCATCTCAATCCTTCAAAAATTAGTCGCGTTGAACGGCACGTAGAACCGTCAATCGCCTCATCAAGTTCTAATTAAATAATTATTTTAAATTAACAAATATTAATCAAAATTTAATTATTCAATTAATCAAAATTAATTAAAATATACCATTCAATTAAAAAAAGCCCATGTTTTATTATCATATTCAACCTTAACATAAATAATTAAAGTTCAATAACTTAAATTGTGTATTTAACTTTAAAATTAATTCTTCTCAGCCCAAATACATGAAGTAGCCTGTATTTCATTTGCTTTTCTTCTTCACATAGAGTTGCCCAAACGTTTTCCCTCATTTTTCATAGACAAGTTGCTAACTTGCTATCTAACTGGATGAAGTCGGATTCAACTCAGCAAAAATAAGCGGTGAACACTGTAGTGTAATGGAGAATTTACTCTTTTTTCTTTACTTTTTTCTTCTTTTACAGCAAAGTATTGAGATTACCCATACAACAACTAAGTTTCTCTCAAATTCTCAATTATTTGTCTTTTATGTGAGTGAGTGAGTGAGTAAGTGGGCTCAGTGGGACAGGGGGTTGGAGGGCTTATTTAAGGTGAAGACCGTTTGATTATCCTAAAATAAACAATTAAAACTTTAAAAGTCATTTATTTAATTTCTATCAAAGTTATAAACAATATAAATATTACAATGATATTTAAATTAAATAAAAATTGCAAAAAATAGTATTTTATCCTATATTATCGGACGGACTTTTTAGAAAAATTAGTTGTGTATATTGAGAAGGATATTTTTTCAACAATTGATAATGAGTCAATTTTGCAGTATTTTCAAACGATGGCTGCACGTAAATATCAGTTGTCGCCACTTTCCTAGAGAAAAATAGTTATGATTTCTCTATGTTTTGATATTTGGGTGAATATTAATGTATTGAACTACTTCTAATGTACAAAATATTTATATGTTTGTCTTTTTGGTTAATATTGTAACTTTTGTATCGTTGCTCCACTTATTTTTATTATTTTATCTGAATTAATATTTATAGTGGAGCACCACCGGAACAAAAATTACGCGTCTGCCACTGCCTACCGGTGTTATACTAGAGGAAAAATATATAATTTGAAATGAACAAAACAAAAGCTTTGTTATTAGTCTCCTTATCATCCTAACATAAACTCTAGGACATCTATTCAAGACGAATGGAGTTTGTTCATCCCGTTAATACAATGTTGTGAATTATGGTTTTTCATTAAGGTTATATCAGGATTTGCACTCAAAAAATAGCTATGTTTGTTCTAAATTTAAGTTAGTAGTATTATTGATATTTTGTTACGTTAAGTCATAAGCCGTTATATTGTATTAATTAAAAAACATTGTAAAATGATAAAATAAATATGGGCCTTCTCAAAAATATATTTGGGCCTTTAATCACGGCCGTGCAAGTAGGGTACAGCCCAAATGATTTGCCTATTTACACTTTAATATATAATAATATGTGTGAGTTTCTTTTCTTTTCTTTTTTCTTAAGGAATAAATATATTTTATATAGATTTAATTAGAAAGTTTGGTCTATTACATTATCATAAACATCATGGGGAATATTTTTTGTGCCTATTACATTTAACGTTTTAGCCAAAAAATGAGCACTCTATTACAAATTCTTGAAAATATATTTCCTGACTTTATATTCTCACTGCCTCGCGCATCTCACTGGTTCAGTTTGATTTTTTACACATATTAAAAAAGTATTTAATATGTTCTGAAAAATATAATTTATATGCAATAATTTCATTTTCTCTTTATTTATTAATTTATTTATTTTTCATAAACATTAAATAAGGTTATTTAAAATATATTTTATTAATGTTAACATTGAGAATTGGACTATAATTTGAAAAGAAAATATGAAAAAAGAAGATCACTCAATTGAAAGCTTTAGCGTCACCGTTTGATTCATAAGCATTTTCTTTGTCTCCATTCACGTAAGTACAAAAAGCATTTCTCAAACACATTATTTGGGATTTTTCCTAGACACTTATTTGATCATGTCATTCACTCGACACTGAAGGCTTGGTCTCTTCGGTAACTGGATGCGAATAATGCCGAAAATGGTACTTCTTCCGAAAAATGTGGTAGGAGGGCGACATGAATTTCAATAAAAAAAATTAGTGATAATATTTTTTAAAATTAATGAATATATTTTGAGTAGAAATTTAATTTATAAAATAAATATTTATAAGATTTCAAATATAAAAGAATAAATCAATAATATCTGAAAAATAAAGAATCATACTTTTTGTAGACACGAAAATAATAAAAAGACTGCATTTTTCATATAGACGGATTACAATTAAACAGCCACAAATTGAAATGCTAAGCATATCCAACATTCATTTTATTAATGCATAATTATGGTTTGTTTATACTCAGTTAAAGTTTATTTTAATAATAATGATAATTATAAATTATTTAAATAAGTTATTACATATGTTAGTCCCGATACGAGTAAATAAAAGTTTATCAAACTCGTTTTAAAAAAAAATCAATCAAAATCAAACTTTTAGTTTGAGAGCTAAGTGCTCTTCATATCGAACAAACTTTTACAATAATTATGAAAATAGTTTGGCTTAGAATACACGGGGAAATTATAACAACTCTAACATATAAACACTTGAGAAATGAATGTTTCTGTAAATAAAACTTTGAACTTGAGTATGAGTTGAGTTCTTTTGAATTCTTGATTCTTCCCGTAAGTTTTTCAAATGAAGAATGCTCTCGATTTATAATTGATGTATATCCGAACTAGCCGTTTGAATTTTGCATCTTATCTAATCGTTGAATTCATCCCGTTGAAATCATCGTCTTTTTTTCTATTTTTGGTGTCTGTGCTTTTGGACAAATTCTGCAATATGCAACTTTCCATACATTTAAGTATTAACCTTTAGGCTTCGACCTTCAGACTGGATTTTAGGATATAAGCTTCAGTCCGGACTACAAGACAGAACCTTCAGGTTTAACTTCAGGACAAAGTCTTCATATTTGACTTCAAGACAAAATGTTTAGATTTGACTTCAGGACAAAATCTTTGTGCTAGTCTTCAGACAGACATTCAGACTGACCTTCAAACTTAATTTTTCAAACCCCATTCTTCAGATTTACTTTACATAAAATTAAGTTTTTAAACTAAATCAAAACATTATAAATATTCCAACTGGCATTGTTCCACATTAATTCGTGAAAATCGTGGGAGGCAAAAAGTGAAGTTAGATGAAAATAAAAGAATAAATTGAATTTGTGGAAGATTTAATTGTAAGTTCTAACCAACTCTATATTAATTAAGGACATATACTTGTCGTGTGCATAAATAGATAGTATAGTAGGAGTGTTTTTTATGCTGGACGCCGATTAATAGTCAAATAATTAACCATTTATTTTATTTTATTTTATTCAACCTCTTTAAAATAGACAAAATCAGAGATACACGACAAAGTCCAAAGATTTTATTCTCCTTAATTCAGGTATTTTTATATGAAAAAAAAAATCAAGTTTAATTACGGATTGGACTTTTACAAGTCGTAGTATTATTTCTTCGAGCACAAATGGAACAAATTTCTGATATTTCAATACAAGAATCAAGATTGAGAATATTCATTATTAAATATTCTTCTGCACTTTGTCACGAGGACAGATTACATAAAGTTTGCTGCATTTATATAATTGCTCTATTACCCAATAAACACTTTAATAATTTTCAGATTACCAATTTTTCCTTCGAACCCTAAAATGTAATTGTAAAAGTCCTCATTGATATGGGAGTATCTATGTATATTTCTTGGATTTTGTAATAAAAGTAATGTTTAATTACAATTTAAGTGACCGAATTTTAACTTTTACATATTGTTATTAAATACAGTTGTTTATTAATTAAGAGACAGACCAAAACTATCATCAAAGATTAAACGACTTTATGTCTTGAGCACGGCGGCGCGCGCGTGTGGACTTTATCCAATTTATCCATCCATAAATTAATTAAGCTCCTTAAATACATGATTAATATAAAAATATTAATCAATGTGGGACAAGAATCAACTCCACATTGAGACTATTAATCTCATAGCTCTCTCCCTTAATCAAATGACACACTTTAATAAATTATTTTTCATTCACCGAAAATTGGTTTAGAGAAATTAAAACGATCGATACTTACAACGTAGATCAATCATAGATCATTTCATTATCTTAAATTAAAAATCACGTCAGTTGAAAATCGTGTGAAACTTAATTGAGGAATCATATATTTAATATACGATTCCTACGCAGAGCATAAGGAGGTAATTATTAACAATATTTACACACAAAGGCATATAGAAAATGAGGTTAAAGGAGTGGAGGTTGGTTAGGTAATTAATTAAGCGAACCATGCATGTTCAATGTTAAATCATTGAAACGTGTCCACTAATAAGCAATAATATTGTGAGTCCCCACTTAATTGCGGTCTTAATCAGGATTAAGCTGTCGGTAAAAGGTGGCGACATGCTACGACCATCTCCTTCATTTTGTCGCTTCATCCTATTCTCCTTTCGATTTTAACCTTCTAACCTTCAACTTTTGCATGCCTCTAATAAATTATTTATTATTTTATTTTTTACATGTAAAAATTTGACTAATATTAAGAGGACTTTTCGTAGGCAGGAATTATTTAGGAATAAAATCTACATTTTTATCACCCGATTGATATACAATAATAATTAGGAATGATCTTCTCGCAAGAATCAATAAAACCATGAATATAAGATTAATCATTTCTTCTACTACACTTAGAAGTTATTCTCAATTATCAAGAATGAAGTTTATTTTGATTTTTGAAAAAAAGAATTGTTATTTATTTTCTAGTAATGAATTATTAATTTTTTTTGGTTTAGGTCAAGTCGGGCTGACCGGACTAATCTTCGTTTATTGGGTCAAATGAAGAAAATCGTCTAATATAATTTTTAATTAGCTTTTTTGCATAACCAGCGAATAATGGTAGTAACAAAAATTATTTTTCATAACTAACGATATTTGGTTCGAAAAGTTCACGAATATGTTCAAATATAATTTTAACTTGTCGAGCTTCGAATAGTTCGCGAACTTATATACGAACTAACTGACAAACTTGTCAAATTAATATAAAATATATATTATTACAAATAATTATAATAAACAAGTTTTTTTATGAACACAAACTCGAATATTTAACGAACTCGAGCCAAGTTCGAGTTCGAATTCGAAATCATTATTAAATATAATAATAAACCAACTGAACTTAAGCTTAATTTTTATTTATTGAAAAAAATTTGAAATTGATTTTAAAAATTTAGAAAAATTTGATATTTTTATTATAATAGTAGAATTTAATTATAAAAAAAAATATTTTTTTCATTCATTGAGAATGTCAACCAATGAAATGAATTAGTTCATTCTTTTCTTTATTTTTATTCCATTATAAATTTCATTCCATGTACACTAAATATCATTCATTCATCTCCAAAGAGTTTCTCGAGCAAAATTAATTGCAACAACACGTACGTTATTTAATGTATTTATTTGTTGGATCGCTTCTAATAGTATCTTTAATTACCAATGTCATATACAATTAAACCAAGAAAGCTGCAGCTAAATTTAAAAGAAAAATGCATCTACACACAAACAGAGCCCTACCTCAGTCACATGAGGCCCTAAACCGTAATTTAAAAATAGACCCTTATAATATAAGAAAAAATAATATGAAAAGTAACATACTATATATATAACTACTAAATAGATAAAGAATTATTACATTTACACCTTTATAAAAATGCAATACGTCTTGCAGTTTTAAATGCAAAGAATTTGAGATATTTATAATCTTAAAAAAAAAGACAATCAAACTGGGAAAAAAATTGTGTACCAAAAGAATAAATCAAAAATCAAACCAAACCTACGAGAATTAAAGATATATGAAATGTGACGTGGAATTGAGAGATTAAGATAGATGGTGGCGGTAGTACATATTAGTGGGTTTATAAAAACGAAATGACTAATTTAATTAACATATTATATAAACATATGTATATATATTAGGGAAAAAGACGGGCCGGTCCATTATGACCAAATGTTGGGCAAAAAAAACCATCAAAAAAATTTATTATTGTAGAGGCCCAAATTACAAGTGAATGGACAAAAAAGTACTCCCTCCTTCTTCCCCATCTCTCTCTCTCACTCAGCCGCACCCTCTAGAATGGAAACTCCCAAATCACTCAAAAAATTTCTTCCCCCCTCTCTCTCTCTCACTCAGCCGCACCCTCTCTCGGTATCTCATTCACTGCCGCCTTCTCTTTCCCTCCAGTCCGCCGCCGCTGGACATGCTATCCGGCCACCGCAGCCTCGTCGCCGCACACGCTGCGACAGATCTGCCCCTGCCCTCTATTGCGCAGATCTGCCCCTGCCCTCTAATATGTATATGTTTGTTGTAGGCGAGGAGAAATCCCATAGAAATCTCCTTCAACTTGAGGTTTCTCAATTACAAGCAGCAACGCAAGCAGATTTCATTCATTAATTGGGTGATAATGGTTTTAGCACAGAATTTAGTCGCAAGCTTTCTTCAATGGTGCATTTAATGCAGTGGTTCATTACTTATGTGCTGATGGTTCATTATGTCTGATGTAATGGTTCATGTCATCAAGCTAGATGGTTCATTACCTCTGTATTGATAGTTCACTATGTCTGATGTAATGGTTCATGACATCAAGCTAGATGGTTCATTACATCTGTTCTTATGGTTCACAATGTCTGATGTAATGGTTCATGTCATCAAGCTAGATGGTTTATTACCTCTGTTCTTATGGTTAACAATGTCTGATGTAATGGTTCATGTTATCAAGCTAGATGGTTCATTACCTCTACTGATGGTTCATTATGCATCTCTCTCTCTCTCTTTCTCTCTCTCCCTCTGCCACCACCCTTTGCCTCGTTGCCGTTGCCGCCGGTCGCCACCACCGGCCGCCGGTCACCGGCAGCAGCTGCTGGTAGCCGGCCGCCGGCAGCAGCAGTTGGCCGCCGGCAACCGCCGCCGGTCGCCGGAGACCGGCGCCGGATTCCGCCGCCGCCATCGCTGCCACCACCTGTATGTCACCACACCCTTAAAAAAATAATTAATTAGTTAATAAAAAATTAAAAAATATAATTAATAAACTAAGGTTAGAAACATGAAACCACTTCAATATTTTGGGTTTTATTGAACAAAAGTGCATTTGACTGGACCTACTTAACAATGAGAAAAAATGGTGGTTTTTTTGGACTACAAGTTCACCAAGGTGGATCTTAGAGACCATTTCCCTATATATTACCCATACAATTATAAAATAGACCCCATAAATTTGGGGCCCTAGGCAATGGCCTAATTGGCTTGTCCCTAGTTACGGGCCTGCACACAAATATGGTCATGTATCAACCATACATAGTGTTTAGTGTAATTATGTGTATTATATCTTTTTCCCTTTTTTATAACCATTTTCATTTGTAATACTCATTCTGTGCATATTTATTTAGACACATTTTAATTAAAATTGTGATTTTTTTTAATTATAATATGTCTTACCAAGCGAAAAACAGAGATAGTAATCCTCCGTCCCACTAAAGTTGACACACTTTATTATTATAATACACTCAATTGAATATAAAGTGTGTCATGCTTAGTAGAACGGAGGGAGTATATTTTACTACACATAATATAATATATAAAAAAAATGCACTCACACACAAATATGGTCATGGCTAGCCTTGTTTTTGCATGTTGTTGGTTAGTCCATATCGAGAGAGAGCGTACTGGATTTCTTCAAACACTACTGTTTTAGATGGAAATTAATTAATCTCCCTACTAATTAATCAACAAATCAAAATTCAGCAAACAATAGAGGTGAAGAAAATTAACCGAATCCGAAAAACCAAACTAAACCAAATTGAAATATTGAATTTGGTTTGGTTAGTTTGGTTTTTTGATTTGGTTTTATTTTTTGATTCGAATTTTAATTTGGTTTGATTCAGATTCATACAAAATCAAACCAAAAAATCTGAATTATTTTATTAGTATTTGTTGGTCCCGTAACGAGTATACTGAGTGTATGAGGGGGTGAATACACCAATTTAAATTTTTTTCAGATTAAAGGAACTTTCAATGGGAGCTCAAATTTAAAGGGAGGTAACTTCAGTAGAATTGTTAACTTTAGATAGCAAAGTCTACACTCAGTGTGTTCTTAGCGATTTCATTTTGTAACCGAAGAAATAACTCTATTATAGTCTCTAGCTGGAAGTGATCAGAATTATTGTTCATATAACCTTCAAAGGTTAATCACTGTAAGACATATCTCCAATTATTTGTAAACCCTCGACTCACATCGAAGCACGTGGATGTAGGAGTTTTTAATCTCCGAACCACGCAAACCAATATCTGTGTCTTTGCTATTTACATTCAGTTCTTATTCTCTAACCATATATTGCATAAACTGAATATTCATTAAGTGGAAACTGAAACAATAACATTAAGTTTCTGACAAACGAGTAAGCTTTTAAACCACCACTTTCGAACGTACACTTAAGATATTAGTCCATCAGTCAAACACTAAGTGTAGACTGAAGGATTGCTATCTAAAGTTAACAACTCTACTGATGAGCTCCCACTGAAAGTTGCTTTAATCTGAAAAGTTTTTAAATTGGTGTATTCCCCCCATACACTCAGTATACTCGTTACGGAACCAACAATATTTTAATATATATATTTTTATTAAATAAGTTTATTTTATCATATATATTTTTATTTTCTTTTTAATTATATCTCATCTTATATTTCAAAACATTAAATATTATATAGGAAATTAAATGTAATTCTTCAATATTTTTTTAGATTTTTTTTATTATAAATTTTAATTTTAAACTTTTTAAAGTTAAAATTTATTTATTTTAGCACATAAAAATTATTTTTATTATTATTATTATTATTATATATGTGATTAGATTTTAATAATAATTATTCTTAAAATTGAACGAAGTTAGTTACTAAATAAAAGATTTGGATAAACCAAACTAATTCGAACCAAACCGAAATAAATTTGGTTATTTTGGTTTGATTAATTTGATTTTGTTAATTTTTCAATCCGAATTATAATTTGGTTTAGTTCGATTTTTGACAAAATCGAACCAAATACTTGAATGCTCATCCCTACCAAACAATACTTTCTCACGCGCGCGCGTATATATTAATTGAAATGTGAAAGCAAAATTATTTAATTAGCGAACACGACATGATACTTTATTAACTTAGGTAATGAATTTGTGGGTAATTAAGCAAACCATGCATGTTCTACTAAAATCATGAAAGCTTTGTCAATTATATATATAATCATATGGTCGCCATCAAAATCAATTTCAACTAATTATATAAATTAAGTGCAAAGGCGTGCATTTCTTGACACTACAAATTTTTTTGAATATATGTAACTAACACTACAAAAAAAACAGCTTCTGGCGACGGAAAAATCCGTCGTTAAGAGAAGAAATCCGTCGTCCCGGGGGCTTAGCGACGGACTGGCGACGGATTTTTTCCGTCTGTATTTCGTTCGTCGTTAGCTCCCCGGACGACGGAAAATACAGTCCGTCGTTAGCTAACGACGGACTAACGACGGATTAAAATCCGTCGTCTGAGTCTGCCGGAGACTGTTGACGGCGCCGGAAAGCTAACGACGGATTAAATCCGTCGTTAGTGGCGACGGACTGCAGTCCGTCGCCAGCCTCCGTTGACTGTT